>VZRF01003355.1:188850-520660 GCA_013396875.1 Vireo altiloquus | reverse complement strand
CCCCCCCAACTTCTTGGTTGATGTTCTGAAATGTCCTAGAAAGGGCAAATGGGAAGTGCTGTCAAGATGCAGCAACATAATGAACGATAGCAGGATGGAATTGTATGGAAAGTGTGCAGAGCTGCTAAGTAGGTTGTTTTATTCCTTCTGGCAACTCTTCACACCTCTCCCCATTTCTACTTTTTGTGTGGGTTTTGAAGACGTTTGATTAGCCTTTTTATCAGTGAAGCATGAAGTCTGGAGTCTGGTAAAGGCAGAGATACCTGTCTCCAGTACGATCACACCCTGCCCTCCAGCTGCCTCCCACATCACAGGGAGGACAAAACTGCCTGCCATGGTCACTCGAAGGAACAGTTGAAATGGCACTTCAAGGTTCATTTAGTTGCGTTCAGCTCACTGCTGGGAACTGAATGCTGGTTTGAAAATGAAAAGACTTTAATGAGTTGGGGGTCTTTATGGGGTTGGTATTCGTGGCAGCGATTAACAGTAGGGGGTATACAGAAGGTCAAAAGCTCTTCTTTTGTGGGGTCAGCAGAACATCCCTGTCTGATAAGATTAAACTAATGTGGCTTTTCGTGTTAATATCTAAAGCAGCAGGCTGCTGTAATGTGTTTGGGATGGCAGGCATTGGGGGTAAAAAAGGAAAATCAACAAGTGGTGATTCATTATAATAAAAAACATCGGATTACTGGCAAGTAATACAAGGGCCTTTTTCATATATATATATTTTTTTTTACATAGGTACACACACATTTTTTAGATATTTTCAATTACTTTGCCACAAACCAACTGACACTAGAAATATTTTGTGTGTTAAACTGCTACACAAATACTAGTTTTGCATTTTAGTAGGGTACATTACTTTTGTTTTAATTTGCTTTTTCCTCTGTGATTTCTCTATTGGCATTAAATATGTCTTAGTCATCTATCTCACTGCAGCTAAGCCTCATGTATGAATTTCAGTTTTCAGATTATTTTACTGGATACTTCAATGGACAGTACTGGCTTTGGTGGATATTTCTCGTACTTGGTAAGTGGTAATTGAATTCATTTCTGTTTTGATGTGGAAGTACTTAAAGATGAGTCATGTCATTGTAAGTAATAGTTTTGTCACATGTTTAGCTATGTACTTTTCCTTAGCTGCTGATAGTTTTGAACGTTATTTTTATTTCCATAGTATTCATGAGGTTATTGGTTACCATAGTAGTGTTATTGTGTGAACTGTGGACTATTCAAATATCCTTCAGCTCAAAAAATTTTGTTCTGCATAAGTGATTATGTGTAAAACTGTAATTTCGAGAAATGTGACTGAACCCAGGAAAGTGGAGTCTGCTGTCTTGTGCATGGGTCACAAAATGTCCTTTTTGAGTCCTTTGAAATGCAAACTGCATCAGCAGTTGCTCAGTAGGATGAGAGAATGGCTTCATGCTTGCTGATCACAGTGGTCTCATGATGTCAGCTTTCTCTTAAGAGCTCTGCCTGCACATGTTCAAAGTCTTATGCACATCAAATTCTGCTCTTCTTTTTGTTCTTAATGAGGGTATACCAAACCCCAACCACTATATCTTTTCTACAACTGTGGATTTTTTAATTTGAATATGGAATCTGGAATGATTTTCTTTTACAGAAGTGAATGCTGCTATGCATTTTAATGTCTGTCTCCAGGTCTGGAAGCACGTTAAACTATTGCTGGTTCAGTAGGTGGCACTCTTCCCTTTGAGTCAATTGATTCAAGGGGCTAACAGCAAATGTTAGAATGAAGTGTTGAGCAAATTAAGAAAAAACACCTAATCTGAGATCTTGGCTGTTTGCGACTTGCTATTTATATTGCAAGAAATGCCAAAAGTCTTAAACAACATTACCTAAAACTTTCTCTATCTGTCTTTAAGTAGAGTTCAAGGGCATTCATCAGACTTTCTAATGCTCACCTTGCTCTGCTGTAATGCACTTGGTTGCTTGAAATACGTGGAAACTGCAAATGTTTAACACATCACAGCCTTGGTCCTTTGAATGTTTTTGTATTGTTTGAGGTTATTGTATTGAAGTAGGTGAAATGACTCTTTGCAGGCACAAACAGACATTGAATTGAAATAACTTTGCAGGTGCAAACATTTCCAGATAAGTCTTTAATTAAAACCAAGCCCTTTGGTACCTGAGATTGAGGTTTTACACCTTTTTTCACTAGGGTGAAAATAGTGTTCTTCCGCTAGCACTCCTCCCGCCCCCGCCTGTCAATGGAAAAAGCTGTAGTTTTTCTTTTTATTAGTCTTTTGCACATGTTCAAGAAGTAGCTCACTTTAATTTGGGAAAGCCTTATTTTTGATCTGAAGTTTTGAGGATTTTTTTTTTTCTTTAAATCACAAAGTTTATAATATGCCTTGGAATAAAAGTCACTCTGAGGCGTACAGTGTGTATCTGGCAGTCAACATTCGCTTATGTATGTTTTGCATGAAATATGCCAACAATGTTTTTAAACTGATGAAGTGGCTATATGGGATTGCTAGAATACCACAGAAGGATTCAACCCAACAAAGCTACTTAGCAGGACACAGAGGAGTATTATCGTGTCATGGGAACACTGCCAACCAGATCTGTGTTTTGTTGTTTTTGATAACCTTTCCTCAGAGCACACAAAGTAGTATGTGCAGCATCTCTCCAGAAGTGAATGAGTTGGAGCCCTTTGACATCCTTGGGCCCAGCTACTGCCATCTCTTCTCTTCTGGGGTTCACCAATCTGTTTCTGCTCTCTCTCCTTCTTTCAGCATCTGAAAAAATCTACTGATGTGTCACAGAAAAGCAAAGTGGCCTCCTTCCAAAGAGCTGTCATGTACAGTGAAAAAATTGGAGAGACAATTCTAAATTTTAAATTTAAATACTAGCCAATGTTTCTTACTGAGGAACACAATGGAAAGTGCAGTGGCTTTTTTTCTTCCCTTAACATAGAAATGTAAATTATGGGTTGAGCTTGGACTGGTTTTCCAACATGTATAATGCAGAAAATATGCTATCAAGCACCTAAAGAGCTGCCTACCCTCATTTTGCTGTTTCAGCTTCTTTTCAGTTGAAAAGGGGACTATCTCTGGTAGCCTCTGCATAGCAGGTTTTGTAGTAGACTTGTGGTCAAGATCTTACTACTTTCTTCTCTATGCAGATTTCACCTTAACCATAGAAATGTGTCCGGCATAGCTGAAGTTCCATGGGTTAGCAGAGCATTCTCTGGTGTAAATTTTTTTTTCTTTTTTTGCTTGCATGCATGTCCTAACGAAGCTTTGGTTTAAAAAAGCAAAAGAAAGGTTAAAAAAATCACAAACAAAAATCATTTAGAGAAGAAATGATCATTGGAAAAAATCAGGGGCTCATCCAGAACATCAGGAAGAAAAAGTGCATCATGTAGGAAAGAAAAGAATTAAATCCTTTGCTGAACTTGTAAATCCTCAGTTTAAATTTTCATTTGAATCTTTAAAGTTTTAATGCATATATGTATCTTCACATAAAAACATATCTTCAAGGTACCATTATTGCTGATGTAGCTTCTCTGTGACTATTGGACATCTATTGGACAACTATTGGACTTCTCTGTGACATCTTTTTTCCTCTTAGCTGAAATATTCTTTCAAATGCAGTGAAATGTAAATATTTTAAAAGATTTTGAAATGTGGAGTTGAAAAAAAACTCTAATATTGACATATGTTAAGTAATTTTCTTTGGCAATTGTTATTCCTTCTCTTAAACAGGTGTTTTTTCATAGATGGTTAAATCCCAAGTCATAATCTACTATAATTCATTATTGGCTTCTTTTTAGAGCAGTTCTTACTTTCTTTTTTTTTCCCGTTTTGACTTGCAGTACATTTATTGTACACATTGCTAAACATGCATTTTGTGGACCAGGTAGTCTTCTAGCACATTAGTTATTTATTTTAAGAATTCTACTTGAAAAGAATTTGCAAATCAGACTCTTTTACTTTTCAGGATTTTTTTTTTCTTTATAAGTATTTTCATGCAGTCTTTTTAGCAGATGATTCTTTAACTGAAAATCACTCACATTTCTGAAAGGGCTTCCATGATATTGAATCCTTGTATCACAAGATAAAAGCTGACTTGCTTGTTGAATTTGTGAATGATGAATAAAGACTTCAATTTACTTTGTAGGCTAGGTTTTGAAACTTATGTTAATAAGAATAATGTAGGATAGTGTAGGATCTATTAACATAGTGTAGGATATATTCACATGTGTATATGTTAATATACTGAATTTTGTGCATTTTCTGCACTTTCAGGACTCCTTCTGTTCTTTCGAGGCTTTGTTAATTATCTTAAAGTCAGAAATATGTCTGAAAGCATGGCAGCTGCTCACAGAACAAGATTTTTTTTCTTGTACTGAAGGTAAGCAATTTTTAATTATGAGATTGTCTTTCCCAGGAAAATGGAGAAGAGTGAAAAATAAAAAATAATAACCAAACTTCTGTCACAAAGTACAAGTTGCATGGTTTTTGAATGTATAGTCTTCATGGACTTGGAGATGTGTGAAGTGTCTTATTTGAAAGTAAATAATACATCCTTATTACCTCCAGTCTTCCCTGTAACTAATGTTCAGTAACAAAAACTAAGAGGAACATGTTGTTTTTCCTAAGAAACAGTATCTGCTGCTTTCAGGATACTGTTCTTTGTGTTGGAAAACTGGCTTTAGCAGTCAACCTGTTGTCCACAACTTAGGAAGCACTAATCTGCATGCATATTAAATCTGATTGACATGGGTCTGAACATGCAAACAATAGTTGAGTATTGTCTCTCTTTACATGACTGGATTAAGACAGTCATGTACAAGTATGTTTATTGTGTACGCAACAATGTGCTTTATGTTTCCTTCAGGTAACTGGCTAATCAGTCTGGCACATATCCACTCTTTTTTTTTTTAATACTATTTATCCATTAAGTGGATTTATTGGACTTCACTGTGTAACTTAAACCAGGAGTCTTTATTTGCATTCAACTTTTTTATTTAAATTACATTACAAGATAAATTTAAACGTAGAAATAAGTATTGCAGCATTTTCATTTCTCTGCCCTTTACTAAAAATGCTTAAAGACGGCATTTTGACATACCTGAGAAACTATGTTTGTTGCAAAAAAAAAGCCAAACGTTTTTTATACATTTTCTCCAGGATTGGTCACAGGATCAATAAGACAGTGATAAACATTCAAAAACAGCTAATGGTGAATGTGTACTATACAATATACACTTAACTGTGAAAAAAATCTGTTAACATAACTGTGACATAATATTTCTTTTAAATGTGCCATTTTTTCTGTTGGAGAATCTCATAATTGCATAATCTCTTCAGAATACAGAAATTTGTGAGGTGAGACTGAAAATATTTGTTAGCTTTCAGTACAATAAAGTTTAAAAATACTATTTTAAAAACAGTTGTTAGGACTAAATGGTATTTGAGAACTGTAGTTTGAAGAGAATAGTGAGAGTGTAAGATAATGCAGTCTGGGATTCCTTGCTCTTCTGCAGTTAAAATTCTGTGTTGGGACAAAATGCTATTTAACCCAGCATTCGCTGAAGTTAATGAGTTGTCCTATCTAAGTTCAGTGGCTTTGAAGTTTTTCTTTACCTGTAAGCACCACTGAGATGTACAGGTTGTGGGCTTATAAGATCTGTGGAACGTTTAGAGGGATGAACACATAAATATTATGTTTTTGAAGCACTGACACAAGAAGTTCAAATTAATTTCTATCACATTAAAATGTCATTGTTCTTGCATAGACAAGTAAGTTCTTCTACAGTGACTTCTCTACACAGATTATTAGTTTTAACAAATAAAAAATAGCACCTCCATGTTAGAAAATATTCTCAGGTGTTCTTTTGAAATCATTACAAAGATAATGTAAATTTTTTGGATTTTTCTCCCATCCTGACGTGGGGGGTGGGGAGGCTGCTGTTCTGCTTGCAGTTCCGGTTTGCTGGTCACTTAGCAACGCTGCTTCTGGTGAGTCATGGTGATGAACTGAAGTACAACTTTTTCTTTATCTCCAGACTGCATTGAAGAGACATTCCTTTCCTATGCTGGTGTGAAACTTCCAGATGATCTGTAACCCTCCAAGTTAATAAGATAGAAGACTACTAAAACCAGAAGACAAATTAGTGAAAATATGGCTTCAAAAATGAATGACAGGACGGTTATGCTCAAGTACCAGTTCTCGTCATTCCAGTAAATATTTATAATTGCTGCCTTTTAGCACATTTGTATATGTGCTTGTTAAAAAGATAGTACTGAAGTAAGAACAAACTATCTGTAAGTATAGATTAGGTACAGTCAGACTAGGTTAACCTGTGCTTGTTGCATCTGCAAGATTAGAGTGGTAACTTGTTTCACAGCATATATGTACCACTGACTTGGTGATCTGAACTAATGAGTACAATGAAATGCATTAAATGATTCAGATTAACCAGTTCAGACAGGTTTTTTTATATAATTTAGGTTCATATAACGATTGTATAGAACGTTTTTAAGTTTACTAAACCCCAAAGTTCCTTGTCACAAACTTATATTCGCCAATATTTTATTGAATTCAAACCAATATACTGGTTTGTGCTAAAACTGATACACTTTGAGACCCCTGTAAATAACTCTGCATAAATGACTGTTTTAATTGCTTCTTGGGAAATATGTCAAAATATATTTTGTAACAGCATATTCTCTAAATTTTGTTTAATCTTAGAGCTATATACATATTTTTTTGTTAATTGGCTATTGAAGGTTTAGTTAGTAGTAGATGTAATTTTAGAGGTTTGCATTCTTGAGGTCACTATAAATACAACATCCACACTGAGGGCTTCTCAATAAAGGTCATTCAACTACTTTATGCTTGTTTAGAATAAATACTTTGCCATTTCATAAGAACAAACTAGTTTAAATGCAAGGTAATTTGGGAAGTAATCTATGAAGGAAAAAAAAAGTCTTTTAAAGCTCTGAAAGAAGAAATTGTATGTTTTACCTCTCCCTTTATTCATTTAAGGTATACCATTACGTACTTATAAATATCATCTCTTTAAGGGGTACTGTCTACTGTTCATGCATGTGTGGTTTCTTTTAAAGTTTGTGAAATTTATACTTCTCCTTTAAATAGGAGAAGACATCTCTCAGTCCTTTGTACAACTGGAATCTCAGTTGCAAAAATACATTGGCTGTTGGTTGCACCTTTGAGGAAAAAAAGTACAAATAGTTTCCTCCATTTTTCTTTTTAATTAGAATTCTGCTTTTTTATTACTAACAGTAAAACCAGTGACATTTATGTTGTGTTAAGCTAGTGCTGTATTGAGTTTTGTATCTATAATGAATGTTTAAAGTATACATATGTAAACATTTTCATTTTCCTAGTCTTTCAGAGATAACTGATAGTGACTAAAACTTTAGGGGCACCTCTACTTCTCAGCTTTTTATGGAAAGAGGAAAGTTAAGTATTATGTTCAATATCCTATTGAGATTTCCTTCTAAACTGTTGGTTTCTGTGTTCTTTTGCATTCTTTGTCCAGATGAAAAAGAAGCAAATAATAAAGCATTGCTTTGTTTTGCTAATTAAGACTTCATGCTTTTTTGTTTTTTTTGTACTTCATGTCAAAAAATGCACACTGCAGTATTTGTGTCTACATAGAATTACAGACATATTACTTGGCAAAATAGGTACCAACTAATCTTCCTTGCTCTTTTTCATCTCATGTTTTATGGCTACAAACTGAGAGGACATTTGTTTTAAGGAGTTAATGCAACCATGCAAAGCAGGCAATATTGCTTCATTTTGTATGCTTACCAAAATTAACTAATACTGTTTTTCAACTTTATCAATTTTCCCATAGTAAGGAGCAACTGCTGATAGAATTACTTCTATTTGGTCCATGTATTTTAGAGAAAGCTTCATGCAGATACTTTGTGTACTACCTTGGAAAAATTCTTATTTGGTCAGAAAGAATGTGTAGGGTTAAAAATGTACATATTATCTAATCCTCTATAGTTGATGCATCACTGTGGAAGCCTGAAATCTCATCAGCAGGAGGAAGGGAACTGGGACACTATTTTCAAAGACTCTTCAATCTATTCCAGATGTGTCAAATGCTGCATATTTTCCTTGCTATTTCCTGTGAGCTTGGTTTGGAGCAGCTGGCTCTGTGGTTTAGAGACACCTGGCCAGCTTTGCTTTGTGTCTTGAGGGTGCAGGGGGAGAAGCTCCAGTATTGCAGTGAAATTGACTGTAAACAGATTTTGTATGAATGCAAATAAGGCTTTGAAGCTTGGGGCAAAAACAGCTGAAGAGGGAGGTGGGGAGAGAAAACTTTGGTTTATTTGAGCAGATAATGTTATCATAATTTTTGTAGTTTTGTCATCTACTTCTATTGATGTAGACATTACAGGAAGATTGACATCTTGAATGTGATTCAGGTAGCCTGTGGGACTTGATTAACACATTTCAGAAATGATCTGTCACTCACATTTTCAGTCGTCTTTCAGAGCAGCGGTTGTCTCCAAGCTTTCACTTTGCTGTCTTCCCTAAAGTATAGACACAGTCCTCATCCTGCAACACCTCTTAACCTGATTTCAACACCCTACTCTTTCTGTATCTGCTTCCCTCCCTTTGAATGATGACAACAGGTGAGGAAAAGTGGCTTTTTTCATGTGTTATCATAACATCAGAAACCTTTTAATCTCTCTCTTCCACTTTTTGAGAATGTTTTCCCATAATACTCTGCATTAGTCCCTCCTATGTGGTTGCTTGCATTGTTCACTTGAGCAAAAAACATTCATCTCGTGAAGTGACTACAGATAGCTTCTTGGACTTTTGGAGAGAAGATTAATAACCTCTGCAAATTATGTCTCAATAAGTCAAAAAAAACCCCTTCTACTAATGCTTTAGCATGATTAACATGTACACAGCTACCCAGAAACAGCAGAGTATTGTTTCTCCAGTGTATGTTGTTGTTTTCTGCCATCCAGAGATCCTTATCTTTTTACTTTATAATTCTGAGTATACTTTTACCATCTGTATGTTCTCTACCTAGCATATGCTTTTCAGTTCCACATCCATTCTCATTTCTCTGTGCACTGGCTGTACTCCCTGCAAGGATGGGCAGAAGGCTGCTCTACTGCATGATGGCTGTAGTTAATAAATAAAGCACCTAGCAATTCTGAAGGGTATTTTTTTATTTCTTGCAATGATGATTTGTATCCACCTACATCCATATTTTATTAGTATTTCTGATATGTAATTGCCTTTCTCCCTCAACTCTTTTCAAATGAAATAAAGTCAGCTTTCTTTTTTACTGTGGTATATTTCCTACTTGAGGTAAGTGGAATGCGGTGAGGCTTAAATGTATTGCAAACAGCATCTGATCTCCAGCTCATGTTTCTTTTTTAATGTGTAAACAAGAATGGTGCCTATTCAAAAAAACTTAATGTTTTGGTTCTTTCATGCTGAGGGATGGTCACAGTTATCCCCGTATTTTTACTTCTGTTCTTGTAGTCTTCACTTCTAATCTTTCTTGTGGTCAAAGAAACACTGTGTTTGTGTGGGAGTCTTCTTAGTGTAATATGAGAAATTCTTCACTGATTCTTCATTATACACAGCTGCACAGATGCCCATCCTTCTTAATTTTCTAGGATGGTGTAGTCCCGTCACTTCCAAATGCCCAGTTACACACGAAGCGTGGACTCCTGTTGCTATAAATTTTTTATTAGTTAAATATCTGTAAAGCATGCTTCACTTGGATGCATTCATCAACTGAGTCTGGTAGTTTAATTGCAGTAGTGTTGCTGGTTAGTCCACTTCTGCGTCTGTTGTACACAGCTTTCTCCTTGAGTGTGAAATCTTAGGTGTATCTTGTCTGGGTGTTTGAGCACAGTCTGCTGGTCTTACTGCTGGAAGTGTTACTGGGATAAAGCCAGTAATCATCATGTAAATGGTAGCATGAGCACCTGTGGGACCGTTGCTGACATCACCCAGCCTTACAGGAGAACTGGATGGGTGTTTTTTGTGAGAGGGTGTGGGGATAATGGATTCATACTGGAATAGAGCAGGTTTCAATTAGATATTAGGAAGAAAATCTTTACTGTGTGGGTAGTGAGGCACTGAAACAGATTGCTCAGAGAAGTTGTGGGTGCCCCATCCGTGGAAGTGTTCAAGGCCAGGTTGGATGGGACTCCCAGCACCCTGGTCTAGTGAAAGAAGTCCCTGCGCATGTCAAGGGGGTTAGAATTAGATGGTCTTTAAGGTACTTTCCAACCCAAACCATACATGATTCTATAATTCTTTGATGTGCATTTAATTAATTTGACATGATCTCTTGCAATTTTCATAGAAAGTCTTTATACGGCTTTTTATCTTAAAAAATGATGAGCTGTTTTTGATTAATCAAATTTACATCTACCTCTAGAAACAAGGAACTTCTGAAGACAGTACTATTGGTTCACTTCTCTGTACACAGAACAATGGAAATAGTTTCTGCAGATTAAATCAATAGCCATTTCTACCTGAAATGTAAATCAGATCCCAATTTAAAAGCTGTTTCTTTGTGAAGAGTATGATGCTGTGGTTAAGCAACAAAGGAATTTCTGTTGTAAATAGTTATTGTCAGTCGGCTGTAATGTTACTGTACTTTGGATTCTCAAGTGCTGCTATTTTTCCCTCTGAGAAGTCAGTTTTTGGAGTTTGGCTTTTTGTTTTGTTTGCTGTTTTTTTGGTAGTAAACTCACATATGTTAAGTGCAAGAAGCACTGACAGCATAATCCTGTGGTTATAAAACTAAGTTTACACATTCAGAAGTTAAATGTTCCCGAATTCTGACTGAAAGCTGACATCACATGTTGGACTTGTCAGGTTATATATGACTGGGCTCAGGTCTCTGTCTAATTCCTTCTTGGTAAGGATGGTGAGTTTTGCTACACATTGTGCTCTGGATATGTCATGGACTCAACTCTTTCAACACTGTACATTAATGAAGAAATCAGTACTGTCAACTTTGTATTTTGTCAAAAATTTCGTGATGCTGGCGCCTTCCTTACTCTTTTGCATAGTGTGGTACCTATACAAGTTTAGAGTTGAAAAAGGTGTGTTCCCTCCCTGCATGCTTTTTAAAATCTCAGAGGTGGACGTGATGCATTCGTTAACACTTGTTTCTGATCTTGGAAGGACCTCTCTGCAACTACCTGGTGCAAAGAGTCAGTAAGATTTGTTACAGGCTGCCTAGGAATTATCATTTTAGTCATAAAACTTGCACTTTTTAAAGAGAAACTGCTGCCTGCTAGAAATGTTAGCATTTCAGTAACACAGAAACAGCTGTAGGGGGAACATAGACCAGAACAATAACACTTCTTATTAATCATGTCTTATATAATATATTTTCCAGTAAGTGAAAAATTTAGGGTACCATATTAAATTCTTCATGTTGCAGTGTTATTTTACTCCTAACTTTGATTTTCACATTTAATATGAATGGAGGATGAACACATCTAATTGGTGAATGTTACAGTTCTCAGAGGCTGAGCCAGTTTGTTTGTTCTTAGAGGATCATGCATCTTTGAGGTATGAATCTGGAAGTTTCAAGAGCAATGAGTTATCAAGAATTTAAAAATCAAATTGATCAAGGAGGTATACCCAAGAAATAATAAAAAAAGCAAAACCGATTGTGTCTTGTTCTCTCCACTCCCCCAAATAAGTCTGTCAGCTTTTTTACTCTTCACCATTGCTGGTTGTGAAAAAGTAACTTCAGTTCTGCAATATCTTGCCTTGAACATCATTGACCTTAATAAGGACTCAGAAGAAGAAAGTGCCCTTACAGTTGAATTTATATTTGGAATCTTCCCACAGTGAGCACACCTATGATCCATCATATAAAAATACCCTACAAAGAAAACGAATGATTTTGTAAGTTGAGGAAGGTATTTGTTCTATGATAATAATTAACTGAAATTTTGTGCACTTGTTGTTTTCTAAGAAATGTCTGGGGTTCAAATGTTGCTGGGATTTTCTTTTTACCTCCATGATCAGACTCTTCAATGGGGTGTCATGAAGCCAGTACAATTCTTAAGGCTAGGTATAGATGTTAAATGGGACAAGTATGTGATGCAAGATATTCACATAATTTTTGCCTGCCTCAGTTCTCTTAAAGGTATATAATGCAAGAAGATCCTGCAGCTTTGTTAATTCTGTAATATAAAAATTATTGACTTGATAGTATAGGAGTATCTGTTATTCTTTATTTGCTTTTTGCTTTCAAAAAGTCAAATAACTGTAAAAGGTGTTGTACCTGGGTTGGGGCAACTCCTGGTATCAGCACAGGCTGAGGATGAAGAGATCCATCACAGCCCTGCTGAGGCCCGGGGGGTGCTGGTGGATGAGGCTGGACATGACCCATCACTGTGCACTCACAGCCCAGAGAGCCAAACGTGTCCTGGGCTGCATCCAAAGCAGTGTGGGCAGCAGGGCCAGGGAGGGGATTCTGCCCCTCTGCTCTGCTCTGCTCTGCTCTGCTCTGCTCTGGTGAGACCCCACCTGCAGTGCTGTACCCAGCTCTGGGGCTCCCAGTGCAGGAAGGACATGGAGCTGTTGGAGCGAGTCCAGAGGAGGCCACCAAGATGTTTAGAGAGATGTAACAGCTATCCTATGAGAAAAGGCTGGGAGAATTGAGAGTGTTCAGTGTGGAGAAAAGAAGGCTCTGCTGAACCCTTACAGCAGCTTTCCAGTGTCTAATGGGGACCTACAGGAAAGATAGGGTATAAATATTTTAGCAAGGTCGGTTGTGATAAAACAAGGCATAATGGTTTTAAGTTGAAAGAGATTAGATTTTGACTAAATCTAAGGAAGAAATTTTTTATTATGAGGAGGGTGAACCACAGGAAAGACTGCCTGGAGAGGTGGTGAATGTGTCATATATGGAAATGTTCAAGGCCAGGTTGGAGGATGTTCCTTCTTATTACAGAGTGGTTGAACTAGATGACCTTTAAAGATTTCTTACAACAACCTCCGTAAATGCTGTCGCAGCATTTTTGATATTTCTCATTATTTCCCTGTGGCTTTTGTAAAGATTTACTCATGGTATTTGGGCTATAGAAGTACTATATATAGAATTTAATCCGTGTCTGTGGTCCCCGTCTATAAAGTGACTTACTGTATTTTATGTGTGGGCAGTATACATTTAAGTTATCAAGAGAAGAGATGGTATGTGGTTTATTTGGCTTTTTTTGAAATAAAAAGTCTAGTAAAGATTGCTTTTGTTTTGCTTTAGAAGTTTCAGCATACTGTTAATTGCCTCTGCATCTCAGCCCTAAACCGTTAATTGTTAATGGTGATTTTTACATATTTATTTCCTTGGATTTTTTTCTCATTATTTTTTTGATGTCTGTGTTCAAGCTTGTGTAAGTGTTTAGCTCAATCCCACTCCCCAACTTTTTTAAAACTTCTAATTATAGAGCATCTGTGTTACAAAGTGATTAAACAGCTCACATCACAAATCACGTGTGTGATTTAATCCAGATTTGGGGCTTGTGAAATGCATAGAATTCAGTCCAGTATTATTTGTACTCCTAATTATTACAGAGTTGTTTTGCACTTCGAATAATAGATACCATACTATTAACGCTCAGCTATCCAGAGGCAGCTTATCTGCGTGGTGAATCCCATGGGCTGACCCCTGCACTGGTCTTGTTTGGCGCCCAAGTCTGTGCTATGATCTGTTTAGTCACAGTAACCATACTAAGAACTAAGAACTTGGATTTAGGTTTGAGTTTGGAAAAGTTACCACAACCACATAATGTCCCTGATCCTGAGCTAGTAAGTCCTTTGCTACAGGTCTAGCTGCATCCAGAGCCATCTTTAGTTTCCTAGACTGACTAGTGTCATCAGGACTACTGGGAATTATGGTACAGAAATTTAGATATGGAGCCAGCTTGGGTCTGACGTGGCTGGTTGTAATGCAAGTAAAACAGATTTGGTGAGGCTGAAGTACTTGCCTTTGGGGCCAGGCTAGGCATGAGCATCACGCTCTTCAGCACATCTTGAGTACCCATATTAACCAGTTCTAGTTTGATGATAGCGAAAAATGAGTATCAGTCTGATATATATTACATTTAAGTTCCTTTATGAAGCCGGATTTAGGTGTATTGCTTGATTGTACTACAAGTCATCCTAAATTCCTGCTTTTAGGATTATTTCTACATTTAGCATAAATAAAAATCACCTTTCCTGAGAATCCTAGCTCCTATCTGAGTGCTATAGCTAGATTACAGGCTTGATCAGCCTCTTACCTGATTTCCTTTGGACCAGTAGATTCCACATTCATTGCACAATCAGTCATTCAGGTTGGAGGGGACCACAGGAGGTAATCTGGTGTGAGCTCCTGTTCAAAGCAGGGCCCGTGCTGAATTCAGACTACATTGCTTAAGACTTTGTCAGACGGATCTTGAAAACCCCAGAGCACAGCTATTTTCCACACACTGTGGGTGACTTGTCCCAATGCTTGGTTATCCTTGTTTGCTGTCATCACTCACCAAGTTTTGATGAGGGATGTGCTCAATGCCTCCTTCCATAGCACCCTGGAGCTCCAAGCTCTCTCTTGACAGGGGAATCCTGCCATGAGGAGAAATGTAACCCAAGTCTCTGGGTTACTGGGCAGCCCTGAAAACTGCTCTGCTGTCAAGTGACAAAGGACAGAAGGCATTTGGAAGGAAAGAGTGTCCAAACTCTAATGAATTGCTCACATTTCCAACACTGAAAAAGGATTGTGGGTCTTTTACTATTTCCTGCCAACTTGTTTAAGCATTGTAGCACTTGGGTCACTGGATGCTGTGAATACTCTTAATCGTTCCTGAAATTATCTCCCTCATGAGGCCTCTTCCTCTGTACATGGCAGCTAGGTATTCTCCTGTGATTCCTGTTTCAGACTAGCTGTAGGTTTAAGTGTGTGGATCACTTGCCACAGGACGCATGTCATCTAATTTCATTTGCCTAAAAGTTTACATTCATTTGCCCTCTAGTCTAAGCTAGTTACCAGGGGTTATTCTGTTGCCAGATCAAGAAATGCAATTTCAAATTATGTTTTTTTCCACCCACAGCCATATGTCCAAAATGGATTCAATGGAATCAGCATTTAAAATATTGGGACTGCAAACTGCACCTTTCAGTACCTTTCAAAAAATATACCTTTCAGAAAATGTGCTTTTCAAAAAATGTGCCTAAGGAAACAATAGCTTTTGGTCTCACTGGAGCTTGCTGAAGAGTTCCTCATTTATAGGAAAATTGCTTTTCTTTCTGTGAAATTCAGTTGTGCAATTTTCCACAGTTTCCAGTGTTCCTGCCCTTTGGGAACATCTGTCCCGTGGCTGAGGACACCACAACTTCCAGAGTTGCCAGTCCCCTGGGTGCCTCCCGGGTCCTGCCTTGTATTTGGCAATAGACTTTAGTCTGTGGTGTTTCAAATGGAATGGTTTGGGCTTTGTGAAATCTTGTTTTCCTACAGACTTTGTTTCATAAGCAAATAAGGATCAGCTGTTTGCTCTCTTTTGATCCAAGAATTGTCAGGACATAATGGAGCAAGTATGCAGATGTCAAAATTTTTTCACAAAACATACCGTTGAGCTGTGGGACTCCTTCCCCCAGTATTTTGGTATTTGTTTTGATTAAAGTGGCTGAGTTCTTTACAAAGACCAAAGAAACCAGTTTCCATGGCCAGGCTACTTTTTCGTGTGGCTTGTGGGGGCTGTTTGTTTCTATGACAGAGCTGGCAAGGTATGTTAAGAGTGCCACACAGCAAGCTGCTGGTCAAAAATTTTCATGTCCCTGGCTCATTTACTTCGTTTATGAACAGTCTTTCCAGATGTTATTTTGGGAATAATTGCTACTTGAGTAATTTTGAGATTTTGAGGAGTCACCCAAATGCTCTGAGGCCTACAGCTCCATTTATTTCTTGAATCCTTCCCCTGTAACAGCAAGAGCTCCCCCAGTTATGAGTTTTACTTAGACACTTGGCATAAAGAAGAACAATCCTGCTGCAGGAGTGCTGCTCAGCAGCTAGGCAACACTTTCCAGATGGGGCTTAGGGACTTTCACTGACATGAGTTAAATTGATTTTCAGAGGCAGCCTGGGACACTCAGTGCAGTGTAGCTGCAGACAGGGATCCTTGACACTCAGACCAGTGGTGCAGAACAGCTTGAATTTGTGCAGGTATAGCAGACCTGCAGCCGATAGACTGCATCCATGCTGCATGTACATATAATGCTCAATTGTCCCAGGACTTCTGAGATAGTGTTTGGAGGACTGAGACAGTAGAAGAGGAAAGAGAGTCAAACCTGCAGGCAGTCATACTGCCTGTTGGGAACCTCCTCTAGAATAATTTCCTGCCTGAACTGCATCCAAGTCCAGTCAACGGGGAGAGAACTTACTCAGAGCAGTCCAAAATAGCACCAGAGAATGACCGAACAGCTCCAACAGTGCAGAAGGTTGGGGTTTTGGTGCTTGCTTTCAATCCACAACTCCTTCATTGAGCAATGTGGGCATAACCTTAAAACCTATTTTCATGACACCACAAATTTACTGTGCTGCAAACTCAATTAGGTAAAACCTGAGGAAAACCTCCATATTGTTTAAGAAGTAGTGGAGACTCCTATCAGCTCTGAAAAACTGATTCAGTTGCTTCAAAATAAGCAAGATTTTCTTGTGATTTAGAAGGTTAAGCCTGGCTATTTTAATCTGTTACATGAAATGAGAAATGATCCAAAATGGGGAATGGGAGAGTAACACCACTTGTAAGCTCCAACTTACCCTCGCCACCACTATTCAGGTTAAAATGCTGTGACTGTGTGACTTCTAGGCAGGTAGCAGAAGGAGCATTAAGATTTAATTTTCATTCTGTGCGACGTAGGAGTGCCTGCCTGCTCCCACCTCTACTCCATGTCCCATCTTCTGGCCGGGCAGTTTCCATACAAGGGAAGGAAGTTTTAGAGAGCTCTGAAAATATCCTTAGGTCTAAATAACTATGAAAGGAAGGTGTGTTATGGGATACACTCACTCTGCCCAGGCAGAGAGACTACCACTTGGGGTAGTTTCACAAGCTGTAAGTCTTCAAATCTTGCCAACGTTAGCACATAATCTTTGCTTTGCGTTTGTAAGTGGTCCCCCTGCTCTTGATGAGTGGTGGAGTTTAGAAACGTCGCTTTTCTTTGTGGGACTGAGGTTTCATCTGATTTGTTTATATCAATCAATGTTTTTGGTTAAAGAATGAACACAGAAAATGTGACTTATTTAATATTTTAGCCGTGTTTTTCCTCCTTCAGTTTTCTGTAATGAGGTACGGAAAGGATTGCAGTGCTGTTGGCACAAGCATAAAGGATAACTGGTTGCTCTCTGAGGGGCTGGATGGATATCTGGAAGGTAATGCTTCACCTGAGCTTTGTCTTCATCCCTGGTGTTTGTGCCCACCCAGAGGGCTCAATAAAAACCTGTTTTGTTGTTTTGTTTTTTTTCCTTTTACCATTGTTCTAGTGAGAGGAGGCTTCCTGAATTCAGCTATATAAAGTTTTAATGAGTGACCTATTTGTGAGACTCCTTTCCCTATTGGCAAACAGTGTAGATGGGGGGCACCTCCTTGTTCTCTCTGGCCCACAGCTGCCCCCTCCTTCCTGTCTCCTCTCTGTGGGTGTCGGGTCTTCTTGTCGAAAGGACACACACACACACACACAGGGTTTTCAGAAAGGAAAGCGAAGACCACCTTTAATGCGTTCAAGCCTAGTTCTTATACATTTTCTGCGAAGCATAGGAGTTTGTAACAAGGACAGAGATTGGCTAACACATGAGAATCAATTAGTACACGATTAATAATTGGTAGGTTATTTCTAGCGCGGGGAGTAGGAATGGAATTCCATAACATTTCGTTATCGAAGCAGCTTGGTGCCTCAATGTCTGTAGTTTTGGTTTCTTAGGCATAACATGCAGCTTCTCTACGCTGTTTTTCTTAATTAGCACGCACAAGGACAACTTGCCCTTGAGCTCTCTCTCCTTAGGGTATCCTTTATAATATGGTTGTAAAGTCAGGGATTCTGTAAGGGCCGCAACAGTGGGGCCTGACTGAGGCAGCAAGAGCTTGACACAAACTCTCCCACCGAGAAATACAGCAGCAGGACATGGTGTTTCTGCACCTTTCTGTATCAACAGGGAAACAAACAGAGGCCTTGTGGTGAAACTGGTGATGTGTGCTCTTTGCCCCGTCCGATGAGAAACTTCTCGGGTCCAATGCAAACATCTCTTTCTGAATGCTGGGGCCCACACAGTTGTTGACATAGTGATAAAATCGCGTTTGCACCGTACAGCATCCTTTCTTTCACTGCTTGTGAATGGTGCAGCACCGAAAAAGCCATGGGCTGGGATTTGGTTTGTCATGCTTTACAAGGAGAGTTCCCAGTGTCTATCTGGATGGGGCATACAAGCCCTGCTTCCTCCTCCTCTGCCTGCTGCTCTCAGGTTTAGGGTTTTTCTTCAAACACAAACTCTGTATTAATTTCTCCATTAAAAGAAAAGGAAGTTCCTTGAAATAATACCTTTTGCACGTTGATATTCTTTAGGCATAATGTATTCCTGAAAATGGGATTAAGAACTAGAATTGGGGGAGAAGGGACAAGCCCAGAGCAAAATAATTAATAAAAGTGATTGAAAAAGTGAAGATGTAACATTACATATTCTTTGAAATCCAGATGAATTCATAGCATGCAAGACAATATGGCAGAAGGAGTGTATAATGAATAATCCAGTCCATCATATGATATTCCAGTAAATACTGAATAAAAATAATTATTTCTCAAGATTATGTGGCCAGGTACTTTTTATGAAAATAGTGCTGAGTTAACTTCCACAGGCAACTTTGGTCAGACTTATTCCACAGACACTTAGCAAAGACTTTTTAAAGAAAATACCACTAGTTAACTTTAAATACTTAAATACTTAACTTTTGCTTTAACAGAAAGGAATTCATAGGCTGTACTGATGACAGCTTAGTCCTCCATCTCTGACAGACTTGAAAGACATTCATACTGCTACAGTGAAGATGAAATATGTACATTACATATGTTGTAAAGAGACAGGATACATAAAGAGGAGAATAAGCAGGCACCAATTAACATCTGGTTTCACCTGAGGCAGATGTGGGTTTCACATCTTGGATTTGGTTCCATGTTATTGTTCACATACAGGCTTTGTGAGAGACCAGATGCACATGTTGATTGCAAGCAGAGTCCATATTTTATGTCTGTGTACTTAAGAATACACCATTTAATGCTGGGTGCAACAAAAAGGACAAATGCATCCATGTTTGTCTTGAAGTTGTACTTGGAAAGTGAAAGAAAAATGCCATTTCAAGTCTGCAGCATTGCTCCCTTTTCCATGGTTTTCCAGTGAGCTGCTCTGTAAGCCCATTTGCTGGTCTGTATAAAATTGTCATTACAGTTTGCATCCCATTATTTCATCTGCTATTTCTCCACAGTAAGTAATAAAAGCTATGAGAGGGATATCCAGTGTCCTTGAAATGCCCAAATTTGGTTGCAACAGAGTTCAAGGTTTGTGTAAATATATTCATCCTGGAGCTTGAATTCAGACATTGGTTTATTCAGCATGTTGGATAGTTTATTTGTATGCATCTCAAAACCACTGCGTAGTTTGGCATGGGAAGGGAACAGCAGCCGCCTGGCGTGTCAGGAGTGAGGTCAGCTGGCAAAATGGTGAGGAAGCTGGCACAATACCTGCCTGCCACTGGTTTTGCTCCAGCTGATACTAATGCCCCATGCCATCAGGAGCTCTGAAGTCACTCACAAGTCAAACAACATTATGGAAACATTGTAGACGTTTATATAACACTATAAACATGAATAATTTTTTTTGTTAATGGAATGCGCTTTATCAATGGAAATGGGAATCCAGATTTGAGGGAAAGGAGACTGATGAGAGGTGGGCTGTTTTCTGGGGATGGGGTGAAGACGAGTCTTTTCTTTGAGAAGAGAGTGAAATTCTTTCCTCTGGATGGTCCCCACCAGGTGTTTTGGTGAAGTCCCGTGGAGGAATGTACTGTAATAAAAAATTGAGATTCAGTGAACAAACCAAGAGGCAAGGATAGATTTATGTCTTTGGCAGCTCAGACCGGTCTCCATATGTTGTTAACATTAAATGGCGAGAGAAATTAACTGTATTATATGCTATTGCACAGCCTGCATGTTAAGCCTCTCCTGTTTAAAAAAGATTTAATACAAATGGAAAAGATAAAATGAGAATTTTTCTCAAGTGAGAACAGATGGCAAAGTTTTCAGTCTCTGGAAGTCAGAGGGAAACTTCTCTATGACCAGGAAAGAAGTGGGACAAGGAGCTCTCTTCAGGGCACCATGTCACCACTTTCTGCAGCAGGAGTGTCTAAATCCTCCAACAACATGCATTGTGTTGCATTAGCTTACCTTTGGAGCTAGCTAGCCATCCTCCTTTTCTTTGCTGTGGTTTGAAATTGAAAATATTATGGGCATAAAGTTCCGTCTAATGACACTTGATTTATTAAGCTGCATTTCCCAGTTCCTGCTACAGCAAGACTAGAGGAGTATGATGCGGCACTGTTGAGCATCTTGGTCTTCCTTTCTTATATCTCAGGAAATGTAGGAGCTTATTATTAATTTTTGTGGTGTCTAAGTTGCTCTCAGGCCATCTGTCTGTCTCCACCTCTTCCTGGGCTACCGTGCCAGCAAGAAAAGGAGCTGTAGCAGACTTTGTTGGGACCCAGAGGTATCCTGCCTGGCACCCAGAGCCTCCAAATAAAGCAGGGAGGATGTGTTTAAAACAATTAGTTCAGGAACTTCGCAGTTTATTTAATTCATTAAAGATGTGGTCTGACTTGAGCTCCTTAAAAGCCTTAGTTGCAATTCTCTTTTAAGATGTGAGCCTTTTTAAAGCCCTGAAACAAACTCCATTTCCCACTTTGTCCAAAAATTCTGTCACTAAATCACCTGCTAGGGGAGGCTGCAATTCTCATTTTACCTGCAGAGGATTTTTTCAATCCATATCCATTTGAAACCTGACAGTTACACCATGCCAAAACAGCACCCCCAAGTGACAAGGTGTCTGGAGACTATTTTCCCAGTCCCTGATAATGGCTTTTTTCTTAACCAATAAAAATGTATTAGGTCTCTGAAATAGCAACATCTTTAATGAATTATTTACTTGTTTGCTTTATCTCCCAGCAGAGTGCCCTAACTGATAGGCCTTAAAGTAATTTCCCTCTCTCTTTGTTCAATGTATATTTAAGTAATTACTTTATACAAAGGAGTGGAACAGCTCCAGGAGCAGAGCTTGGCAGAACAGGACTGCTTTGTCAGGGCAGGCAGGATCCTCTCCCATGAGATGACTACTAAGGATTCCACATCCTGAACCAGTATCTCCCAAATCCAGCATGCTAGCTGTTGAATAAAAAGCACTACTGCCTTCATTTTCCAAATAATGCTGAAGTGCAGCCTTTTGGGCATTTCATGTGCCCCAAAAGAGCTTGGTTTGTTTCATTGAGGACTTTAAGGATGCTGCTCTTCAAGTCCCATTTTGCTTTGTAAAAATGCCTTTTTATTTCTTTCAGTGGTTTATTTTCAAGACTTTAGTAAAATTAAAAAACCGAAGGAATTTTTTGACACATCTATAGCTTGCTGGGCCTTGCAGAGAAAAGGCAGTGAGGGAATGCAGCTGCAGGTTGATCCCTGCAGGGCAAGGAGATAGCTTTTCATTTTCTGTCTGCCACAAGATGATGAATTTCAGTTCATCTGGAAAATGGTCATGGCTGTAGGATCTCAGTTCAGCTCTGACCTTCTGGGCGGTTCCTATTGTCGCAGAGCCTGGGGGCTTGGTTGGGTTTGTAATCACTTTTGCACTGCCTTACGCTCAGTAAACATTTTGAAAGCTGACCGCAGCTCTAACTACTAGAGACTTTATTTTCCAGCGTAATCTGAGATCCAAGGCATGTTTTGCAGAAGGGTTGAGCGGTGGGCACTCATGAAATATACAGCAGAGGCTGCCATTGCTCATGCCTGTGCTCCTAATTGCTGTCAAACCTGGTAGCAACTAAATCACTTTATAGGCTCTGCAAATAGGAAGAACTGAAATACCAGGCGTGCTAAATGTTGTGCTATGACTGCAAGTAAACTGCAGTGTCTGGGTGATTTTGGGGTGGATTATCTGACAGATCAAAATTTGTAAGGTGTAGTCTACAGTATAGACTCTGGATTTCTCAGCAGCAAGTCACCAAAAAAATTGAACGATTGGCCAGGAAGTTAATTGTTTGCACTAAAACAGCTTCCTCTCAAGACTTTGGGTGTGGATGAAGCATAATATTTATTTAAAGATGGAGATAAAACGTTACCATTCTAACATAATCTTGTATGTACATCTCTGATGTAAATACTTTCTTATTCCTAACGCCTCTGACTGCTGTAATTGTGTATTACACTATTTATACAACCAGGAAGAGATGAATGAAAATGAAAATCCTATACATCTTTTAGGGGTCTACAAAAGCATCCAAATCAGGGAATCAGAACCTTTATTTTCATATGGATTTTGTAGGTTTTAACTAAGAGAATGACTTCTAAGCACAAGTATTTTCTTCTTGTCATATAGTTTCTAGCAATTATGGTTTATGTAGTTTATGCCTAGAGAAGATCAATCTAGATTTTTGTCCCATCTTTGTAATTACAGTACAGCAGAGAGTTGTGGGTTTGGTGCTCCATCCTTCACCTGGTTGGGCTGCAGGCAGGAGCTCTGAGCTGCAGCACCCTGTGAGCAGTGAATGGTGCAGTGAATGGCACAGTGATTGCTGTGGTGAAGAGGTGTTTAGCAGGCCAGTCCCAACACGGCCTATTTCTCCCTTACCAAGGATTCTGAACTTGTTGACTGGGAAAACCCTACTTGCCAGAACAAGACCTTTATACACACGGCGAGAACAATCTCCTATTGTCTCTGGGGATAAAATGGTGCCAATAAAAGATAAAAACCCTGTGCCAACACGGTGATGCATAAAACTATGTTAACTGCTTCACCACTATATTTAACTATGAGGTAAAAGCCTCTGAGAGAGGTGTTTTTTGGTCTCACAGATCCAAATACGTGGAATGTAATAATTACGCTGAAAACCCCCAAATGTTTTGTTCACAACTCTGTAACTATGCAGCTATGAATATTACCGTTTGTTTGCTCTTGTGCCCTGGCTGAGTGTCTGTATGGTGGGGTAGGAGTGAAGGTTCAGCTGTCCCCTGCTGCCTTCCCAGCTCTGTGGGGCTGCTGTCAGAAATGAAGCATTCACATTTTTTGTTCTTCACATCTAGAAAGGAGATGCTATGACACACTTCAGTTTTTCATGGGAATGTGCCATTTCTTGTGCCTGCTCTCATTGTTCTTCTTTCCTCTACAAAAACAGCAGCTGCCTTAGTTTCCCCTTACTAGAGCAGCCCAGCTCTGCATGAGCAACAGCTCCTGAGGGTACCTGTTTGGTATAGCTAGGAAGTTTTAGGGAATGGAGACTAGAAGGAGACTGGGAATGGCTCTTATCTAACACATGAGTTGACTTGAAAACTGTGGAAGCTGGTCTGGTATTTCTGATTCCCTCTTCTCAGCTTTATGTCCTGACAGTGAGCCTGTAGAGCAGGGTTTTCTCTGCCCCTGACTCCTCCTCCTCCAGCTCCCACTTTTGATGGCCTGTCCTGCCAGGCAAGGTGCCCAGGGAGAAGGGCAAGATACTTCCAGTGGCAAGGTACTTCTTTTCACCATGGGCTCTTTATGTAAGCTTGTAGGTGAAGCCGGAATCACCTTCTCCAGAGACATTCACAGAATCACAGAATATTCTGTGCTGGAAGGGACCCACAAGGATCATAGAGTCCAGCTCTTCAGTGAATGGCCCATACAGGGATTGAACCCACAACCCTGGCATTATTAGCACCATGCTCTGACCAGCTGAGCTAAAATTGTGCACAAAGGGCACCAGAGGTATGCCCAGAGGAGGCCCTGCATGCAGCAAGCACCTCTTTCAAGAGGCAGAGCTTTTTAATATCCCAGGTCTGTCATATTCAGTAGTAGAGGTAGGGTCTGCAGGATGTGGAGCAGCAGCTTGCAGAGCCCATGTGGAAGATGAATGCCTCTTCACAGAGAGGACTGTGCCCAAGACAAGGGATTCTGGAAGCCCTCAGGCTCACCTGGGAGGCTCAGAGGAACTGTAGGATCCTCAGGCTTCGGTGCTGCTCTGAAGTACAGGCTTTCGGGATCCTTTGTCTACTTGGATATAGATATTTACAAGAAGAATTTGATGGACTGAATCTTGCCTTCACCTGATTTTCCCTACACAAAATGATAATTTTGCTGACAATTTCAAAACCCATCTGCTGCTTATCCTTTGATCTTCCATTATTCTTCTTGTCCTGCTTAAGTCCATTTTGTAAATTAGCTGGATCATAGTACTGGCATTGCCTTTGAGCAGTCTTCAGATATTTGCTGAGGGTGGTTTACCTTGAACCATTCCAGCCCTTTCTTCTCTTTGTCTTCCTCCCCTCCCTTGCTCCAGCTTCCCTTCACTAAGCTCAAACAATGTATCTCCTAGAGATCAGGCAGAGAAGCAGTTTGTGTTGTATGAAGATGTATGTCAAGTGCACGTATATGTGCATGGGAAGTGCAAATGTACGCACACAAAGCATGTATTTATATATGTATGTATATATATGCATATATAGAGTATTGCACAAGAGCTCCAAATGCAGCACAGCCTCTAGATGCTACTGCACACAAGCAACCAGAAAATCTCTTTTTTTAAGTTTGGATGTGCTCATTGTGGAGAGCTGGCCCCATTATGGGGCTTGCCCTTTTCCATTGATTACATGGCACCAACATGTAGAATTGAATGCAAGTCTAGGTTCATGCTGAGAAAACCCTGCTAACCTCAGGGAGAAAGAATTAGTTGGTTTTGGAATTTTAATTTCGTTCCAACTGTATTTCAGCTTTATTTCAAAAATCTGAAGGCACAAAAATCAGGAAAAACATACTACATAGATCCATGCCATTGAGTTAAAATGTTTGTTTGGAATAAATAAATAAATGGAAATGCAAACCACTGCAAACAATCTGGTTGGAGATTGTTGTCAAAATTATATACACATGTATACATTTTCATTTCCTTCCTTCCCAAGGTAAATTATTGATTAAACTTCTGTGGAACACGTGTCTCTGGAATTCCAGGGGAGTATAATGTGTGGAAATGCAACATGTGAAGTCAGAATTACATCTGGTTATGTACTTTTTGACTTCAGTACCGCTCAGTCCCTTGCTTCCCAACGATGTTTAGATTAAGCCCTCCAAGATGAAAATGCTTTTCTTTGTGTCTCTGAGTTTGCAGCCATGAGAAATGAAATTAAAAAAATAAAAGAGGCAAGGAAGAATTTTTCCGATGTAATGTTGTCCTGTATTGCTCAGTGGTTTGTTTTTTTTAATTGGTAAAATCAGCTGTTATGACAGAGGCAGCATGACAAATAATAAGCAGCAAGCTGTCCAAGTAAGGGCTTCTTTCTCACGCTATTTCCTGCAGAGTCAGATTGTATGAGTGCCTGCAAATATCTAAAGTTGGGGCAGTATTTGAACATCCCTATTACCTTTCCGAGCTTTAGATCCAGCTCTTTGATTTGTTCTCTCAAGCTCCTTAAAGCTCCTTCTCTGCCAGTTTGGATGATGTGTAGGAGTCTGTAATGAATACGCTCATTATCTAATACAAAGTGGCATAAAACACTCATGCCATGAACTCCGCCACACAGCTATACCCCGCTGCAATTCTCTGATTCATGCTGTACGAGATTAATAGCATTTATGTTATTCATATATCTTGGTTGACCTTGATCTGTTAGAAACTCCCTCCTTTTTATCTCTGTCCCATACTGGGGAGGTTTTGTCCCACATTAACAATGGAACTTTTGTACTTCAAAGCACGTTCCCCCCACACCCAACATCCTGAGTTTTAATTTTCCTTACATATATAATATCTGTTCCCTTCTCTTTCCCTCTCATATTCTTACCTATGTTTAATGGGCTGATGCTATCTCAGGAGCTGTAAGCTTTTATTTTTTTTTTTCCATATCATAGTAAGTTAACCCTTTGAAATCTAATTGCAGAAAAATATTTAAATTCTACCAGAAGAAATAAAAACATGCTCTAAGAATAAACAGTAATTGTATCTTTTCTCTGTGGCATATGTAGGGCGAATACTGTCATTTCAGCTGTGATAATACATAAGATGATGTGTGTGTGTGGGGAAAAGATGATACAGAGGCTTGAATAAGAGAAAGAAGGGGTCATATATTTATAGATGTGATTTTTCAGAATGCTTAGAGTTTCTCCTTAGGCTTAGGCTTTTGCTTTGCAAAACTAAGGCATGTTCCTGCCTCTTGCATTGCTCCTGCACTTAGAGAGATGAATTGGCCCCCGTGATCCCTCACTTCTGCTTCCCACTGTGGCACACTAGTCCCTGCTCATGGTGATGCAAGAGACCCTTTGTCCGTGAGAAAATCTGAGCTGAGCAGAAAAAAGATATCCCATGGGAAGCAGGTGTCTGTGGTCTAATATGTCAACAGGTCTCCCCTTGCTGGTTGCAGCCTCTCACCGCTGCTGCCGACGCACAGGGAAGTCGAGAGTGAGGAGGAGTTGGGCTGGGAGGAGCTGTCCCCTGCAGATGAGAAGCCATCCTTCCCTGTCCCCTGGCACAGCAGGGGTGCCCTGGGGAGAGTCTGCTGCCATGCTGGTGTGGAAGGAGCCTTGGATGGGCCCAACAGCTCTTGCCAAGTGCTGGAGGAAGAGCTAACAAGGCTCTGGGGTGGATGTGCCGAGGAAGAGACAGAGGGACAAGAGCAGTGCTGGGCAGGGCTTCTGGCAGTGCAGTGGGGGAGGGAGGTGCAGAGGAGCACACAAGCAGATGCAGAGAGAAGGCAAGATAAGAAAGAGATCAAAAGTGGGATGTGGTGACAAGCATGAGGCACATGAGTCTAGTGAGAATAGGAACAGAGCCCCTCCATATGGTGCAAGGAGAGATGCTGCCTGTAGTACTGAGGCCAGACTCACGCCTCAAGGAGTCATGGCTCTGCTGTGCACTGCCCTTACTGTCCTTCCTGGCCATCTTCCACCATAGCTGGAAGTGGGATCCATCTGTCTGCCTTCCAGTCTGTCAATTGCTGTAGCACCACGACAGGCAAGCTGAGAACTCCAGCTACCACCTCCTTCCTTTTTCTTTTCTTCAACGCATGCCAAGATGAAGACCTGTCAAAACAGGTGGATGCCTGAGCCCAAAAACTGCAGCTGGCAAGGACCATGTGGTTCTTAGCCTTATAACAACTTTCTAGTCTACTTATTTATTTACATCTCCCTCCAACTTGTGATTAGTGGCTTCTAAATTTTTATTTTCTCATTAGCTTTCTGGAAGGCCAGGTTAGAAATGTAATAGCAAAAACCACTGATCTGGAAATACTTATGAACTAAGAGTTTCAGGGAGAGGCAATGTCTTTTATTTAGACACCGATACTGAAAATATAGTCAACTTCCAGATATAATGTCTCAGCTTTAGGTTATGAAATTTTGTCTTTATTTCTTTCTCCAGTGATTAGGACTAATAAAAGATATGATATCTCCTTCCAGCTCCTTCCTTGCCTATGTTCCTAGACCACCAGCACTCCAGCAGCACTTATCAGTAAATATTTGTGGCCGGAGCTGTGCTGCTTGGCGAGGTTTCTCTCTCTGACTTCCTCCCTCCCCAGCTGTTGTCTATTAGCACCCGTATTTATATTGGCCTACAGCCCCTGTGCTGGGTGGCAGCAGCCCCAGGAGCATAGATGTATCTGGCTCTGCTCCACATCCCTAATTCTGCATTCACTCACAGATCTGCTTTTAGGGGCTTTGCTGAAAGAGAAATAAAAAATTGCATATAATGCAGAGTAAAAAGAGCAGATCCTACAACCTTTCTTTGTGATGTATGGTGAATTCTACCTATTTTTTTATTCTGTTCTACAATTTTTACAGTATATGAATAATCACGAATCAGAGTTTTGAAGCAGACAGTGCTCTGAAATCCTTATGGGTTTTCCTTGTGTTGTTGTCCAGGTCTGAAAAATGTTAAGATCCATCTGTGTTATAATGCATTGAATTAGCTAAGGGAGAAAAAGGGAGCAACCGGGATAATTTTTGTCTAATCTTTGCTTTAATCTTAGAAAAAAACTCCTGACACTTTCTAATAGCATTTCGAAGTGTTAAGTGGCAGCCTTCCTGATATTAGGCCCATGGTTTAACTATACTGTACCAGTGTTAAAGGAAAGCTCTGTTGACTCTGGATTTGTGGCAGAGCATATACTACTTTCATGGGATTAGAAGCCTGTATACTCTGGCCTTGTGAAATTGTTTTGCTTTCTCGGCATGTTCGAACTTCTTGAGGAAGTGAAGGACTTCCTCTGTGAAGGGCTGTGCTTACTTCATTTCTTTGTGCTCCAAATACTGAGACAGCAAGTTCCTCGGGACGTCTGTTCTTTGTTCGCTTTGGGTTTATTTATGACATGCATCTGCCTGCCTTTTCCTCTCTGCATTCAGTACTGAGAAGAAAAAAGAAAGGAAAAAAAAAGAAAAAGAAAGAAAGGAACTCTCGGTACTGCTACAAAACCATATCCCCTAGTCTTTATTCAGAGATAGACTGACGCTTTAAGGCAGAGTTTCACACTAAATTAAATTGCAGGGTGCAGTGCCAGGAAGTGTATCTGAACATCAGCAGGGAAAATATCCTCCCTACCACCATCCTCCTGGGCTTGGAAAGAGCTGAGCTGCTTTCCTTTTTTTTTTTTTTTTTGTTTTGTAGACTATAAGAAGCAAGCCATGTACCTGTACAGCCAAACATTTTCTAACCTTCTGGTCTTCACCAGGCCAGAGTCAACTAAAAGGTTTATTTTCTGTTTTTTTAAGCCTGATTTTTTGTCTAAGTTTTTCCTGTAACTTAATGTGTCACATTCCTTGTTTCCATGCAGGCCATGTGAATTCCCACAAGTGATAGAGGGCTTGTTTACTGCTTGCAAAAGTGTGCAAAAACAGTCTTTAAACAGGATGGGCCCCCAACATACTTTGGGTAGGATCAGGCTGTATTGCTGATGCCCTACAGCACCACATAGCACAGGGATTGAAAATTGGCAAAAACTTTTGTATTGTGTCTCGAAAAACCTGCGCTTGAAAACCACTCTTTTTTTTTTTTTTTTTCCCCTGAAATAGACACTTAAAGGTGCAATTTGTGATCCAAGCATTGGTTGCTAGGCCTAAATAAAACTCATCCTTTAAGGTTCCTCTCTCGCCAAGGGTGATGGATTCATCCCACTCAAGAGGAATGGTCTAAAATAAGGATGGTTCTCTCTCTCCAGGGATTCCTCCCTCCTTCATTCAGGGGTAGCCCAAGCAGTATGCTTAGGCTGGCTGGCTATATGTCAGATGCTCAATATTTAGACAAGTTATATCCTACCATCAGCAAACAAAAGTAGTTCTCAGACGAAAGTCAGGGTACCCAGACAATGATCAGGTTAATACAGAGACAATTGCAACAGTTCCTCAAAGCATTCCACAGCAGAAAACCACATGTGGGATTTCTTTAAATGTTGAATGGTTCTTCTACCTTTAATACATGTGACAGTTTTTACTTGCTAGAACTATTTGCTGATTCCCAGCATAACATAAGAAGATGCAATGGAAGAGGGGAGAGTGATTATAGCATTTAGATTTGACTACCAAAAGGAAGAAATTCATCTTCTTTTCAGATCCATTGGGAAAATAAATAATTTCAATAATTTTATTAAACTAGAGTGGAACAATTTTATTAAACTAGAGTGACTTTATGTCATCCTTTTCTGACATAAAGGGTGACTAAATGCTAAACTAGACTAGAGGCTATGGAAATCTACTTCTAGAAGTTTGTGAATAAGAGGTTAAACAAACTTTGGTTTAGTTTATATAAAGACACAAGATCAGTTGAAGAAAGATGGACTTGCTCCCAAGTTACAGAATGCATTTCCCAACACTGCTCTCTGGGCGCTGAAGTCTCCTTCCTACTGCTGCTGCAAAGGAAGGAGAGTCAAAGCAGGAGTCTGTGTCACAAAGAGCTGGGGAGTGACTGGTCTGATGACTCTGTACTTGGAGGAAATTTTTTGCATCTTGCTAAGAAAGTGTGAATAAGGGGTTATAACAGAGGCCTGAATGGGCACTGCATTATTCAACAAGGACTGATGAAAAGCCATTTGAGTTAATGAGTTACATGATATAAGCCTGGAAAAAGGCAGCCAAGCCCAGCTTGATGTGAATATGTAAAGCTTCCTTCAGGATGAATGTAGAACAGCTGAAGACTCATAAGAAATTCCTGGAAATATGAGGAAAGGAAGTATCAGTCAGCATGAGAAAGAAGCAATGTTGTGTATAATGTTGTGTCTTGCTGTGCACATGTTTGTACATCCCTGCCACTCTGTCCCCTATAATCATCTGCATTTTTTGCCTGCCTTGTTTGGGATCTGGACAGGGGCTGTATTTTTAGCTTGACTTCAAATATTGTCAGAGCTTGGCTCTGAGTTGCAGAGGCTCTTGCCATTTCTAATATTCATTGTTTGGGACTGGAAAGCCTTATGTAGCCTCGGGTGGCAGATAATGTATTCAGATCCTACAGTAACAGGAACCAACTGATTTACATTCACTTGGTGTTAAAGATTTAGATAAAACGTTCAAAAACCTTTTCATATTGTTGAGTAGAAACTGGGAAATTTTCTAACTGGTACCATACTTCACAATTTCCTTTCACCTTTTTTCTTTTATAAGTTCCTTTTAAAAGTGAATCTAGCCTGGCATTTGAGATGGGGCTGTTGTGGTAAAGGCTGTGGCTCTGTCTGAAAACACCAATTCCTCTCTGCTTACCATACAGGGAGCCAAAAGGGCCAGCTTGGATTGCACATTCATCCCTCTGCCTGCTGACATTAGATTAGAGGAATCTGTGTCTCTGTCAGTAGTGAAATCAAGCCACCAGGAGAGAAAGCGCCAGAAAGCAGGTCCACAGAAGTCAGTATAGACTGGAAAAGCTTAACTAGCTTTAAGGAAATACTTATTAGATGGTGTGGTTTAGGCACTACTTTGGAAAGTGAAACACCGACTTTGAGGTTCCAAAGAAACGCCTACTGCTGATCGGGGTTGCAGCTGTGAAACCACTCCCAGAGCTGGATAAACCTTACTGCATTTGTTTTCATAAAGGCCAGCAGAAGAAGGGAGCCAGGGTTAAAACATTCTCTGGATATGTCAGAAATATGAGGCCTTTCTTCCCTCTTTTGACGGCCACTTGCAAGAAGTGGCTGGTTTAATAGCAGTCCAAGAGACAGTTCTTGGCCATGAATTCCACATGCAGGACTGCATCCTGTGGTTCAGACTCAAAACTCAGAGCCTAAGTGCACCAGAAATCACAAGAGGTGTCAAAGGTTAAAAGCTGTTAAAAACTGTTTCTTTGCCTGTGTGGACAGCAGAAAGAGCAAGAATCACCTACAGAAAGGAGGTAGCCCTGCTTCTGGGTTGAGATGGGTGTCTGGAGCACCTTGGGAGGGTTTGGGTCGGCACCTTGTCCTGTACCACTACCAAAAATGGGAATTTTGCCACAGAATTAGTGGAAATGAAACATCCTTATCTTACAAACTTTTATTTCCACAGAAATCAGGAACAAAGCTGTGCTCACCTGTCATACAAACAATTCTCGTGCATACAGAGTGTGAATTTGCACATGTCCTTGATACAGATTTTTTTGAAAGTGTTTTGATGAGATCTGTTTCATAAATCCTGTTGAATCACATGATACTACCAGTGATCCTATGTGTTTAATTTCAATTTACACTGCTGGCTTTGTTTATTGCATTTTATTAAAGTTCATCACACAGGTTATTTTTAAGTCCTGTTTTGAGAAAGATGAACTCCCACACATGGAGTAACCTAGATAAGAAAAACTGAAAGTAGTTGAAAGCTTCTATACCCAGGAGTACCTTATTCGAATTTCTTATGTGGGAGTATTTACTTGCAAAAGACAGGATATTGATGATCAAACATGGAATAAATGGAAAAGTTTCTGTGTCTTTGTACTAAACAGAAGTATATTGCATAAAAGCTCTGGCAGTTTATTTTTTAACTCTTTTTTTCACTCATTCAAACATGTGGATACATGTTTCAGTGTGCTTTTACCATGAGTTCACTAAACACAGTCACACATTTTTTAAAGGAAAAAGATCAGCTTTCAATTACTTAAAAGCTCACAGAACTGCTGATATGAATTGTTTCATCTGTGCAAGCAGATCTGCCCATATGTTATATTATACTGGTTCATTTCTATATTTCAGTCACAGGGTCATTGAGAACATGCTATCAGATCTCCTATGCAATGTAGCCAGTAGGTCAGCTTGCAGTTTAGACTCAAGTCTATAGTGCGTATAGGAGCTTGAAAGCATCTCAAAAGGCATCTCATTTGCTTATAAAGACTGATGGAAGGATATTCTGCCATAATATTACCACCCTGTCACGTTTCAGAAGTGCTTTTAGGTTATCATCATCCCTCTGTGCCAGCCATCCAGCCTTCTAGTGCACCTGTTTCTTTTTTTTTTTCCCTTTTAATTTCTTTTTTTTTCCCCCCAGGCTCCTCACAAGTGTCTGCACTTACAGTTTTTGTGTGTCTGTTTGCATTTTACTCTGCCATCTGACACCCTGTTTCTTTGCTGGGATGTACCTCTGCAGTCTCCGTCTTTCACATTTCCTGCTCAGTTGTCGTTTTTATCCTACCCTCTACTCCCAGACACAGAGTTACCTTTGTGCTCTTGACATCTCCAGCAGATGTCTTCATCTGACCTGAGTGCTCCCCAGCACCTGTTAGCTTTCCCCAAATCCTATTTGAAATAATGCTTTCCCTTTGCAATTCCATCAGTTTTCTGGAGTAAATTGGCTCCACTACACTAAGTAATCCTTTCCTTGTACGACCATTTTTGTCTTTATTCCTATCTTATCCACTATTCAGGAAGAACAATCCTCCTTTTACATATCTTTTGCAAACACTGGGCTTTCCTTGCCAAATGCTGCAAGATGTAGAGATGCAGAGCAGCTCAGGATGGAAGATTTAGAAAAGCCTATATAACAGTGACCCCCAAATGTCTGCACCTCGTAGAGGCACGCAACCCAAATTCTGACACACAAAATGGGGTTGCCCTTTATCAGAGAGTATCCTCATCTGCTGCTTTTCACCCATTCCCACCCCAAGGAATGTTCAGTTTCTCTGAACTACTCTGTACTGTGCTGCAGGTATTTGAAGTGTTGTGCAGAAATATTCAAGCTGGTCCCACTGCAACCTTCACATGCTTGTATCACATCAACAAGGCGTGCTTGGGAATGGGTGACATAGGTAACAGCTTAACACATGGAGCAAACTATTTGCTCTGTTTAAAAGTGAAGAAAACTTTGAACTGTGTGGTGTGAACATTTTTTTTAAGAAATGTTTGGGGTTTTTTATTCAAGGAAGAAGAGAGTACGTCATCCAGAAACCCATCAAAAACTTCTTCCCAAAATGTGCAAAATTTGATCTCTGCTAAAATCTAGCAGGTGTATTTCAATTTAAAGATGTCACGATTCTCCTTTTGATATATATTTCTTATTAATCCGCATGGCTAAAGTACAATAAGGTGTAAGAATTAGCATGGTGGGATCCAGATGTTTTCTGGGCTCTTCCCCTTTTTCTTTCTTTCATTCATTCACGGGTCACCTCGCCCTGTTTATGAGTTGTGCCATAAGGCAGTGGCTATAATTATGTGACTGCTGATTCTTGGTAACCCATTTTATGAGCAATATTTTTGTTTGTTTGCTGGCTTTATGTATGGGCAGAGAACATTTAATACAGTGCAAAAGTTCATAGAGAAAATGTAGGAAAACACTCAGGGCAGTTGCTCAACTGCTTGCTGAACTGTGGCCATTTTCACTGCCTGCTTGGCCACCTCTCTGTTCGATGGGGCAGCCTACACCACATCTGTTCAGGACCTGTTACTGCATTAACCTCGGGATTATGACATCAAGAATGGCATTTGTACAATTAAAAATGTTATCTCACAGGGCAGCCCTTGTTGCCCTCTGCCACCTTTGGGCAAATTGTGTTGTAGGAAAGGTTAAAAAAAGCTGCTGGAACTAATCCTTTTGATGAAACCTTTAACAAGTATGTCAAGCTCCTCTGATCTTGGCCCTGGCAGAGTATAGTTGTAGTTAATGTCTCTGGCTCTAACTCACCGTCTAAGACCCTCTTTCCTGCCGCGTGTTTTCTTCATCAGTTTGTATTTCTGTCAGTCAGTGTCACAAAGCACTTCCTGCTTCATCCCCGCCTGACGGGGTTAAGCCTTGCTGATGGTCTGCAGTTGTGTGCAGCTTCATTTTTCATAGATTCTTTCTGATAACCATAACATGAACTCTGGAGTATGTGTTAGGAACTGAAAACAGGCCAAGTGTTTTGTATTAGAGCCTGTATTCCCACATTCACCAATTCTCCAAGGGTTGAAAATGCATCGGTGACATGTATGAGAAAAAAAAGGCTGGGACTAAAATCAATTTTCTCCCCTCTTGCCTACATGAAACAAAATTAAAAGCACAATGAGCCTTATTCTTTTTTCATTTACTGCTGAAATTCCTCTGCTGTCTGTGAAGCAACTCTTGTTACACCACTGTAACTGGAAGCAGAATCCACCCTGGTATCTGCTGCAGATGTTTACACCTTAAAAAAACAGGAGAGCACACTGGTTCTCTAGTGATTTTTTTAAAAGCCAGTAAACATTTTATCTTTATGGATGGAACTAGACCCTGGAGAAGTGATTAACCAAAACCTGTAACTTGCTCTAAACGAACAATTTGATACTCCCTTATACATGACTGGCTTTCAATATCCTGGTGCATATTGTGACTCTAAGCTGTCAGTTTAATTCCTGTGTCAGCACAGATCAAAGGAGAACAAAAAAAAAATATAAAAACACAGCAATAAATAACCTAGTGTGTTTTCTTATCTCAAGTGAACATTTTATATTAGGCTGGTTTATTTGCTTTGTATTACAGAGTCGTCTTTACTTCCGCTGAAATAAACTGGGGTGAAAAGCCACAATAATCCTTCAGATAAAATGGAAAAAGTTATTTATGCCTGTGCTATTCATAGATGTCTCTTCTTAGAAACCGGCCATTTGTGGTTTTGTTTTTTTCTGCAGCATCCGCTTTTCTCCTTGAGATCTCACAACCTTTTTATTTTTAATTTAGGAAAACCTTCAAACTGTAATGCAGTCCCATGCTAACAATTCTGCCATCCTCACTGTCAGAAAGATTTCCTGTGGTCTGTTTTTGGCTGTGCACTCAGCCAGTTGCACTGTATATCGGGCATTTATTTAAAAAGTAAACAACTACTGTCATCTTCAGCATGAAAATTAGCCCATGATGTGTGGGACTTCACTTTCTTAGTGTCTATCCATGAGCCACCTGAAGGCTCATTGAAAGGTGTACAGCCAAGAGGTTGAATGCATCTGAGGGAGGTTGTTGCCGTGAGAAAAGCAAGCCAAGTGTCATTGCCTGAATGCTAAACAGGGGTAACCATGGATTTGCTCATGTGATTTGGTCCCTTTACGCTGCTCAGAGAAAGGGATGGAGGAAATGCTGCTGAAGCCTTTACAGCTGGGGAGAGAAGGGGACAGTCCCTCCCTCCCTCCCTGTCAGCACCAGGCTGTGCAGGTCCCAAACACACCATTAAAATAGATCAGGTTCATTTCCTAAGAACAGATCAGCTATGGATTTTTTCTCAGTATTGTTTGAAGAACTGTGGTTTCACAAGTTATTTTTCACAGTAACATGTGAAGAAAAGGCTAAATTATTCTGTTCTGTTCAGGATGCAGGGGTATGTAGAAAGATTTTCCAATAGTAGGTGCCTTTTGACTTAATATAAGAACTTAAATATAAGAACTTAATATAAGAACTTAAATAGTTCTTGGGTTTTTTTTCCCCCTTTGTTGCAATTTTGACTTAAGGTTTCTAGTCCTGTTTTAAACATCAGATCACTGTATGGCTCAATCTTTCAGTTCCTAAGTATTAAAAATGTTTTTTGATGCTTGCCAAGAATGCTATATGAGTGAGTAATGTGATTTGACTTACTGAAAGGGTTCTAATGCAACATTAATTCAACATAGCAAACCGCTCGTGGAGCAGAAATGCAGCTTTCTTTGAAAGCTGATGAGATACCATACTATAATGTTGCAACCATAAAGATTTACAATGCATTAATTTTAGGCTGCCTATTTAAATTTGGGCAGTATGGAGATTAATCTGCATAATTACTTGCTTTAGGAATGAATCAGAATTTATATTTCCTGCATTAGACTGTACTTTTAAAACAAGTGTCATTGGAGATAAATGCCTCTGTAGCAGCAACGAATGTTAGCACATCCTGCAGAAGCTGCCTCTTGTTTAGGATACAGAAAACAAAATACCAATAAATTATGTAGAGGTCCACAGGTATTTATCAAGCTTGGAAAACCAAATCTAGGGTTATACAGCTAAATTCTTTACACACAAATGAATATATCAAAGCATGTTACAGGGTAATATGGAATAGGTCTCATCTCATCTAACTTTAGCTCCTCGAAGGTAAGTCTTCAGGCATATGTGCTTCTAGTGGATTATATACTCCATTTTTAAGTTGAAGGTAAATGCTGCTCTCAGAGCAGTGGCAGTGCCTGGTTCTAGGAGGGCTTGTGAAAACACTTCATGTTTGGGGGTCCTTTATGGGATGTGACATTGAATCAATTTCTAAGCTGAAAAAAATGTACTTCCAGTGCTAATAAAGATAGCTCTGCAAGTCACTCATTTCTCTTATTAAGTGAATCCATTATTTTGGCTTTCTGACCTTCCAGTTCCAGGAATGCCCTGGGCTTTTTTTTTTTTTTCTGAAGCTGTATTTCTTTTTGTGCAGACCATGAAGTGGATTCATTTCTCTAAGGAACATGAATAAAGTTTGTTTTTCTTAAATTCCTGGCAAACAAGTTGATGAAATCCATATGGATCACAAAGTCTGAAGCTTGAGTACAATGTTCCTTGGGTGAGCAAACACTTGTCTTTTAAAATAGATGACTTTTAGCTGTGGGGATTACATATATATATTTTTATATATATATAGATATGAGATCCGTTCTGTTAGCCATCAGCTCGACTTCAAAAACTTCAGACAGGAAGCTGACTGCTTCTGAAGGTGTTTTCCTTCTTCCTCCTGTTAAGCATACATTCTTTTCAGATAAAGATTTTTAATTCAAATTTGTTACCATATCTTGTAATTAAAGAAAAAATGTTTAAAAGTGTTTTGAGGCTTTCATTTTAAACCTCACTCCTTCTCAGCCTGAATGGCTCAGAGTTTTAGCCTTATTCTTACTGTTGTCAAAATTCTTTCAACATACACACACACACACACACACACACATACACATATCATGTGTCTTCTACCTTGGCCAAGCTTCAGATGATCCAATCTACTGGGATTTTGAATCAATCTTTTTTCAACATGTCCCATGCACATCTCCATGCCCCACCAGGTCTCCAGCCACACCTTCTTGGCACCAGTCTATCTGAGACATCCTCGAGTGCAGGCTAGGATGGGAAAGCATCTTTGGGGGCAAGTGCTTTGAAAGGCTGCAGAGAAGGTTCTGCTCAAAGAAAAGCTATGACCTTCCCTTCTTTGGAAAAGAAAGGGGGTAACCGGTTTAGTTAATTAAAAAAAGGTTGTTTGTGAAATGAATGGCAGTGAAATGATTAATCTGATGCAGACCTCTCTGTATGTCCTTAAAATCTGTATGGTGCTTTCTTATCCCTGTATATGAAACATAGCCACTTCAGATGCTAAACCCTATGCCTGTGCCATGAGTTGGGGACCATGATCTTCCACTGCTGCACCTTCTTTGGCTTCCCCAAAACCTTTCCTGGGGGCTTCCATACCAGCTAAGTACTTTACAATGCACAACCTCCCCTCTTTCAGGGCAGGAAGAAACAGACATGTTTAGTTGTATTCTCTACTATCTTCTCACCTCCTCAAAAGACAGAAGAAGTCACAACAGCCTGAAACTTCCAGGAGAAGGGTGCATGAAAACCTTGGTGGGAGAGCGAGCAGCAAAACTAGGAGACGACAAAGTGAGATGGCTTTATTTGGATGGCTTAGAGGGTGAGGATGGATTTGGTGTATCCCTGTAAGGAGGCTGAGTAGGACTGGGCCTGGAACCTGGTGGCTGGAGGCTGCTCCTGGCCACCTGTGGTGACCCTACACAGTAGTGCACAATCATTGGTTGATCTGCAAAACAAAGCATAAGCTCTTTAGTTTAAAGCCTCAGAAACCTTTAAAATTTCTTGAGGCGAGAACAAAAGCAATTAGCAAAATATGTTGTTAGAACTGAGGCAGTTTCCGCTGATTTTTTTCCTAAATGTTTATTTTGTAAGTGAAGGGAACAGTGCACAGTAAAAAAATTAATATTTGTGAAAAGTTTTCCTTGGCAAAAAGAAAGCATTTTGAAAGCAGCTGAAGATGAAATGTCAAGGCAGCTGTTGGATTGCAGTCGCCATGGCAATCATAACACAACACTTTGATTAGTTAGGCACATGGTGGAGCCTCTGGGTAAGAGTCTGGGGTGGTGAAGGGCAGGTTACTGTTTTTTAAGGACTTACAAAATCAGCACAGGCAAAGAGCTGTCTTTTTTAAAGAACAGAGTGTTTCAAGTTTTCAAATGCACTTGCACACATATTTTGGCTCTTAAATCTTAAAATTGGTAACAGTCAGATGCTTTTTGCTAATATATTTATGGTAGAACAGAAGGATGATTCCCTTAAAATTGAGTTCAGGCATCTTTTGTTTTTCATGTATTTATATTTTCAACACCTGGTAGAACAAGGAAGTCTTTTATTCACATATCTTCTTGTGGGCACAAGAAATTAGAAACGCTATGGTATGGATTCAGGAGAAAAGGAAGGTGTTTGGACACTGCATGACCCAAAGCAGGCACACAAATGACTCACCAAGCGAGCAGGGCTCACCTGTGTCTCCATTCATGCAGAGTTTTGGCAGTGGCATGTACTGAACACGCTGGAGGCAAGGCAGAGCTTCCTTTGCTTTTGCTCCTGCTCTCCTCCACTTCAGAAAAGCCGGAACAGAGCCATAAATACTGTTATTGGCTAAAAGTGGGCAGTCCTTCCAGTCCATGTCTCAAGAGGAAGGAAGGAAGGAGGGTTGTTCAGCTTTGAAGTAACGACCTGGCTTCCCAGTTTTGGCAGTGGGTTTAGAAGTGGTAAAAGCTCCTGGTGGAGCAGAGCATGAGTGTGCCTGGACGAGGTTCCTATCAGCGTGCTGCCTCACGGCTGCCTCGCTGCAAACAAGGACATTTCAGCTCTGTAATTGTGGGCTCTCTTCAGACCTTTTCCTGTTGTGTTTATTTTGACTAGAAATGGGGGGTAAGGGCATCTGTGCCCTGTGTGTGTGTGTGTGCAGGGACACACAGGACTGGCTCCTGTGATGTGTGCACAGCATGGTTTGCATCTGAAGTGATTTGGATGCTGTAAGAATGCACCTCCAACACAAACAGCACAAATAATGTTACATATTTCAAGGTGTTGAAATTACACAGAATGACACATCACCTGTTTATCCTTTTGTTTTTTCAAAAAACCCACAAGATCAAAAAACCCACAAGGTCTTTCAAAAATCAAGATTAACTTGCATTGGTTTTTGGTCTGTTTTTTGTTTGGTTTTTTTGTTTTTCATGGGAAAACTTGAACAGGAAAGACAGTACCAAATCTTGTAACATGTTTCCCCAGGATAGATTTTCTTACCTCTTTTAGAGCTGCTGCTAATTCTGTGCAGTGTTGTTCTGCATTCTCACAAGTCAGGGGTGTTTAAATCAATCCCTTCTTCATTTTGTTTGTCAATTAAAAATCTCCCCTTGCCTTTTTGAACTCAAGGTTTAATCCCTTTCTTTCACCCGGCACTGGTATTCCGAGGTAGCAGCTAGCTTCCTCCACGACGTCTCCAACACCCTCACCTTGGTGAGCCCTGTCCCCAGTGCAGGCCCTTGACTGTGCAGAAACTTCTATGGCCTGACTTCATGGATCAGCTTGCAGGGCAGAGAACTCAACACACAGCCAAAAAGCCATTTCAGACTGAAAAGTGCAGGAGTAATGCAGTAATGTAAAATAATGCCAAAACAAACCCGCAAAACCTAGAAGGGAAGAAAGTCCTGTAATTGCCCTAAGGTTTGCTAATTGTGAGACCTCCAGCTCTGATAAAGGAAATTGATTTCATCAGTTGTCAGTCATCCTCCTTTTTTATTAAATGATCAGAAGTTCACACCTCCTCTAGGAAAGACTAACTCCTGCTTTGCTCTGCTCCTCTCTTGTCATGCTGAAAGCTTAGGCTGTAGCCAACCCTTGCATGTAAGGCAGAGAATTTTCTCTCTCCCTGGTGGTTTCTCTTGCTGAGATCATGCTGAGACGAGTCCCTGTCCTGACAACATCACCTGGAAGTTTCTTGCTGAGCTTGTTCCTTCAGCTCTTCACTTATTAACTAATTAATATATTTAACTTCTAGGGCAGAATTTGTCTAAGCTTGGTCTGAACTGGTTTCTGCTAAATACAGCTGGGCACCCTGAGAGAGTGTTATTAACTATGATGGGTAGTTCAAAAATGCAGGACAATGCTGACTATTTTTAAGAAAAAAAGGGGCATGCTTATTTCAAATTTACATGAAACTGGATTCAAACAAGCCATATGGCTAGTGAAGTTGTTTTAGTTTGACAACACATCAGGGAATGTTCCTCTCCACTTCTCCTTCACTCCAATACAAAGCTAACTCTTAAAAAATAGCTGTTGAAAGGTGGAATTTTATCAGAAGGGAACTTGAAATTTTGCTGGCTGCGTATCCATCAGTTCTTGCATGTTAGGGTTTCACTTTCAGATAGGTGTATACTGACAAGCATTGGTACTGCTCTGGGGAAAATGAGAGAGCTCTTAAAAATAATAAAATAAATTGAAAAAAGAAAACCAGAACAGGCATGTCCTCCTCCCTCTTCATTCTGAGTAAATGACTCTGGCAGTGCTTTTCCAGCTGACTGAAGGTGTATAGAGGAAAAAGCTGTACCAGACTTTCAAACTGTCAGCACCAAACTTTATTCTCAGTAGAAATGCATTATTTGAAAATTTATTGAAGGAACATTGTGGAGCAAAAAATAAATGTTTTGGGGTCAGATGAGTGGTATTGCTTGAACGCTGAGGGATTTTTTTCCTCTTTCTGTTTGCTGTATTCAGACTTGCCCATCTAAGATTTAGACACCTGCAGTAGGGCACATGAACACACTCCTGAGGTCTGGTAGAAGAGCTGGTACTGTGGCATACAAGTGCTGCATTTAATCAGTGTTCCCAGGAAGTGACTGTTCTGAAGGGACAATACAGGGGACAGCATTGCAGTTCCTGTCAGAACTGTCTTGCTCCACAGTCACTACCTGAGCATTGCTCTTGACTTGAGGCAATCTCAGCAGTGCTGGAGTCCAACTGAGATGCAGACAGTCAGAAGTCAGGGAACAGAAATGTCAACCATTGCCATTGCTGGATGACTGGGTTGAATTGTTATTTATTAGGGTTTTTTAGATGCAATTGACACAGATACAGATTGAGTTAGATGTGCTAAAAAGTAATAAGCCAGAAATTAAAAGTGACTTCCGAACTCTTTTGTTTTCATCTACACTTTGAGATATGTGGTACAATTCCACCTCTCCATAAAGTTCGTGTGAGACTTCCCTCTGTGCTGTGCATTTTAAAGGCCTTTGTTCTGCTATAAAATCTTGAAGCTGTGTGAAGCAAGTGCAGTGTGTGAGTGCAGGCAGCTTGCTGTGACTCTGCCTCTCTGGAAGTGCCACCTCTGACAGGCACAGAGCCTGGTGTCCATTTGAAGACTGTCCGCAGGGGAAAGTAGATATTTTTAGAGGCACCCTCCAGTAGCGAACCATTCATTGCCAGTTTGTCTCTGTGTTTAAACAATAATCAAGCTCTTCCAGTCTCAGTTGGTGATTCACAGTAATTTTGTGCTATACAGGCTCTAGATTAGAGGAAGGCAGCTGCATACATTTGATCAGACTCTCACATCAGCTGAATTCTGACAGGCTGGCACTATCCTGCTTTAACACCGTCCTTCATGCATACAAATGTTCTGGCATGAAGATTTCCTAAATGACATGGCTGAGGCTGACCAGCATGGGAACTCTGCTACTGCAGAGAATGAGTAAGCGCCTTGCCCATGAGGTTCATGCTATTTTGTTTCCCATTTAAGTTGCTGCACTGGAAATGTGATACATCCAGTTAATCTTCCACTGGCAATCTCAGACATTATAGATCCACTTATACCTTGTGATGAATTACTTCAGTATTTGGAAAATATTAAATAACATTTTCTTGTTGACATGGAAGTGTGACCTGCAGGCTGCAGCTGGTCCCAGTGTTTGGTGCTGTTTGTGTCCTGCTGTCTGGCTCTTCCTCCCTCTGTTCTCTCGCTATGGAGGCTCAGCTGGTTTATGTCCATCATAATCAATGGAAGGACATTTCCAAGCTGGTAATTGCTGAGAGGATCCAGTGCTGACAGTTTCTGGAGCTGCCAATCTGGGGAGCAGCATTTGGCTCCTGCTGCATAAAATATGTCTGCAGTTTGGCCATTTATCTCACTTTACATACTTGAACTGAAAGAAAGGTTTGTGCAAGCACTTGCTGCTCATTCCCTGGGATGTCTTTCTCTCCCTCGCCCCCTCCCTCCAGCTCTTGTGTGTTATCAGCTATTGCAACAGCACCAAAATGTGTCAAATAAGGTGAATGCTGTTGTCAAGTTCAGAATTAATGCTTCACAGTGACTCCACTCAGGGTTGGGCTGGGACTTTGAAATAATCACAGGTTCACGATCATGGGAAAAGAAACACAGTTATACTGGCTATGTTCTCAGTGTTGAAGGTCCGGACTGTCAAACTGTGATCTATAAATAGAGTTGCAGAAAATCTATTTAGGCATTTTCAAACGTGTTTTTAAGCTCAGAAGCTCATGCGAACACTCTGTGTTAAGGAGGCACAGGAGGTTGGAGAATAAAAAAATCAGCCTGCTGCTTTAGGTGATTGAATTGCTTCATTTAAGGAGTCAGATGATAAAAATATTGAGTGGGATTCAGTCTGCAAAACCCTGCCTATGGTGTGACTTATGTTGCTAAAAGTCACTCAATTTCCAGTTTGCTTAATCCTGTAGGCATCTAAAACTCACTAAGCCATTAAGTCTTACTCTGTGTTTGAAATCTTCAGTTCCTGTTTTGATTCACCTTCAAACACTCAGATTGCTGTTGCTAGGAAATGAGTGCCTGTCTGTCATCTAAAGCAGTTTGGGATTCAAGATGAGGAGGACAGGCACTCAAACACTGCCCAAGCCCCTTGGAGAAGAAAATGAAAAATGAGATTTTGTCAAACCACTGATTACTTTCGTTTGACACAATGACAATGCCCATGTGCTGCTGATTAGCGCAGTGTCTCACATGATGACAGAAGGAGATGCTGGGTGGTTAGCACACTGACAGAAAATTGACAACAGAACAGAAATGCTATTTAGCATCTTTCATCCAAAGAGCCTGTGAAGCCCTTATAGATTTTAGTGGAACCCAGCTGGACCCAGCTAACTGCAGTGTGCATCTCCTTTCTATTAGATTATCAGCAGATAAACAACCAAAACTGACTTGGGGATCAGGATAGTAGGTGTCTATCTTTTGTCCTTTAGTTTCTCAATTTTTTACAAAGTTACACAGAAACTGCACTGAAGAAAGCTCCTAAAATAAAAATGTTACCCCTTCCCTTCCCTTCCCTTCCCTTCCCTTCCCTTCCCTTCCCTCTCCTGCTCAGTGTGTGCATAGCTGTGCAGGGAGGAATGCAATCTTCTTGATTTGGCATCTTTGTTTAACTCACCTGTTTGTCAGGACTGCTCACATCCGTTTGCTTCTCAGGCTCCATGGAGACTGATATAAACCCAGAGTGAGGTGACAAAGACCTCATTAAAAGGTATGTTTGCTTTCAGACAGATACTGAGAAATATCTCATAGGTAGCCACCAGATAAGTGGAAGTAAACATCCTTCTGACTCTGTGGGATAAAGTTCACAATAATCTCTCTTGTTTCTTATCTTATGCCTTAAATGAGACATCACCAGATAGCAAATTGAAGCAACCCCCCCCATCCTATTTTTCTCCTCACCATTTTCATCATAGTCTATCACATCAGATCTGTACTAGGTGCGGGAGGGAGAACATCACTCTCTTCTTTACAAAAGACTGGGTTTAAATAACTATAATGCTGATCTGTGGAGAAGGCTTAGTCTATGTCAGACTCCTCTGTCTGCCTGTGTTTTGGTCGACTTATGAATAGTATTTAGAGGAGGAAGGAAAAAGAAGGTGTAGGTCTGTTCCCCTCTCTTACGCTCTGTGACTGGCTGTACAAAACTCAGCTTTGCAAGGATGGCCCCCAGGAGGAAGGAGATCAGCTCAGTGCCATGTCTTGTCTGGGTGTGGAAATCCATTCCTGATTCAGCTCCTTGCACTTGGGCAAAAAGAAAAAAAATATTGTTTTAGAATGACTTTCTGGCTCAAAACTGCTCAGTCACTGAAATGCGACAAAACAATATGGAAAGTTACTGATGAACAATTTGACAAATGACATAAATGATTCGTAGCACAATCAATTTCTAATTATTATTCAATTATATGTCTTTTAAAATCTCACCTAAAGCATATTCTTCAAGGGAAAGCTCTTCAAAACAATGGGACAATATGTGAGCAAAGCCTTTTTGTACTGCCTTTTTAGCAGTGTCTGGCAGCTTTTTATGGTTGCAGGTGACTACAAATAGAACATGACAGCAAATCAGCCACAGCAAAGGATCAGTGGCAGCTAAACTGGTAGGCAGCAAAGCACAAAAATAACTCATACTTCCCTTTTAAAAAATTAATGGAAATATTGTGCTTTATTCCTATTTTCAATTGAATATGGAAGATGGGAATTCAAAGACTTTCAGTATGATATAGGACAGCCTTGCTAGACAATTTTATTGAACTTTTTTGGAAAATTTTTGTCTTTATTAGGTTTTATACCAGTAGGTGTTTGAGTAGAAAAAACCTCATAGAGAGAACACTCATAGCTTTTCCTATCATCTAAGATTTGCCTGAAGGAGTAGAAATTTTTCCCTTTATTTGCAAAATATAAAAAATGTAAATATAAATGTTGACAAAAACTATTCTAGGATTTATTCACAAGAAAGTGAAATAAATAGATTTTTAAAAAAGAGACAGATATCAAAAATGGTTGAAATACTCCTAAATTGCAACGTCTTCCACGGAATTTATTGTAGCAAATAGGAAAATTATTGTGCCTATGTTCTTATCCTAAACCAAACAAATCATTCACCCATAAGAGTGTGATATATTTGTAGGCAAAAAGAATAAACTTCTTAAATGACAACACATTCATAAAATTGCAATAATGACAAAGGAACTGGAGGAACTGATCTTCCCATTTTTTCCAAACAACAGCAGGTGGATTAACCCATCTGACCTCTTTGTGGAGAAAAATAAAATATATAACAGCTCCCTCCAATAAAACTCTGCATTACATTTTCATTTCCTGGGTAAACACTGGAACTCTGTATCAAACAGCAGGTGTCCATTGCCTGGCAGCCTTAAGGCCTAAATCCAAATATTTGAATGTTACATGAACACTGGGATGTGAATATGACTGGAACTTCTTTGACCTCCGTGAATGAACACATAAGCTTAACTAGAGATCAGTCATCACATAGGACTGAAACACATGAAGGTGCTCAGAATTATAAATGACACCTTCAGAAAAGACTTGAATCCCTAATTCTCTAACAGATGAAGAAAAAAGGCAATAGTAACAGATCAATGCAGAATACAGATTTGCCAAATTCAATTGACAACAAAAATATTCCCTGGCAGTGGCTTTACATGTTAAGTAAATAGTTCATGCCTTGCAAACCTTGGACATCAACAAATACATTTGGCAATATGTATATATACACACACACACACACACACACAAAGAATAATACTGAAGTTCTTTACCTGGTGTTGTCTCTCCAGTGAACTTATGAATATGCTCGCTGCATTGGCCTCTCTCTCAGAAATTTATAAGCACTATTTCTGATGCTGCTGTATCTGGGGTGAGGATGAGGAAGGGTAAGGCCCTTCAGGGTTCCATTAGCTCCTCTGCCACCCCCATCTCATGTCGCCCTGTCCTTGGGGTCTGTGGGACCCAACAGCTTCCCTCTCCACAAGAAATACTATGGCATAGATTGACTACCTGCTTCTGATTTCCCCAGCACAACCCAAAGCACGATTTTGGGGCAAACCCTGTTGTTTGATACAGTGAAAGCTGATGTGCCCATTCACTTGACACAGATCATGGGCTATCCACTCCTCCAGTTCCCATCACCCCCTTTATCTTGTTCAGAAGTTAAATGTGCAGTAAATTTGGAGTTTCTTGGAGAGTTATAAATATTTGCTTGACAGTGACTTCTCAGGGAAAGTTGGGTAACCACATGCTGGGAATAAAATTGAGTTATGTTCTCTTCAACTTCCATATTTCTTGAGTTAGGAAATACACTTTCTCTTCTAAACCAAACAGTACTAAATTATAAGATTCTTGGTCAAGTTCCATAAGTTTCTGCAAATAGATTTGATGCTTAGTTTGACCCGTTCACGATTGTGGCTAGTCCCAGGAACAAAACGGCTGCTTCTCTCAAACTTCTGTAGTACAAGAAACTGGGCTGTCGAGAAAGGTCATTTCTGAGCCTATACTAAGAATGGTTTGTCTTATATACATAAGTTTCAGCATTAATTCACATTAATGGTTTCATAAACTTTATTGTCCACTGTCAAAACAAAGTTTCTTGTATAAAAATTGGTCTTAATATGCAGCACGCACTAAGTACTTCGCTGGTCTTTATCATAACACTTTACATTCCTCCTATACTACATGGATAGTTTTCTTCTTTAATGCATGCCAGAAAATTCTGAAAAAAGTAATTTCTAGCCCATCAAAACAGTACTTTGAACTCCTACCCTAACTTTAGGTGTTTAGACTTGCACCTCTGAAGTGTGAGCAGAGAAGGGAAAAGATATCTGGAAGGTATATTTGGTTTGCAAAATTCTTCAAAATTCAACCAGTGAGAAGAGACAGATTCTCTGATAACTGCAATCACTGGGTACTCTTGCACTGCACTAGGTTTTGATCTACGGTCTAAAATTTAATACAGTCAAAAAAGACAAGCCCCCATTTAAAATATTTTTATTGTTTAATACAAAGAACCATAACTGAGCATCAAGAATTTCCCTTTCAACATATTTACTGTTCACATAAAATGTATTCTCATCTCAAACTGTGAAAGCTCTGACTGTTTCCTTTGCCTTTTTTCACTTTGAATAGCAGGTGCAAGACCCACTAAATATTTCATTTGTTATGCCCTGAATTATAGCATCTCACCTGCTTGACTAAAGTAAATGATTAGCACATGAGTTTATAAATAACTTCGAAAACATCCTCTCTCAGAGTATTTCTGATGTAATCTAGTCAGGCTGAATTCAAAGCATTCCTATAGCTCTAAAAATATATATACACTCATGGTTTCTTCTGTTTCAGATTGGTTCTTGGGCTTGATACTAAAGTCTATGCGCTACACACTGGCAGCTCCAATATGGAATTTTCTAAAGTGTGTTTATTTTCAGCTCAGGTTTAGACACAATAACATTGGTTAATAACTGCCTTGTTGTGCCTACTCTCTAAAATATCTAGAGCATTCACTGTCCTTGGCTATGATAACTGAAAAAATAAGTAGTAATAATGTTGGTTAAATCTGATGGTGTTAGACTGTGAAATTCAGTAACATCTTCATGAATACTATTTTCTACATTTTGGAGGTTTAAATCCCTTTTTTATTTCTTACTTTTCTACTAAGGACTGTTTCATCCAACTTAATTGTAGAAAACCTATTTCCAGAAAACTTTCTTCAGAATTATAAAAGCTGCACTTTCCATTATTTCATTCTGGAAAGAAAAATCAAACTAAAATAAGTGTGAAAGTTTGTATTGACTTCCCCTCCTCTCCCACCCTCTTCCCACCCCCACTCTCTTTGAAAAATCAGAATAATTTTATTTTTGCAGACAGCACGGGCTAATAAAGGTAAAGCCTACCTCCATTTTTATAAGGTGTTTTCAACTTGTTCAGTGTAATAGCTTTACAGTGTGAGTCCTTGGCTGGCAAAATAACAGGTATTATCTCATATCTTCATCAAGATAATTCTGCTTTTCTTCTAAGAGCACTGAAAACTTTGTGATCTAAAAAAAAAGGAAAAAAAAGGAAAAAGGGAAAAAGATAAGTGCTTGTGGATCTTCAGTTACAGGAAGAAGCTTGGGAACTTCCAATTCAGATACTATTAAAAAAAAATTCAGTGAGCATGAAAGCTTTAACTGGGCATTTAGTTGAAGGATAGCTCATGTTTAAATGGTGCAGTGTACAGACAGATCAATAAAATTCTGACTCACTAGAAGGAGAATAATGAACAATTTAAGCTCTTTGAAAGTGAATTGGTCACTCCTGCGTGAAAAGGGTTTGCAAGCTGTTCCACCAACTGTGGAAATGATGAATCTACTGTGTTATAAATGCATTTCCTACATTCCTGCTCCATCATAGCTGTTATTCCTAATGAAGTATAAAAATAGCAATAACTAGTAATTATCACTGGTGATTCATTCATTGTAAATGACCTAGGTTCCCTTTCTACATCCCCTCTGGAAGAAGAGGTAGCCTGTAGTATGTCTGATTTTGGATTTTGCACAATTTGCTGGCTGGATAGGAAGTACAAACCAAGTAGCCATGTTAACAGAGGATTTTTATCATCCTTTATTGGGAAATCCAGATGGAAGATGTGTGGATAAATGGACTAAAAGAAAGGACTTAATTTCTCATGGACTCTTCTGAATGTGCAGGGGTGAGGCAATATTTCTGCCACACACATTCTTTGCCTAGCAAGGCTTTATCCTCATATTACCCTCATGGTAGAAAGAAAAGTAACAGCCGTAATTACAAAGAAGGTGACCTCTCACATAGCAAGGTCCTGCAAGGGAAACCTCCCCAAGCAGTGATGAAGTTACTGTGAGCTCCAGCAGGTCCCACAGCATGAGCAGGAAACTTTATGGCAAACATCCATCTGCCATTTAGATGTGTCTTGAAGTGTTGTGTGCTAGGCAGTTGTAATTGCGTTAGTTCAAGTTATGTTGTGTCTGGACTTGGAGCGGTTGCTTTTAGTTACCTTACTGGGCAATTAGCTCACTGACATTCATGTCCTTTCTGGGCTATGCAGAAAGGCTGTTTGTAAAATGGCTTCATCTACACTGCCATGACAAAGAAGGTTATCTCAAGCACTGAGGCCCCTGTTAAACTTGTGATTGTCCACACAGCTCAACTGCTCGCTCTCTCTTGTTTCAGTGTCTCAGGGTCACACAGTGGTTTAGGCTGGAAGGGAGCTCTTGAGATCATTGTTGATTGAAAACTAAATAAGAGTCAGCAGTGCCCTGGCAGCCAGGAGGGGCGCAGCCCTGTCCTGGGGTGCATCAGGCACAGCATGGCCAGCCGGGCAAGGGAGAGATTGTCCTGTTCTGCTCTGCACTGGGGCAGCCTCAGCTTGAATATTGGGTGTGGTTTTGGGTGCGGTCATATAAAAAAGACATTAAATTATTAGAGAGTTTCCAAAGGAGGGTCATGAGAATGGTGAAGGGCCTTGAGAGGAAGCTGTATGAAGAGTGGCTGAGGTCACTTGCTCTGCTCAGCCTGGAGGAGACTGAGGGGAGGCCTCATTGCAATTACAACTTCCTAGTGAGGGGAAGAGGAGGGGCAGACATTGATCTCATCTGTGGTACCCAGTGGCAGAACTTGAAAAAATGGTCTGAAGATGTGTCAGAGGAGGTTTGGGTTGGATATTAGAAAAAGGTTTTTCCCCCACAGGGAGTATGGGCACTGGAACAGGCTCCCCAGGGAAGTGATCACAGCACCAGCCTGATAAAGTTCAAGATACATTGGACAATGCTCTCAGGCACATGGTGTGACTCTTAAGGATGGTGTTGTGCAGGACCAGGAGTTGAACCTAAACGATGGGGTCCTTCCAAATCTCCATACTCTATGATTCCATGCTCTAGTCAACCCTCTCTGCTCAAATATGGTCACCTAGAGCAAGCTGGCCAGGAAAATGCCCAGTCAGGTTTTGAATATCTTCAAGGAAACTGCACAACGTCTCTGGACCACCTGTTCCAGGGTTTGATCGACTTCAGAGTAAAAAAGATTTTTTTCTTGCTTTCAAATGGAATTTCAGGTGTGTTTACCTGTGCCCATTGCCACCTGTCTTATCACTGGGCACCACTGAGAAGAGCCTGGCTGCCTTTTCTTCATCACTATATAAATGTATACTTTAGTCACATTCTATAAGATCCACCTCCCCCTTCCTCCAAGCTTTTTCTTCTCCAGGCTAGAGTTCCAGCTCTCTCAGACTTCTCTTTCTCTCATTATCTGATCTCTAGGTGCATGCTCTGACTGAAAAATCTGTTCTAGTGCAGTTTTGCTCTGTAACATTTATTGTATCACTGACATTATTAAAGTTATTCAATTTCCAAGCCATACATGCATAACAGAAGAAAAGTATTCCTCTGTGTATTCTCAGGATTTCCATGGCAGTTTCATCTACCTGCAACTTTATCGGGTAGCATAATGTACATTTTTGTAACAAAGTACCATAAACCAAATTGTATTTTGAATGCTTAGTTTTTGATAGGATGTGCACAAACCAGTGATTTGCACTTTTCCTCTCTTGCTGCTGGAGAACTATAGTAACACTACCTTTGAGTGACCCTTGAACAAGTAAGGATCGAGGCTTCTACACTAAATTTTGTTCCTATTCAGCAATCTTTTTCTTGTATCTCAATCCCAGGTTTGAAATTTAATGGTCACACTCTTATATCTGTTCTTCCTCTGTTCAGTCAAGCAGGCCATGATGAGCCTCACCTTACTGCAGTCTATTTTCTCATCTCAAATATTGTTCTTATTTGATGGAATTTCTATTTTGTTTACCATGAAATGTTAATTTTGTTTAGCAGATTATCACGGTCTCCTTCCAAAACTCTTCAGATTCACTGATTATGGTCCTCAATTGTCTTTCTTCAGGGAAAAAAAAGGCTGTTTACTTAGACCTTGGTAGTTGTTATACCATCATAATATTTACTTTATTTTCAGTGTAAAAAGCCTGTTACCAAATATAAGCCAGATGGAGTCTTACTTTTCCAAAAGAGAACATGTAATATAGACTAACATGCTGTGATGTCTCTGAGGATAGAAAAATATTTTACATCAATGATGTGTCTCAAAGAATTTACTTTGTGGAGACCATATTATCTTTTACCACATTTATGTGTCTATACAAGTTGTTCTGTGTCTGTACAAGGGAATACATCCATCTTTACTCTCTACAATGGCCCTTTTGTTTTGGTCTTCTTTACTTACGGTCTGATTTGAAAATAAATTAATCATCGTCTGATTTTGCATAAAGTGAACTTTGCAATGACTAATCTAAAAATGCAGGTTTGATCACATGCTGTTGGGATTTTACTTTAACGCTGAACAGGGGAGAGCTTTCTGTCATGGTGTAATGAATAATATTGATCTCCAAATATATTGTTCACATCCACTGTATAAATTTCCCTTATGGGTGTAAACCCAGCTTTGAAAGATGCCCGACTTTTATTTTTCTTTTCTTTAGCTAAGATATTTCTTATAGTGTTAGTGCTCTTGTCTCTGATCTTGTATGAGACTGGTCATCTGCTCAGTTTAAAATTAAGGATATTCCCCTGGCTTTCAAGCTCTACTGATGTTCTGCTGTGACATAAGCAAATACTCGATTTAAGAGAGGTCATTTAAGGTAGTCCTTTTGTTGCCATCTTTCTTGTCTAAACAATGAATGTCCTGCTGGCATTTGGACAGTTTTGCAAAGTAATGCTCTGCATTGCAATCCTAGCTTTTCTTTAAAGTGGCAGGGATTTTCTGGGCTTGTTGGTCAGCATGTGTTTAGCATGTAGTGTTTTAGGGGTGTATGCAAACACAAGGTGCTCAGAAGTAACTCAGTGACATGTGGAAAGTGGACGTGTTCTTCTCCAGAGAGGCTGAATCTGGACTGCTGGGTACACACTGCCCGCAGCATTTGTACCCTGTGGCACCAGGCACAGGCACCAATCTCTGACAATAACACATTTCACAGTGTCTCTTATTAGTCTACCATGTGTGCTGGTAAAAGGCTGGCAGCCTTCAGGCTCAGCTCCTCAACAATCCACTTGGTAGCTTATCAGCAAGGCAAGCAAAAGCATAGGAGCAGTCAGCTGTCATGTGGAAGCGTTCGCAATCAGCAGAGTCTGAAACCCATGTGTGCTTCTTCACAGCTCTGTCAGTGTCATATAATTTCTGAGAAATGTTTCACTTTTGATTAATCACCTGTCTCATCAAAGAAAGTTCAGTTAAGAAACTTGCAGCAAGTCACGTGTATGGCTGTAATTTCAGAGTCCTATACATGCGACCGGATTTTTTAGGGCAGGGTTTTCTACAAACATAGAGAAAAAATTCATTTCTATCTCACAGATATAGCAAAAGACTGCTGACATTGGAGTTTAAAAGAGACTAACTATAAAGAAGATATAAAATCCCCCAATATACTGTTACAATGTTAATCTGTGGTATGAACTTATCAGGAGACTGCCTATAGATTTTTTGATTTATTCACAATTATTTTTTTAATTTTTAATTTTGAAGAAATATTTTAATTTAAGCAATGCCTTAAATTAAACAAACCACAAGAAAAAGATTTTTTAAAAAAGGATATGAGGTTACCTAAACTACCAATAATGCCTTTCATTTAAAATTGAAACATTTTATATTAATCCAAAAATCTTCTTTCAAAAGCTTTGTTCAAAAGCAAAAAAAAAAAAATCTTAACTTGATTACTTATTTCTTTTGGAACTGTTCTCACTTTTCCATTCTCTGTTCTTTTTTATTCTACCAAGCAAAAATATGAATATTCATACAATTCTTTTCTGAGATGTTATTTCTCTGTGTATGTTCCAATCCTAACCAGAAAAAGCTGAGATTGCAGCTTTCACTAGGAAAATGCTAGTACTACAAAAAGTTACTAAGAAGTTTTTAGTTATGTGAAACCATTGAAAGAAAACTGAAAGCTATTATGACAAAAAAAAAAAAATCCAGCAATTGCAACCAGTCTTCTTCTCTTTCTTGACAATATATTTTCCTAAGGATGCCTTCCTTTTCAGTGCAATTCATATTGATAACTCCCTCCTTTGCATACCAAAAGTGTTAACAGGGATGTACTATTCAATTTCGGTTCCAGATGCCAAAGCATTTGTTGCTTCTCTTTCCAGCCTTAAGGAATGTTTCTATACCTAAAAGCTTGTCTAATTCTTCCACCTACATCAGTAATAGACATTAACTCTGCCTGCCAATAATGTCCTACCTGTACTTTTTGTATTAGCATTAAAACAAAATATTACTGCAGAGAGAGATATTTTCAAGACAATATTCTGGAAAGTCTCTCTAGTTTTCTCTACTGATCTTAGAGAAATGCAGAGGACATTAATCTCTTAATTTAAGCACTTCATTATGTAATTTAGAACTCATCTGTCCAAAATATATACCTAAGTCTTGATCCTTGCTGTTTTACCAGGTAACCAACTATTCACACAAGTCTAAAGATTTGTGTATCACACAGTGAGAATGTCAGCACAGAAAGATCTGCACTGTAGAAGTCAGAACACAGCAATGATTTCAATTCAGTCTTTAGACATACAACCTTTAGATTACAGAATATCTTTCCACAGAAAGAATTACAAATACCTGAGCTTTATCTAAGGGCTCCTTGTCACCAGTGGCCCTAGTGGGAGGATGTCTCAGCCTCTGGGGACGTGCAGTCTCACTCCATTATGTTGCAGCTTACAGGCACATGGTGAAATCAGGGAATGTCATCCAACATGCACTGTGTGATTTGTCATGGTCACCATGAGATCACTTTCTTGTGATATTTTGTGCAGATTCTCTTAAAAACCCCACTGTTTCTCCACGCCCTGAAACTGCCTCTGTGGCAATTCTAGAAAACTGCAATCTTTCAGGGGCTGTGTGCTTTTGCTTTCTCTGGTGCCTATCTGAGTGCTTTGTGAAGGCAAAGGAAACTCTAAAAGGAAAGGCTGCAGAAGTTACCAGGAAAGGTGAGACAATGGCACAGATAAGAGAGTCAGGTTCCCAGCTTCAAAGGAGTGCAGATAATAATGGCTAGGACATGAAATGATGGGAAACATTTGCCTGTCTGACTCCATCCTTTCTATGATCAAAAGACATGGAGAAAACCTCAAAGACTCTTGAAAAGAGAGGAGACTCAGAAGAGTGCCCAGGTTGTGTCAATGAAAAAGCTCTGGTGGGCTCCCTCCGCCCTCATTAGAGAGAGAGAGAGAGAGTTCACTTTTGACAGAGAAATCGGGAGCAAAGTAGGGCTTCCATTTGACAGAGTGGAGAAAATTTTGTAAATAATGCACGTGCTCAACATAATTTTAAAAATAATTTTCCCAGTATTTCATTCATTCTGGGGAGAAAACAAATGTTTTGCTCTCCATTACAAATGTTTTTCTCATAACTGTAGAAGATATTCAGGCTCCAGGAAGGTACTTCCTAGAATGACTAGTTATATCTGTCTCCTATTCATAGCTAAGAGAGGATAAAATGTTGGAGGATGCGTTTTGAATACTTCTCTGAGAATGGGTTCAAAGAGGCCAGTCACTCTGAGGGTGCCTTCATAAATGGTCAGTAGTGTCTTTACACTTTTTATGTCACTCTGTGTATAATAATACGAAGACCAGGTAGGCCACATTCTGACAAAATGTTTCTTTTTCCCTCAGGAGACTCCTCTGAACAAAAATATTATGGTGATCACATCCTCCAGCATACACAGCTGCTGTGTATGCTGGAGGACGCATTTCCTGCTTTCTCATAAACGTCTGCAGCCCATGTGCTAGCTGACTGCAAGAAATCTATTGATCACAAAAGCATACAAGCAAGAATAAAATTATTCATATTTCCAGGAAGCTGTTGGTCTCTGTTTGGGCCTGTGGTGGCTATCACAGGAACATGCTACAGGTGGTGTGGTTTTCAAGAATTCAGGATTTGCTGATAGACTATTTGGCACTAGCAGTAATAGATCACCTCTCTTTCTCCAGCTCTTGCTTTAGAAACTCTCTGTTAATCTTTCTTTAGGAATTAGTAAACCTGGACTAATTCTGTTGTCAGTAGAAAGAAATAGGTATCTTCAGAACATGCTCATCATATCTCAGTTAGCTGTTTTTGCATGAGATGACTCAGCCTCAGGAACTGGGTATGTTACATTGACAACAGAGGATGAGTTAGTTTACTGGCTGAATTTCCTTATGCTCTGCTAGTTGTCAATATGCTGACTTAAATACCTCATATATGTGTGTGATGTCAGAGATCTGCCAACCATGACTTGCAAGAAACTTTAAAATAATGCAGTATTTTTAACTTTAAGAAGAAAACATTGAAACAACATATTGTTATCCCAAATAATGGTAGCTACAAAGAGAAAGGAAACACAGTCTTTCTTTAGCACACTGGGATTCAAAAATAGCTGCGTAACACTGCTGTAGGGAGTATTTACCTTAGATTTGAATAAAACCAAGTATGATTATCAATTAAATGAGCAGCCAGTGGTGATTATGTGATCTCTGTCCCTAGAAATTTTTGAGAACTGTATGGACAAACACCTGTCAGGAGCACTGAGCATTTGTCATGCATAATCTACCCCATCTGCAAAAAGCACTTGATCTTATCAGGCTCCCTGTATTCCTGTTTCCTAAGTCTTCATCTGTACTGATAATTTAAATCTGCCAAGGTTCCTTTTCTGATGTGATTCCAGCTAGTATAGTGCAATGTATATCTATAGTATTTAAGTGCCTTGGCCACCCAAGATGAGGTGGCCAAATCCACCCTACTCAAGATGGACACTGTCCTGTGCCAACTGCCTAAGTCCTACCTAGAATTTGTTTAGGAAGCTGCTAATTGATGTAATCCAAAGATATGTGGAGTCCCTTCCAGCATTTGAACAATGCCAATGATCAAGACAAATTGCTTGGGAACATTTCCTGGCCCAATTTAATTTGCTAGTATCCCTATAATTTGTAATTCTGTAGCCAAGTTTGTCCACACTCTCATCAGGACTGTTCTCAAATTGAAAAATGAATTAAAGCTCAATGTTCTCTTCACCTGAAAATAAGCAGTCTTTTACTACTTGTACTAGCTGGTGAAGACTCTCTGTAGCTCTCCTACTTAGACTCCTATCCTTTTTTTCTCAGTAGAGGGCATCCTTAGTACAGTCACTTCAGCAGTCTATACCCATACAGCAAATAGTGGGGGGAAAACTTCATGTTGCCTCCAAAGCAGACTAAACTGAGTAAAAACTTGGTACATGCACATATTTCTGAGAAACACTAGATCTTCTGGAACAATTTGGGCCAGTATTTTCTTGAACAGACTTTCTCCTCTTCACCATAATAAGGAAAAAAAAAAAAGGAATAGGGACTGGAACACTAGAAAACATGTGAAAATTTCTTGCTTTACCTTTTTCTTGGGGCAGAGAAAAAGAACCAGTTTGAGCATAGAGTCAAAATAACATATTTATGTTTTTGACAGAAGAAGGAGGGGAGATTTCCCCACTTACTTTAATTAAAGTTCTCCACAAGCTCTTTTTTTTCCCCTTAGGTTTGGGAGCTTGGCAGGCTTTATGTTTTTTAAAAAAATCCAGCATGCTCACTAGGCAAATTTTCCCATGCTTTCAAAGCTGTACTGTTTAGGCAATCAAATGTTAATCCAACCACAGTCTAGCTTTTGCTTTCTTCCCAACAGCTTGATATCTCTTGCCACTACTGTTATACCCTCAGATGTAGAGTAGACAGTGATGTCGCTGTCCAGCACATAAGTGGTAACAAACTGCAGCATAAATAATGAATTGATAACACGCATGTGTTCCTCAACCCCAGAGCATGTGCAGGGCTAAGCCAGCTGCAAATGATTTATTCAACGTACCAAAGCTATACTAAATCAAGCCAAACAATATTGCCTTTTTTTTATAAGGGTGAAGTATTTCCCACGAAGTTGGTAACTCATATCTATCAACTTATAATCTCTATAACTCAAATGTTTTTCTTCATAACACTCTACCAGGGGTAAACATGAAAACAATTGAAGACAGTCTCTAAGGACTGTGTTAGCTTAATCACTGTGAGAGTGAGCATGCAAATGAAATGAAGAAGGCAGGTCTAAGGAAAAAGGGAGTAAAAAAGTGAAAGTCTAAAGAGTTAAGTGATCTTGGCCTTTGAACAGTTTTTCACTGAGTCTGATCTGTAAGGAGTTACCACCATGAACATTTTGAAAAGCAGACCAATGTAAAACTTGAATTACAGCCCTTAAATCTACCTGATCCGTATTGCTCCTCTTCATTGGTGGCCTTTACTGATAAATTTAATGTTTATCTAAGATATCTGACAACAGCAGACAAAAAAAAAAAGAGGAAGTTTTTAAAAAATGCATTGTTTCATCTTTTTCTAACAAACATTTCATTATAAAGGAGGTTTGTAACATTACTTTATTAGAAGCTAAATTTGAATGACAATAATTTTGCTATGATTGTTTTTGATGATAAACTGGAAACAGCATACAGTGATCATTACCACATGTATTTAGACTTGGGTTGGCTAGACTTGTATTCTCCCAGGGAATCTGGGTACTTCAACTGGATTTCATTTTTTAAAATTTATATCTCACTGAGAAATTTCCAGCTTAGTTTCCAATCTATTTATTCACAAGAATTCTTAGGGTTTTCACTAACTGTTGCAGATGTTCTTTGCTAGCCTGGGTTCCGCAGTCTTGGAACAAGCTCTCGGGAGAGAAAAGGCCTATTTTACGGGATCAGACTGTTTATTCACACTGAAGTCGAAAGGACTGACTGTATCATGTTGCAAACAACACCAAATTATCTGAACAGATAGATTCCCATTCATTACAAGGATAAATGTGCACGTACACACACATGCACACAGACACACAAGCACATGCACACATGTGCATGAATTGTTTGGGAGTAAATCTGAGAAAAAAAGCGAGGGAGGAATGAGGTTAGCAAAAGTTAATGGAAGAAAAATAACCCCCTTGGGCTTAGCGCTACTCCCCTAGAGTAATAAAGGGGTTTTGTTTGTTTTGTTTTGTCTTGTTTTTCCCCCATGAAAACAGATGACTGAGGCCTGATTCTGTTCTCAGCAAAACTATTGTAAAAGCCAGAGCTGGAAGTTGAGCAAAAAGGGACACTTGTTGGTGCTTGCCCAGAGAGAGGATCTTGAAAGTTTAGGGCCTTAAAACAGTAGTGTGACATTAACGTCAGGATGTTTGGACTTCTTTATTTATGAAAAAAAGTACCCATGTCTTTTTAGGTTCAGAAGTTAGATGGATGCAGTGGTAACAAAGGACCCAGTTTCTCAGAGATTCTTAAGAGCTGCCAGATAAAATTAGGGTTTCATGAAAGGCTGAGAGAGTGCAGACACTCATAAATAACGATGCTGTCCTCCTTCCTTCAACAGCCCTGCAGTGGGCTCTTCTGGCAGCAGGCACTGTGGTAATGCTTTTAATACACTTTAAAAATTAAGTTTATATTTTAACGAATCATCCATGTCTGTCTCGAAAGACATTTTTGTTTTTAAACAGAAACCCAGAAGTTGTATTTGTTCAAACAATATAGCCATCTCTTCTTCCTTTATCCAGAATGTGGAATTTCTCCCTTGAAAATTCACAATGAACTGCAAAAACCACATAGTCATGAATATTGTTGGAGCCAGTTTGACTCCTAGCAGCGCATCTCTGGATCTCAAATGTACCCTAGGTTGCACCTCAGTCAGTGAGAAATGAAGAATGTCACTTGTTATATTTACAGCAGAAGCTATTATGTATCATGCAGGCTCTCTCCCAGTGGTCAGCAGAAAGCTGAAGGTGAAGAAAGGTGATCAAAAGGATTCCCCTCTAATCCTTCCTCCCAACCCAGAAATAATCCAAACATTTCTCTATTCAGGCTTCATTTCATTTAAAATCATGACAAGATGCATACTTTTGTCAAGCTGCAAAACTAGCTGCTGTATGGCTGTATTTTTGTGCCTTAGGAAACAGGTGTTTGCACTGGCCTAGGCATTGTCACATGAGTCAGATGACCCAAAACAGCTCATTGTAAATAAGAGTCAGGGGAAAACCTCTTACCAAGTTTGTTTCTTACTCCTTATCTGTTAGAAGAAAAACTATTCCACTGAACTTTTTAAAAATAGATTTAAAAATGTGAACATGAGGACAAATCACCAACCTTCCCAAAAAAGCTACAAGCACTAAGCAAGCACATATTATTTAGCTGGAGTCACTCCATATGCACACCAAAAAATCAAAATGACAACAACAGCAACAACTGACTCTGAAGTGATGGCATCCTCCATGCCTTTTGGTTTTGTTTTATAAGGAAATCCACCTTCCAGCCATTCAGTCCCAGAAGCTCCTTGGAACAGGTGGTCTCTAAGCTCCAGGGGGAACCAGGAGGCTGAAAGGGAAAAGCTCTCAATTGCATCCTACCACAACCCAATATATAAAATACTTCATTATTTGTGTTTCTTTATTGAAATTCAGTCCTTTTTATAGCTGAGGCAATACGGACAGCTGTTCTGTTTATTTCAAATGTTCCCTGTTTCTGGGGTAATCATTTAGATCTGGTAGCTGAACCTCTGAACAGAGTCTGCTTGACTTCTCAAATAGAGATGAAAATCCAGCCTGCAGATCAACGGGAACTTTTCTGGTAGTTCTGGATAATTAAGATAAATTTTCTTATTATTCTTTTCTTTATCTTGCAGCCAGGCAGTCTTCCCGCAGGAACTGAGGAAAAATAAGAAAGCAATTTATAAAAGCCAGCCTCAAAACTAAATCTTACTGTGTAACATAATCTCTCCTTGGGAGTTTGTTTTTCCCTTGACCAGGCTATATTGCTGCCAGTTTCATGACTCCAAAATTTGTGAGTCACATCTTGATCTGCAGAGGAGCTGGGTCACGTGCACTGTCGCATATTGCACTTGCCTTTCCCGTTGCTACTGTGGGTGAGTATTGCCAATTCCATTAGCGTGGCTAACGGTTCTAATTTGCTTCTGGTTTACATTGGCTGCAGGGAAAGCAAATACAGCAACCCTTCACTTTAGGTGGCACCAGTAGAAATAGGTTTGTCATGCCACGGAGCAGCCAAGGGAAATACAGTAATTTCTGGGAAACAGATTTATTTACATGTTATAGTCTTTTTAGTTCTATACTGCCATAGCTGTCTCTCTGTTTAACAGGCTTGGACACAAAAGATCTGGGGGAGGACTCTGAAAGATGCAGGGGAAAGTGGAACGAAATAAGGGAACTACTGGAAATAGCAGAGAAAACCAATAGTGAATCCTTACTGAAATGTAAACTTGAGACAAGAGAATACTGAAGATAAAAATATTGGTAACATAAAAGAAGGAATTGAATGTGGTCAAATTCAGGCCCTCTACATTTAAAAGAAAAATGGTAAAAGGATGGTGAGAAGTATAAATAATTGCATTCTGCAGTTGTGTGGACCCTGTTCTCTCCAAACAGCCAAAGCTCCATAAAAACCACAGTTGGGCTACTCACTTTACTTGTCACTTCTATGTCTAGGACTTTTGTCCCTGTTATACCTAAGCAATAATTACGGATTAAAAAAAACACCTACAATGTATACATGCTAATGTACTAATATAGTTTATTTTGTCCAGACTGGAAATGGAAAGTACCAGACAAATCCTTTACAACACTGATAAAAGAAAGTCACAGGTGGGCTGAGTGTTACCAGAGCATTCTTGTGTGATGTTAATGTTAAATCCCATGAGGGAGAGAGCAGGGGACTGACCTTAGGACATTTAAAAAAGCTGTTGGGCCTTATCAAAGTCAGGAGATGCCACAAAAATTATAATCTTGGCTTGTGAGAAAGGGGTTTTGGGAAAGGCAAAAGCATTTAAAGGTTGATAAATAAGCGTATATGTTTTAAAATTTTGTCCTAAATAACCCCAAATTTCAACTGCATAAGTAAATCTGCAGTGCACATTCAAGAAGTGTTAAAGCAAAATTAGGTTCTTCATTCATTGACAAAATGACAAAAGAAATTAATCACTATCCTTTGCTTCAGTAATTTCAAGGGGTGTGGAGAAGGCTCTCAGAACAATTCAAATATCTGAATTGCAGAGCACCAAGTGAAAGGAGACAATTACAGCTGATATTTGTGAGCTATTTCCCAATGGCAAAATATCTTTTCCTTTTGAGCAACACATATTCCAGATATCTGCTGCTGGCACTTTGTAGTCTCCTTCATCGGATGCTGTGCTTCCTATTTTGGACTATATACTAAGCACATGTGGTAACTAACTTTTATCAAATCTGACAGACAACCACTGTTTGATAGACTAGTTTCTGAAAAATGTGTGGAACGTTTTGGATTTAAACACAAGGAAATTCAAACCCAGCTGGACATCCTCTACTGGCCTTTATGCAAAATGCCTCTGCTTGACAATTTTTAAGAGCATTCTCTTAGAAATATCTCTAAATCAATTTTAAGTCATTACAATTCCATAACTTGTCTCACTATGGGGAAATTGTCTGGAAATTTTGATTTCTTGAAGGCAGCTATAAGATGACTTTTCCAGCTACTGAGCAGAGGAAGCCTGATTGTGACATCTCCATAAATGCTCAGTTCACAGCTGCCAATTGAAAAGACAAGAAATGCTCTATAAAAGAGGGGTGACAAAAGCTGTCTTTGGAAACTCTGGGTTCAGTGTCTGCCTGGAAGAATATGAATCCTAAAAAAAAAAAGCCTCTGTTTCTACACAATTTTCAGTCATCAGAGGGAAACCACATGGAATTCAAAGCAAATCTCCACCTTTCAATCAACTCATCAACTTCTAAAGGGGAGATGTAATCTGTATTGAATTTTACTGGATTGCTTACAGACTTTTAGAAAGGATTTCATTCTAAATTAATTTCCACACAACATTTCTCTACACTTATATTGGCTTCATCTCTATTATATTTTATGGGATCTTCCACGTCAATGAGGAAAAGTTCTTTATTACCTGAAAAAAGGGAAACTTGCCTATTTAAAAGCCATGGGCTGAGGATATGTATCTATGGAACAGTCTCATGCAGAGATACTGGAAGCCACCCTGGATATTCTTGCAAGGTTATGGGAAGCATTATGGCTATATTAACACAGGAATTTACCCAGACTCATATGATTTGCTTGTCAGCTGAGCTTATTAGCCTACAGAAAATGTTGTATGGATGTTGTACTTTGTTCCACAGTAGCCTATTGAGATTTCACTTGCCCTTTTTGGGACATCACATCCTGTTAATCAGACTCTCCAAAAGTGTCTGGAAGGAAAAAAACTTTAGTGTGAGAGGTGATTCATGCAATATAAATTAAATTCACTGCATCCCTTATGGAAGGTGTCAACAAATGGGAACGCCAAATGCAATTATTTACCGTTGATCCTGATTGTGGTGATTATCTTCCAAGAAGTAGGCAGATTAATGTGCAATGAGGAGGAGGAAAGTGTTTCTAGTGTGGTTGAGTAGGTTAGCCACAGGCCTAGTGATCTGATCTAAGGCACTAGAGCTGAAGTTTTCAAATGCCTCTGCCTTCCCACTCGTGCACTTTAACACAGTAAGAAGCTAGTTTTTCCAAAGCACATATGAATCTGATCCCAGGCTATGTCTGAAAATTTAAAGTAAGGTTTAGAGCTTCCTGGAATGTACCTAGAATGAACGGTATGTACCATAATTCACACCACTTTGTGGTGATTTTTGTTATTCTGAGGGCAGTCTCTCCATATCATACAGACTGTGATTTCCAATAATAACAAAAGATTATTTTATTTTTTGTTATCCTTGGCCGGCTGTTTTATCTGTACAATGATAACTGCAATTTCAATTTACAAAATCACCCCCTTTGCAAGAGCCAGGAATTTTGTTCACCACATGTGTCTGGATTCCTTTACATTATCCTAACACACACACAATTGTCAAGCTAGACTTTGACAATGAAATTAGTGTCATGGATAAAAAAAAATAAGAGCTTTAGCCTCTAGGTGCACCTGTTTACAGCAACTAGGCAGGCTCAGTCAGGGTGTGTGTGTCAGTCTGCCACTGCAGCTGTTCCATTACCATAAAACCCATAGTATTTATTAAGTTTTAAGCCTTTCTGAACTCCGTAACTTTGGCTTACAAAGGGAGGCTGTAATACTATGTCTGGACTGTGATAATAGTTCAGATAAAGATCCAGCATGTGACTCCTAATGAAAGAATTAAGTCTATTGGAAGGAACTATATCAAACTATATGCAGTAAAGTAGACAGCAAATATGAACCATGAAGAATTAATGATTAACTATTCACTGCATGCTTCACTTGGAACAGCATGGCCACTGAAGGAGTCTGCAAACTCTGTGGGAGAAGTTAACTCACAAACTGGTATTACACAACAAGGTAAAAATCACAAATGCATTTCCTAAATTTTGGGTGGTTGTTTTTTAGTGCAAGAAATTATTTCCTTTGCAAATAAATGTTGGGTCTTGTTCATGTCCTCAGTTCTGTGGCTGATTGTACACAGAGAGGACACTGCACACAGACTACCCAGGCACACAGAATTTATTGGCAGTCCCAGGCATGTCCACATGGATTCAGCTAAGGCATAGAAGTTTCAGTCATAATAAACAAGCAACTCGCAGATGCTGAATTACATCTTTATTATTCTTTAAAACTTCTTGTGTTTTTTTTTTTCCTAGGAGAAAGTTGTGTGGGGTTACGCTTGTTAATCTCTGTGCATTCTGTTTTTTCAGCAAACCATAACATTTAAAATCTGATTTTGGCAATCCCATCTTGTAAATTACTTATATGTTAACATCCAAAACTTCAAATTAACATCACTGGCAGTACTGGAGGAAAACCCTGGAGAACCCAATGCCACAGCTACTGACAGCCTGTGAAGACAATGTCTGTCTCCCTCTGTTCCTGGCAGCAAGGAGCTGCTGTCTTGCAATTGGTCACTTACTTCTGTGCAAGGTACAGGTCTTGGCTCCTGGGACTCCAGTGGGAGGAAAATCTGCCCACTCCAGAAGCACTGCCCACTCCAGAAGCACTGCCCACTCCAGGAGCACTGCCCACTCCAGGGGAAGTGCCCCTGCAGGTCCGAGAGATTAAATCCTCCTGTCAGCTGGTGCATTGTGTGTTGTCCCTGTCAACAGGATGCGAGCCAGCCTGCTCTGCTGCCATGCAGAGCAGTGGTGCTCTGGGGATCTGCCTGGCCTGTGAGGCTCTGGGTGTGCCCCAAGGGCACATTGCAGCTGAAATCCTGACCTGAGTGCCAGAGGAGCAATCTTGTGCAAAGCTCATTCTGTAATCAGTGGAGGAAAGCAGGCAACCCCAGCACTTAATTCAGTTCTGCTTCAGATTTAAATTGCTTAACTGTAGAAATGCCATTGTCAGTGTGAAATGATGAGGCTCCAAACTTGAGGCTCACTGGAAGTGCATGGTTGTTTACCTAAGTTAAGTGCCAAGTACAGAAATTATGTTTATGCCAACACAGTTCTATTTATGGCGCTTCTATTTATCTTGCAATCATGAATGGGCCTAATGAAAATAAGGATGAGCTACAGCATATTGAGGAAAATAGGTTACAATGTTCTCTTCCTAAAACTAGAGAAAATTTTCAGTGTTAAACAAGAAGTACTTAATGGTTTGGGCCAGTGTTTTGGTGCGGAGTGATGCAACTCTTGATTGCTCCACATCCTGGCACTATATCCCATCACAGCACAGGGCATGCAAATTCCATCTGTGTTCTTACAGGAGCTTTTACATTTGTTTTCTGCTGCTAGATCAGTGGGAATTTGAAGGACTCTGAATTAGTTGTGTTTTATGGCAGATATGAACACTTTAATTTCCAGCTATAGGCTGACCTACCAGACACCCACCCAGCCTCTCTCACATCCCCTCCTCAACAGGGCAGGGAGGGAAAAATAGAATGGAAAAGTTCACGGTCTCAGATAAGGGCAGGGAGATCACTCACCAGTTACTTTTATGTGCAAAACAGATTCAACATGGAGAAAATTTATTTTATTTATTGCCAGTTTGAAAGAATAGAATGGTGAGAAAGACTGAAATTAATACACCTTCCCCCTCCTCTTAGGTTCAGTTTCACTCCTCAATTCCCAGCTCCTCTACCTCTTTTCCCAGGAGTTTTGCAAGAGGATGGGGAACAGCTCCTTCCTGCCATTCTTTACCTCTCAGATTTTTTCCTTCATCCTGCAGCAGTTCCCAAGGGCTGCAGTTCCTTTCAGGAGCCTGTTCAAGTTTGTTGCAGGGAAATAAGTACCTGCCATGCTGTGGTCTCCTTGGGGAGACAACTGCAGGGAAATCTCTGGGGGATGTCCTCCCCTCCTCTGATCTTGGTATTACCTCCGTTGTTTCTCCCTTTTTACATTTCCTTCTCCACTCTCTGGAGTTCTGTGGTTTTTTTCCCCATTCTTAAATATGTTTTCCATGAAGTGCCACCACCTTGGCTACAGGGCTCAGCTGTGCACTGTGCTTGGTTGGTTGGAGCTGTCTGGAACCATCTGTTGAGAGCATGGGTCAGCCCTGGCTGCTCCTCACCCAGGATCCACAGGAATATCTGCTTCTGTCAGTCTCATCTGATCTAAACATTTCAGGCAATTTCATCAATAGACCAGTTTAGTCACGAGAGTGGGAACTCTCGTACATGTTTTATTCATCCAAAAGCCAGGTCTCTGGTTTACAGTTACTGATTGGTGAGAGACAAGTGTCTTGAGGTGTGTGTTCAGTATGCACTAAACTATGGGTGGATGGCAGGGCTGGACATCCCTTCAGCAGCCTCATCCTTCTCCACTAACTACACAGGTAGATGAGGCAAGATGTTGTTTCCTTCTTTCTCTTTCCTGAAGTCTGCTTCATGTCTGCCCTAAAACAAAACATTTCTCTGCCTTTCAGAGAGGAAACATCCCTTCCTCCACGGCAATCGGATTTTAGTGCTCTGTGGATCGAACAGCTTTAGAATTTCACCATCATGACAGACCAGAACTTTAATATGCAGATATGACCGCTCACTACTGCACTCGGACTTCATGTAGTTTCACGCAGATTTTGAAGTCTTTGGGTTCTCTGTGTGTGTGTGTGCTCACACTGCTCCAGTAGAGAGGTTAGGGTGGGTGTTTGAGTACAAGACCTGTGATGATCCACCCTGCGTAAGGACTACTTCTTTGACTGTGTTTTGAACTGCTCCAACTACCTGTCTCCAAGACAAATTTCCTTGGGAGGGCCCAGACCAATCAGTGTCGAATGGTTTTTGATTTATCAGCAGAGACACATCTGTTACTTGTGCTATCATAACACTAGAATATGTGTGCTGAATGGGCCCAAGGTACAAATAAAATTTTGGGTTTCAAGGAAAAAGTTAAATAGTGTTTTCAAAAATAAGGTTAGAGAATGATGACCCTGTGGGAGAGGTCCAGTTTCAAAGAAAGGCATTTGGAGGAATTTGAGGTGCCCTGAGGTACCAACCATGTCCACGTGGTGGTGGGAAATATAGCTCAGGGCCCATGGGGAATTCGCTTCTGGCATGGAAGCCAGGCACCCACTGGGCTATCCTGTGATGATTACAGCCACAACAGGGCTGTGTGTTTAAACAAACCTATCATACACTTATCCATTAATCACAGATTTATATATTTTCTTTAAGGAATTGGTTTCAAAATCTGTTTTCTTCTTTAGTTCTTTTTCAAGGTGTCTATTTAGGGAATTATGATATCCTTACTGAAAATGAGTAGAGCTTTACATTATGAGTAGACATCAACAGTTTCAGTGTTATTTGCTTCAGTGACAACTTTGCTGATGAATGTGAAAAAGGCAAAAGAAGTCAAAAATGAATATATGAGAAAGGGAAACTGTTCCTAATAATCACTATTAATGTGAATTCTTTCTTTTGGAGAGGAATTTCTTCCTTATTTCTTTTTTCCCCTTTTCTTTAAAATAATTTGGAATCAGCTAAATCTTTAGCCAACTTGGTTTTTAAATTAGTCATTGCTTTGGGTTCTCCAGTTTCATAATTTAGAGAAAAAAGATCTTCCTTGCATTACAAAACCACATTTCCCTTTAATTTAGTGGCTGCTTTCCAAAGCAGGAAGTTAAGAAAATAAAGCAACTTTATACCCAGTGTAAGATAAATAGTACTGTCCTAAGAGGCAATGCTATTTATACTCCCTTTGTATTTTTATTTCCTACTCTGCCCTCTTCCCCATTCCACTGACTGTAATTAAAATCATAGCTTCTGAAGTAATTTTACATTTCTTTTACAGTGCTAATGCTATTTTATCCCCTGCAGAAATTATAAATGGTGTGGTTGCTAGTGTAGGCAAGCTAGAAAGGACAAGGAGCACTTTAATCTGTTCTATTTAAACCTTCTCTTTTTAGCTGGATCATTATGATGAAATAAGGGATGCTTTCACAAATATTTTATCATGAGTAGAGCCTTGATGCTGCACATGTTCTAACAATTCCATTGCTGTGCAAAAATACCCATCTTTCTGAATGTGGGTCCTCTTCTTGAAAGAATGGGAGATGGCCTGGGTTTCAGTAGGGAAGGAGTCACACGGTATTTACAATGACTCTTTGTTCAGTCTGTGTAGAGAAATACATGCTTAGGGTTCTTGGTTTGTCTTCCAGAGCTCTTCACAGACACATATGCCTCTTTGCTGAGAGATGAAGGAAGCATGTTACATCATTTAGCAGGACTGTGCTGCTCAGGGACGGGGATACTCATCAGGTGCCCTAGAGCTGGATGCTTAAATTAGCCACCCCAGATCTGAATACAGGCTATTACATAAAAGTGGTGTTATCACTATCATCAGCAGAAGCTTAGTAAAGGAAAAGAAATAATTCTGGCTCGCTTACTCCAAACAGCTGGGATCGGATAAGGAATAAAGAGAGGAAATGTTTCAGGGACACCTTTGTCCTCAGAGACTGTGTCTACACAGCAAAAGGCATTTGTTCCAGCTGGTGCAAAACAGCCATGTCACTGCAGCCAGGGCTGTAGAGGTGGTGGGCTGGTGGGAGTGATCCGTGAGCTGTGGCTGCCCAGGATGGCTCACAAGTCTGATGTCACAGAGAACCTGTTGATTCATTTTAAAAGAAAGGCAGAGAGCTAATTAGAGCTTATGAATTATCTTGCTTATGGTAATTGAGAGTGGGGGAGTGCCAAGATTGTCTGGCAGTGTAAGAATTTTAATTTTTTCTTCCTAAATTATTATATATTATTTCCTAAATCGTTTCCCTGAATGAATAATATGTTGGCCATGGTGTCAGCACTTTGGAGTCCTCCTAAGACACCCTTCCTTCTCTAAGTTAACTGGATTTAACAGTAGGTGCACTTTGGGCACTGTAGTTCTCTAATGAATTTAATTATTAGGGCATTAAAAATGTGGTACTGGGCAGGAACTTTGTGGGAAGCACAAATACAAAATGCACTCCTAAAACACAGCAACAGAATTATCCTGCTATGCTAAAGTGTTTGAGACTTAAGAGTCACTGTAAGCAAATGGCAAAAACAAACTAAAACAATGCAGAGTTAATTGGCATGGCTTTTTTAGGATGCATAAATGTCCTTTCATTCAAATGCAAACAAATGCCAACCACAGTGAAGGCTGATCCCTATTTAGGATCTAGAAGCAATATAGGAAAACTGCACAGTCTGAGGCTGCCTTGTCATGATCCTTCAAAGTTGAAATAGAGGGGGTAGAGTTAAATCACTCAGAATACCAGAGCTCCAGTAAGAAAAAGCACTGTCCGGTGTTGAATGACATAAAGAAAAGCTGATTTAAACTAGTGAAACATACCTCTATCCATCCCTCCTCTAAAGACACTGACTGGTCTGACTAAACCTCAGTCATACCTAGAGCTTTTCCAAACCAGAGATGTGTGTAAGGAGTGTCTGGCAGCTGTGGAATAAATCCAAGGTAAATACAGGACCCGGTGGACGGGCTGCACGTGCAGTGCAGGGGGCAGTGCTCGGGCTGCCTCTCGGCTGCTGCTCCCTGGAAATGTCAGGGGAAGGTGGGTGGCCAGGCAGGACACCTCGGAGGAGACGGGACCGACCTGTCATGTGGATGGCAACTCCAGGTATAAAGCTTTTGACCCTTGCCAGGGCTAGCAGACATCCAGAAGTCACAAGTAAAACTACAAGTGTATCAAAATATGCCTAGAGGGAGCCTCTCAGAGGAAGGAGGAGGGGTGGTGGGGGCACACGGTCAGAAAAATTTGGAAAAGCCTGCTACGTGCTAGATTGGGTGCAGTGACATGAAACAGATCTCATCTCTTGGTGCTTCTGAGGCTAGAACTTTCTTTTTTGAATATTGTTAGGGTTTTGTTTTTTTCTTTTTGAGTGTCTAAATGTTAAAATGTGATCAAAGTAACAGTTTGTTCATTAATGATGTGCTCTAGAATGGAGCAGTGATTCCTTATTGCAAAATGGGTAGTACTCAGCCTGGCTTTCTGATTGGCTTCAGGGAGCTTGAATGCATGGCCTTATTTCACTGCAAAGCCCTGGCAGACTTTGCACATTAAAATTCTAAACTGTCTAAGTAGGTGTGAAACTAATTTTATGTTTGTTTTTTAAAAACCACCTATGATCATTTAGGGCCATCCACTTCACTTTGGGAGGCCCTTACCTAGCTGCAGGTGGGCCCTAGGAGACAATAAAGCCCACCTCAGAGAGGATAATTTCTTGAATATCATAACCTGAATATTTATAGCTTCTGGAATCGTTGTAGCTACTTATCCATGTTTCCAGCCACAACTTTTCTTAATAAGAAGGGCTTTGAAAAACTTGCTAAATCTGGACATAAAAGGAAACAGAAATTTTCCTAGTGCAGTGGAATTTTTTAAAAGTCACATAGTAACTTTATTGATGAAACAAGGAAGAAAGCACTTTTCCACCAGACTTTGCAGAGCTTATTTACAAAACACGAGATTTTTTCATTAATGTGTAGGCACGGCAAAGTCATGACAAGGTTTCCTGCAGAGTGAGGGCGCTTATGTGGCGAGCCATTTCATCAGTGACTTATCTTATTTGTTTGCTTGTGGTGTTTTAAGATGTTTACAAGAGATGAACCTTGGGGGGAAAAAAGGCTTTCAAAGAGAGATGAAAGAACTCAAAGACATTTTTGGGTTTAAAGTTTTATTTTACATGTGAAAATGCGTGCTACGTCCTATTTACACAAATGCAAAAATGTTTGCTAATCACATTTTGCATCTATAATTCCTGTGATCTCTAACTCTGCTTCTAAGTTCACTCAGTCACTGACAGAGACAAGCTCCAAGTCACCAAAGCTGGTCAGTGAAGTCCAATGAGCACTGACATCACACTGGCAGACTGGGATTCACCCGCAGATTGAGACAAATAATTTTTGGTATCTAATTACTTTCTGCATGTAAACTAGCGAACTAAGCTTCTTTCCCTGTCAGTGGGGAAGTGAAGAGCTAAGAGAGGGCTCAATTACCTAAGAATGGGTAACTGTTGTCACATGAGATGCCCAAGTGTCGCCCATCAGGTTCCTCCCGGTGTCAAGAGGTTCGGGTCTTGTGTAGGTGTAGTGAATTAATGTTAGGTTAGCACGTAGTTAGGTCAATGTGGGAGCATAAACACACACATACACATGACACATCTTACTGGCACTTATTGAAGGAGGTGATAAGTTATTTAATTCTCAGTATTTATTTTTGCAGTTCTCAGGTTCCAAAGTTCTGGATGTGAAGGGGCAGTTGCGATGCAGGTGCCAAGCAGTCGCGTGTCTCCCCTCCGCGTGGGTGACGCTAGAACTACAGTTCAGACTGCACAGAAGTGAGTGTCACTAACTAAACTTTTAGAAACAGAATCCAATTTTCAGTGATCCTGCAAGGTTTAACTTCTCTGTCCTCTGCAGGGATGGTAGGCTGAGAAATGCTTTTGCAAATGTGCCCCTCTAGTTTTAAGGTGCAAAAAGATACCACCACTACCAAAGGGGGTAACTAGCTGCTGAATGAGGTTTCAAACTTAGTGCTAGCAGGGTATAAATCATTAGGGGAAGCTGTAATAACTTATTGCAAATGATGGGAGCTAGGAAGCATTGCAGTTATGTGAAAGTGTTATTACTATGTATGCTTAATTAGCTTTTATGTATGTTTATGTTTATATGACTATGCATGCTTGTGTTATTACTAAATTGATAATTGTGGGGAATAAAAGCCAAAGTATAATTTTCCCACTACATATAGTCCCTTTAAATCAGGACTGCTAACTCTAAATGCCTTAAAACAGTTAACCAGCAATGCAATTCTCTGTCCTGTGGGTAAGAAATTGTTCTGGAGATGATCTGTTCAACAGTTTTTACCGTAAGATATTAAAACCACAAGAAACTGTTCTTTCCAACTATGAGGACTTCCTTCCTTCAAGACAAATCTTGCAAATAATCGACTGTGAGCCATATCTCCCTGCCTTGTACCCAGAAGGAAGAGGCTTTGGTTCTTTAATTAAGCAGTCCAAGTTCTTTTATTTTTTTCTGCAGTGTTGGAAAAATAAAATAAAAAGACTGATTGATTATAAGACAAGCTGAACACCAGATGTTTTATGAATATATGGCTTCCCCAGCCCACACCCTCGTGCATGTTAGAGAAAAAGAAAAAACAAAGGACTGTTTATAATTGTCAGAATATTAAAACCTTTGCTTATTCAATGTTCTTTCTTTGCTGGCCTGTTCATGCAGCCAAAAAATTCATTTATGACATAGACCATTCATTGCTTGAGTTTTGCTTTCCAAACTTGGTAGAAGTATTTCATGGCCATAGTCAGATGTCTTTCTTTATGTAAATTTTGATAATTTGGAGGCTATCTTTAAACCAGTTCCTGAAACCGCAGGCCGCAATAACTCACTTGGTTTCATGTGCTCTGCTCAGTCCCATCAAGACAAATTGCCGGGTTCGGTGTCCTCTGCCAAAAGAGAGGAACATTCCCTTCTCCTGTTACATAACACTGAGACACTTGAGTGGGAGAGATGGGAACCAAGGCTTGCTGACTAGCAGGTATTCTGCAGCTTTGGGGCCCTCTGCCTCTCTTTAGAGTATCTTTTATGGAAATCTAAATAGTGTTCTACTGCAATTTTGTGAATGTAGCTATTACTAGGGCATCAGCCTTTTCCTAGAAGACAGGCTGAGGACCAATGCTTTCCTGCTATACCCTTACAAAAGCTTCTGTTTGCTTTTAAAGGATTTTTTGTTACAGCAGTGTAAGAGTTGGTCCAAGAATACCTAAAAAAATAGTTCATCATACTGTTTTATGGTTTCCATAAAAATCTATGGTTATTTTTTCAGAGTTGTCAAAAAGCAAAATCCTTCTTGGATTCATTGCTAGCTTTAACTCCTTGGATGACAAGGTATGTGAAGCTGTTTTTTTAATGGCATTACTGCTTTCATGAGTTTATTGTTTCACATCATTTGTTAGAGTTCCAAAACACACTTCAGGCTTCATATGTTGGTTTGAGCCTGTTGCAGCCACACTTTAAAGACACAGAGTAAAACAGGAGAGGAAGAATTAACCTCCCTTCAGAAGACTACTATTAAACTGAATTAGGATCTTGAACTGCCTGAATCTATGCTTTGCATGTGCTGCACTTTGATGTAACTGAAATGAGAAGTGCCATGACTGTTTTGTTTAAATTGTGAAATGGCTAAGAAAGTATCACATAAGATCCCCTGCTTTTCTGTTTGAACTGTTCTTCAGCAGTTTTTACAATCTGTATATTTAAAATGAGATAACTGCGTTAGTGTTTTCCCTAACTTAAATATATACACATATTTGCATGAGTTTAGTTTCTGAGAGTAATGAGGCTTAGGCCATCACACGGTGAAGGGCATGTCCATATGTCTTGTTTGTTCTTCCTCTATAATAATTTTTGAACTGGTTGCTATGTGACAACCAAAACTAACAAGCCAGAGGACCCAGAACCCCAAACTTCCTACACATTTTGCAGGAAGTGATGGCTGTGAAGGCAAGAGAGACGCAAATAAGGGCTGCTACCAAATGAAAAGCTGTTGTAATCCATCTCTGTAATGTTTGAAGGGATTGCAGGTGGCCAGTTTGCACACACTGCTGTTTGCAGGACAACACCTGCTGCTGCTTTGCTGACCAAAGAGCTGGGGCTCTCAGGGGACTACAGGAGGACGTGTGGAGTGGAAATACATGAGGAAAAACATCTAGTTCATCCCACTGCTCACTGACCAATTTATGTGTATGTATGTACATATATAGCATGATTAAAAGTCAGAATAAGTTTTATATGTACCACTGAGGGCAGTGAGAACTTATCTCTCCTGCTATCAAGTCGGCTGAGGATCTTGGGATTTCCTCAGGCAGCATTTAACCAAAGAAGGAGAAAAAAGGGAAAATAGAATATTCAAATCCCAAGCTAGTTATTTCTGGGACTTGAATATATTTTTTTAGTTTACTAGACTTTCCAGACCAGACTCTAATACTTCATTCTAATTGAAAGATCAGCAGGTGTTTTTCTGGTGCAGATACAAAGACAATATTATGTCAGCACATTTATTCTCAGTAAGACTGTCAAATAGATTCTAAAGTTCCTCTTCAGTCTATGAGCAGATATGCCTGATAATAAATCAATGTTTATCACTTTTCCACTTAAAATAGAAGCAAAAGGATTGCCTTTTACAAATAAAATTTTAGAATTCTTGATATTAAATTTCCAAAAGATAAATCAGGTTATGCTGTAGTCTAGAAAAAATACAGCGTATTTTTAGCCCTTTTAGAACAGTTTTAATTTCTTGTTGAAATTTTATTTCCATTCAAGAAAAGGTTGCTGGAAGACAACCAAAGCCAAAATTAGCACATGAATTTTAATTAAAGGGTTGTGAGGATCCTGATTATCCCTAGTAATATGTAGAAATTAATCTCCTCTGTTTTTCCTTCTGTATTTTCCCTTCTAGCATGAGGTCATGGATTGAAAAAAAGACACCCTGTGAACTAAGCTACGGATTCATTTTGAGCACCTGATGGCAGTGCACATGGTCTTTCTATAAAGCTCTGTATTATACAAATCTATAGATAGCTATAGTGCTCTGTAACATTGTCACTGAAAATGAGATTCAAAGATTTCAGCAGCTGACATATGCTAGGTGGTTAGCACAGGCCCAATTCTTCACTATCACCTCTGACAGAAGTTGCCATCTCCTCTGTTCTAGTTTAAACACTCACTTAACTGTGCTCCAAACCAAATTTTAGCAAGTATCTTGCTTTAACTATATGTATACACACACACACACACACACACACACACACACACGCACACATATTTATATAAATATAATTTTTGATGCTGGGGACAGAAAGGAGAAAATGCCTTAGATTGGGTGGACTATGGGCTATGGGCTCTCTCATATTTTTCTAGTTTCAGAAAGAAAAATGGGGCTGCTCTTGAAACTGTTCCTAAAATTTCCACAAAATCTTTACAAGAATTTCCTCTTTTCTCAAAATCCTGAAACCTATTTCGGTATCAAGCACCCAGTACTCAAAAGAGTATGTTCCTCCTGCTCCTTTGTGCAAAGAAGTGACTCAGAGCTCTGCCACACATTGTGGGAGTTAAGGTACTCTTGCCCCTGTGGCTCCAGGCAGCAGGTGCTCTAAATGTCTATTACAGCCCTGCGTTTTCAGCTTGCCTGCTTCAGACTCACATCAGAAAAATCTCCTTTACAAAGAGCTGCATTTCCATGTTTTATACCTGATTTCACTTGAACTTACACTGAAATATACCAATATTCCTAAAGATTTCTGTTTGTGTATGTAAAATGCTTCTCCCAGTAAATAAATGTGGATTTTGAGAAACTGTTTATGGTAACATCTCAAAAACTGGAGCTGCTGAATCTGTCACAATCTAAAAATATTCTGTGCAGCGTTTCAGCTTGTTGTAACAAGACTGAGGAGTGGACAATGTAAGTTTGAATAGCTGAGATCCTTTCTTTAAAGAGAAGAATGGAAAATACATGAAATACTGGGCAGTTTGGCAGTTAAAACAGGAGACAGAAAGAGGAATAGTGATATGATAAATATACAAGGGGAAGAAATAATTCTTACTTTTTTCCACACAGAGGAACACTTAGATGCAACTTCCTTTTTAAAATCCACTATGTCAAATTCATGAGGAACATGATAATGACATTAATACTAACAAAAGAGGACATTTGATAGCCTAAACTATGCACACTGGTTTTACATAAACCAGATATTATCAGCCAAAGATAATCCCTACTGCAGAGCAGAGACTGTGTATCTCTTTCAAATACAACTCTGCTATATATAGCTGACTTCAGTATAAACTTTATTCTTCAGAGATGAAATTATTCAGCTTCTTATGAGGTGTAATAGCCAAAAGCACCTTTCAAAGTGGATCGCTTTCATTAAAGTAAATTTCACTGTTCTCAATTTCAAAGTTGGTAGGATAATGAGACAACTATTTTGATTTTGTTTATTAAAAGAAAAGAAGAGAGAAAAGCAGCTGGAAAACAACCTTTTTGGGAGTCAATCCTACAATGCTCTGGTTTTGAGAGCCACACAGTGCACACATCCTCTTCTATTCAGAAGCACAGCCCGTGGAGATACCCATATTTTGTGCAACAACCCAGAGTTCAAGGCAACTGGGAGACCTGAGTGCAGTTGCATGAGCAACGTCTGAATGGAAGAAACTTCTGTCACTCCTATGGAAGCTGGGCTGGCAATCAGTCAAAGTGGAAGAATCAGTAAATCAGTGGAAGAAAGCGTAAATCAGAGGGATAATAGTTTACTCTCCTTTAGATACAAACGTTAGTGTCAAATGTATTAGCTGGTGGTGAAGGAGGCACACATGCAATTAAATCACTTTCATCTAGCTCATCAGGTCTGGGCTCTGGATTAGGACTTTCCTCTAGGGAATTAAATTCCAGTAACTAAATACTAGGAACCTTGAGAGAGGTCCTACTTTACTGTCCTACTGAAATCTGCACTTGAAATAAATATTAATTGGGGGAAGAAAATGGCTACAGTTTATAGTGCAGACAGTAGAGGGAGAAAGGTTGTTTGACTGCAGACCTGGTGGTTCCCAATTGTCATGCAAAGCAGAACAGCTTTCCACTAAAGAACCCATGTGTTTGCTAGGCTGGTTATGTGCTCTGCTAAGTCCAAGGACACTTTTTAAGCTCATACACTGAATGAGGCAAAGGGAAGATTTTAATATTATCTCCATGTGTTGGATAATAGTATATGAACCTGTAAGGCATATGCCTCTGATTTGTGAATCGTTCCAAATCTCCATCATAAATGTAGCCTCTCTTTACCCTTTTCCTTCAGAAAACTTAGATGAGAAAATTTGTAATTTTAAAATTTCTCTTTTTTTTTGGCCAATCCAAATTTGCCCAATCTGATTGACATTGAAGAATCACTTTCAGTTGAAATCGCGTTTTTTTTCCCCCCCAATGTGCATTATTTATTGAAAGTAATTTACTTGACCACTAAGTCAAGTTATAGTACAGCATTCCTGGCTATGTTATAGGAGAGCAATGTATTCTCCTCAGTACCTGGACCTGTTGTTTGGTGCATTTTCTGAGGTAAACTTGGCAGATTAATTCCATGTTAGCAAAATGATCAGAAGGCCAAACATGGTGGAATAATAATTTTCCATCTGCATAAGTCCCTGCAGTGGGAGGTGTGAGCAAGTTGGAATCTTCTAACCCTACAGGGCAGAAGTGTGAAGGAAGAAATTCAGCCTGACAGTAGCACGAGCTGCCAAGTGTTGGGATAGGAATAGGAGAGGAATCTCTGGCTGCTAGCACTAATCCTCCCAGATCTGGAGTTTGCTGATGGCACTGCCAATCATTCTGACTCTTTTAGTGTACTGCTTTCACATATGCTTTTATTTATCTCTTTGTCTACTGTTTATTTATTTCCTGGAGGATTATTTATTCATTTTGTATAGAATTTAATAATTAAAAATTGCTTTCAAGGATATGGATCTTCCTGTCAAAGCATTGTGATGTCCAGCCCTATAAAGTGTTGTGGCCCAATGTTACTGTATCACTCAGTTGATATTTACCTAATGCTAAATAAGAATAATTGTTTTGAGACAGTTTATTCAAAGACGGGAAATGTGGGAGATTTCACATCCCATCAGAATGAATGAGCGAGAAAAATGGTAACAAGTGTTTTTGTAGATGTTTTTTCCTCCTGCATTTTAGAGGAATGCAGGATGCCTGGAACCATGGAGATTCTCAGAATTTTGCTTAAAACATAACAAAGATCCCTGTTTCTTTTCAGCTTGAAACCACCTGATCCTCATCTAAACCTGGAGGGCTGACATTCTCTTTGTTCTCCCCTTCAATCAATTAAGTGTACGTGCACAGCTTTTTCAAATCTGCTTACTGCTTACTTCTGACACCAGAAGGATGTTCCAAGCTGGTGGTCACTGAATTCTTTTGCTTAAATCAAAACATTCTGTGGAAATCTAAATTTAACCATATTTTCTTTCCCAAAGACTGATAATAAGCAGACTCATAAACTAAAGGAGTACTGTATCTTTCCAATGCAGTGTAAAGACAGAACCGCATCATATATTTAGGCTAGCTGATAGAGGCCAAATTCAGTCCTCTGTTGCATTCTTTGGAATCATATTGAATTCAATGAGAACCACCTGCACACAGAGTTTGATGAAAATGAAGAGCCTGGTCACGGATTTGATCTGAATTACTTGACACAGAAGTGAGGTAGACTTTTTTTTCCACAGTATTTTTGGAGTAGTTATAATAATAATAAAGATAGGACATATCTCTATGGAACAGGTAAGAAAATATTTAAGAAATACATAAGAAATACGTAAGAAATACTTCTGAAAACTAGTGATGATCTGCTGTTGCTGTACCATCTATTAAAAAGTGCCATTTTCCTGTGATGTATTGGAGGCGTTATATTTGAGATAGTATGGCTATGTAGTGCCAGATGACTCAAGAATTCAGCTGAGCTGGAGTTTACAAGTGGGTTAAGTTTTATTAACTAGCAGAGCTGTCTGGACTGCTTCAATTTAAGTAGTCCTGTAAACCCACCACACGCTGTGGTTGATCTTCTGTACTGGAAGACAGGACCAGGGAACTGAATGAAGTTCCCATAAATCCAAGGGGAAATAGTCAGTAACTTGCTACGCCTTATAGACACACACACAAGTCTGTGGGGATGGGTGAGATCCACCAAAGAGTACTGCAGGAGCTGGCAGAAGTGCTCACTGAGCCGCTTTCCATCATCACTTACCAGCAGTTCTGCCTAACCAGGGCAGTTCCACTTGACTGAAAGTCAGTGAATGTGCCACATGATGATAAAAAAGGCCAGAAGGAGAATTCAGGGAACTACAGCCCTGCGAGCCTGACCTCAGTGCTAGGGAAGGTCATGGAGCAGATCCTCCTGAGTACCATCACATGGCACACACAGGACAACCAGGTGACCAGGGCTGCCAGCATGGGTTTATCAAAAGCAGGTCCTGCTGGACCAACCTGATCTCCTTCTATGACCAGGTGTCCCAGTTAGTGGATGAGGGAAAGGCTGTGGATGCTGTCTACTTGGCCTTTAGTAAAGCCCTTGACTTCTTTTTCCACAGAATTTTCCCCAACAAACTGGCTGCTCATGGCTTGATAAGGTAGTCTCTTCACTGGATTAAACTGGCTGGATGGCTGGACCCAAAAAGTGATGGTGAATGGAGTTACATCCGGTTGGCAGCTGGTCACTAGTGGGTTTCCCTAAAGATCAGGATTAGGGCCACTTCTGTTTAATAACTTTATGGCTGATCTGGATGAGGGGTAAGTCAGTTCATAAACAACACCAGGTTGGAAGGGAGTGTTGATCTGTGGAGGGTAGGAAGGCTCTGCAGAAGAATCTGGACAGACTGGATTGATACACTGAGGCCAACTGTATGAGATTCAACAAGGCAAAGGTCCTGCACTTTGGCCCCAACAACCAAAGCATCACTTCAGGCTGAGGGATGAGTGACTGGAAAGAGGCTCAGTAGAAAAGGACCTGGGGGTGCTGGTTGACAGCAGCTGAACATGAGCCAGCTGTGTGCCCAGGTGGCCAAGAAGGCCAATGGCATCCTGGCCTGTATCAGCAAGAGTGTGGCCAGCAGGACCAGGAAAGTGATTGTCCCTCATACTTGGCATTGATGTGGCCACACCTCGAATCCTGTGTTTGGTTTTTGGCCCCTCTCTAAAAATGATGCATTGAGGTGCTTGAGAAGGTCCAGAGAAGGGAAAGGTTTGGAGCACAAGTCTTATGAGGATCAGCTGAGGGAGCTGGGGTTGTTTAGTCTGGAGAAAAGGAGGCTCAGGGGAGACCTTTTCCTCTCTACCACTCCCTGAAAGGAGGTTGTAGCAAGGTGGGGGTTGGTCTCTTCTCTCAGGGAAAAAATGACAGGATGAGAGGAAATGGCCTCAAGTTGAACCAGGGGAGTTTTAGATTCTGTAGTAGGAAAGAATTTATTCACTGAAAGGGTTGTCAAGCATTGGAACAATAGTCAACATCCCTGGAGGTATTTAAAAGGTGTGTGGATGTGGCATATGGGGACATGGCTTACCGGGAAACATGGCCAGGTTAAGGATTGGACTCGATGCTCTTGGAGGTCTCTTATGACCTGATGATTCTATGATTCTAGCTTGTTTTTAATGTCTTGTTAAATGCCAAAACATGTTGGGTAAGGAATTTGTTTTCTACTTTGTTTACAAAAAAGTAGATAAAAATAATGACAATCCTTTCATAAGAATTGCCTCAAAAAAAGAAAAAGAGAAAATATTTCTCACTGACTTCACTGTAATGTACTTCTGTTAACTCTGCTACAGCTAAAAGGATGACTGGAGAATTTCGGCTTGCATTTCTTGAGTTTTCCTTAATTTCCTCAATTAATCATGGCAATGATGAAAAATAAGCATTTCATTATTTAATGTACGCTTAACTAAGTGCCTGTCAGTAAAGCAAACTAACTGCTGAGGTCAGAATATCTCTGGTTCATGTTCCTTCTGAATAATAGTCCAGTGGTGGCAGCAACGTCTAGTTGCTAGAAGTTAAAAGAAGTGCCCTTGAAATATTTCAAATACTCTCATGTACTTGAAAGTGAAACACTCCTTTAATAAAAGTGTAATCTTGAACAATAGAAAGTGTTAGTGATTAAAACATGTAATCTTTTGAAACATAGTTTCTCCTCCTCTTTCTTTGTACCCTTTTTAACCACAAAAACCTCCACAACACACGAGTGAATTGTACAGGCAGCTCAGAGATCTGTACTTAAAATTCAGTGGCTGAATACCATTGGTATTTTCAAGGAGGTGGGAGACATTGACTTAAACCAAGGACTGAAACCACTAGAACGTGTTCTTAGGCATATTTTTACTCCCCTTCTTCTCTTCTGTTTCTTCTGTTACTCCTTTTCTCTAGAAAAGTGTTTGATTAAATAGAAGAGCTCTTTTGCTTTTTGAGCAGTTACCTGATCAGATACCTTTTCTTAGAACCAGTAGTACCCTCCTCCACAAGAGTCCTTAAGATTGCAGTAAGAAGAAATGGTAGTGTACAGTGTTCCTTCCAACTAACCATATCCTGGTCATTTAAAAACATAAAGGTCACCTATACAAGATGTTTCCATTATGTATTGCAAATGTGCAGTTATCAAGGGCAGTTTGGACATCCAAAGAAGTGTCACTGAAATGAAAAGGAGGTAGCACAAGCTGATCAAGCTTTTCCAGGATCCTGAACACGGGTGTAAATAACCAGACTATGTAGAAACGTGTGCCAGAGTGATAAGAGTACCAAAGAGAGCTCATTTTGGTATATGCCAGAAGGAGGGAAACTCATCTAGTCCAAAGTTTCACACAGTTAAACTTATTTTTACCATGCAGACATTTGGGCTAGAAGTTGTAGGTGTAGACTGATCTGAAAGTATGTGGCTGGGCTATGTCTCAGGTAGCTTGCTTCAAATACATTGCCAGTGAAAGTCACAAGCTCCCAAAGCATTACTTTTGCTTTATTGTCAATAAAAGGGTAGTTTTGCACCTCTATATTTGCCGTGATCCTGTTTTTTGATACAGAAAGTACTGGAACAAACTTTGAGCAACCAGGGAACAGCACTCAGAGGATATTGACTCTCTGGGGAATTTGGCTATCTGAGCTCAGGGGCAGCGTAGAGACAATTTATATGTCCACCCATGACACACCTCACTAGAGTTACTTCTTCTTTTCTTGGGGTCTGCTTTTAAGCTTTTAAAAAATTTTTTGTTTACAAAAATGGGCCTAGAAATAGTCCATCAAAAAAGCTTACATGGTGTATCTTTTGAAATTTGGACAGATGAGTACCTGTTATATTATCTGTTCCTGTCTTTGACCAGCTGTTGGTCAGATTCTTTGTTTCCTAGGTTCTACTCTGAATATTTTGGGTTTTTTCTCCATTGTGACACAAGTGCTCTCTTACTGTCTGGCAGAACAGAATATAACATTCTACCCCACAACCTGGGTATTAGTACTGTAATATAAACAATAACTTCAGCATTACATTAAATGAATACCTTCTATCTCTCTGTAGCTAAAATCATACTGAAGTCAAAACCTAATGCCAGAAGAACAATACAGTAAAATTAGTAAAAATTTGAACTAACACCTTCTCCTCCACCACCACATACACATTTGAGATAGAGAAGCACTTTGTGCATTCATACCAAATATGTCAAATCTATTTCCAGGGGGTTTGGAATGACAGGGAAGAGCTTGGTTACTGAACCAAAGAACCTGTGACTCTGTCAGTTCTTGCAATAGTTATTAGTATCCTTTTAATTTCTGAAAACTCCTCAGCCTCTTTAGGTCCAGTGAACCAATTACTCACCCAAGAAGAGATGATATTGGCATAACCATCACTGCCTCATATCTGAGACAATGGTGGAGGTGACAATGCTTTCTCCTGTGGAGTCTCATTTCTGCATCTGAAGGTGTTACTGACTGGCTACCTTTGGTCATCTTTGTGTTTATTGCATTTGGTGACCTGATGGTTGCCTGCTTGAGATATTCTTTAAACAAATAGTTCAGAATTTTTAAAAGTAGAGTTAAAAAGTTCATGGCAAGAACCAGCCTGATTTTGGAAATTTCTGAGAGCATAACAGCTTCCATATATTTAAGCTACAGTCAGCTTTTTCTCTTTAATGACCCAGCTTACCTGTTGAGCTGTGTTTGATTTTAAGCCCTGGAAGCTCATAGTTTTCCTTTCCAAACAGGTTTTTCTTTGCTTTTATATTTCTGGAATATGAATATGGATCCTAAAAGCCCTGTTTGGCTAAAAATGTACCCTAAACTCATCTAATGGGGGCCTGTGATGTGTTTCTTTGCTTGCTAGCCATAGTCAGCATGTGGGTACAGTTTTGCTCTTTGAAAATTCTGCACATGAATTTATGAGTTAATCTAAATTAGGAGAGAAAACATTGGCAGAGTTGCCTACCTCTTGTTAGCCTGAGAGTTGGGAGCACATGAAGGCTCTCAAATCTGCATCTCCCACATGGCATCCCACTGCTGTGCCCACTTGAGTCAAAGGGCAAGAAGCAAGTACTCCTTTGAAGTGCTACCTTAAACAAGAGATAAGGAAGAGTAAACTTAACTGAAGCCTAACCAATGGCAAACAATTCTGTCTCCTCATGCACAATAAGCAACTGCTGAAACTGTCTTTCAACCTGTGTAATGTAATCATGACAGCAATCAACCAAGCCCAGTCTCTTCTTTCGCTCTTCCCATGTTATTCTTTTACTTCAGCAGATCTTTCCTATAAAGCTGAGTGATAAGACTTTGCAATTGCATCCATGCTTCCGAAGAAACAGCGCACAAGGTAATGACAGGTTTTGTCACCGTAGCAGTGGTGGCTGTAAACAGTTCCCAAGCTTCCTGTTCCTGAATGATATTGCACTGGCTTCCTGCAATTACACAATACATTGTCATGCAGATTAGCCACGGGTCACTGCGTAGGGATAGGAAATTTCAGAGGTTTCTGTTGAACCTGTCAGGTTGGCAGATCTAACATAACATTGGGATCCCCTCCAGCATTCCTCCCCATAATCCACACAGCTTATTGCAGCTTCTCTCAGAGAAGGGGGTGTAAAACAAGTTGTAGTGTTCCCCTGAGGAAATGCCCCAAATGCCTGTTTCAGAAGCAGGCATTCAGAGTCTTCAGTTCCTTGAGGGAATGATTAGGGCTGAAGGCTTGCAGAAAAGCAAGCTGAAGGAAACTGCAGGGATACAGAGGAGTCTGTTTCAGGAATATAGGAGAGTTTCAGATCCTTATGGTCTTAGTCTGTCTTTCTGTGAAATAGGGACATTATGAACATGTGCGTATACAGCTACAGCCCTTGGAATGAAAGGGAAATGACAGTGAATGTGTGTGTGCAGCTTTTTCATTAAGGTGTGTCTTTTTCATTAAGGCTCCAAGGACAAATCTGGGGAAGAGATGTGCTTTCTCATGCCCAGGAGCTGGCATTTAACAATGGTCTTATTATGTATTCAAAGTCAGGGGAGATATCCCATAAACCAAAGAGGAGGCATCAGAAACAGCATGTAAAGTTAAGTTTAGAAAGTGTAAGCTGAGAAAAGGATCAGATCTGACATAAGCAAGGAAGGAACCAGTCACAGTCTGTCTGTCTGCAATTTAGAAAATCTCACGCATCCAAAGGAAATGACAATGCATTTGGAGCACAAGCTTCATGCTGGTACTGTAATATAAGCTGTGTATACTCAGAAGTGCAAATGTAGATTGCGTGGAAGAATCCATGATTTGGAGATTTTATGACAAAGCTAAGCTTAGGAACTAAGCCTAGGCTTAGGAACAGATGTATCCTGAGTTCTATCAGAAAGCACAGTGGTGTGCTATGATAAGATAGACTGTGTTTTGGGGATCTAAAAAAGCTGCTGGCCCTCACTTTCCATCCCTTACTGTGATATTTTTGCATATACATAAAATCAATTAAATTGTGTAGAAAATGTGTGTGAATTGATGAAATGATTCCAAAGGACGGTATCATTTCATCATATTCTTTTCAGAGGATGTAAAAAATGTTTTCTTCTGTTTAACAGGATTGTCTCTGAGAAGAGTTTACACTCTCCTTACTTTTGTAATAGATAAGCTAATTGTCTATGATGGTATAAGCAACTATCTCTATTAACCTTTTCCCTGTTTTTCAGGGATACTGAGTGACAGGTTTGACAGTTTTGTGAATATTTAAAATACAGATAAGGGTAAAAAAAACAGTTGACAGGTCTAGGAATATTTTGGTTACTATTTCACCTCCTTTTGCTTAAATATTTTGCTGAAGGCAGGAGTTCTGGTCTGGGAAACCTAGAAATCTCACCTGGAGGGTTACTATGTTGGAATAAGAAAGCATATATTCATATTCCTGCCTTGTTTCAAGCACTCAGTAAAGCTGCTAATATGAAAATCCTTCCCTCCCCCCTTCCCCCTGCCTAGCCTTTTCTCTGTTAAGTGAGTGAACCTACAGAAATTTGTTTTTAAAACATGACCTCCACTATGGCTCAACAGATGTCTGTCCCTCCTTTCTGTGTCCCCACTGCTGCAATTATCGTCTTGAAGCCATATGGGGAGAAGCACAGGCCAGACATTCACTGAATTGGCTCATTTATTAATCATTCATTATCTTTTGTAAGAATGAGCAAATTTACTGGCTTGTGTCTGAACAAGAGTTTTCTGAGCAGATTCTACAAGTCAGCATTTTCTGAGGCTGGAAAGATCCTAAAGATGAGAGAAGCGCTGTCTTCCTCCACTAACAGTGCTTCTCTGCTAATCTGCTGATTACCCTGAGTAGCCGGAGTAGCCAAAATGCGGATTATGCCCTGGCACAGGCTTCGTGCATGCAGAACATCTTAACTTCTGTCATGGTAGAGGACTGTGTTCTAACAAGCTGGTTGAAACTTATGCTTCAGCTTGCCATGGTATGTTTATTTAAAGGCTTAACAGCTTGCCATGGTTACACTTGATGTTATTATTAATAGGAAGTGTTTTGTTTTGGCTCTCTTTCCTGCCTGACTTAGGGTCCTTTTTTACATCATGGCCATCCCCAGACATCTAAATGCACCTTCCTTCAATCCCTTTCCACACCTTCTGCAGTCACAGGAGTCTGCGTGACCAGGTAGGCAGCACAGGAATCACAGCAGATAAAATCTAGGCCAGAATGGTCACGGCATCTGCGTAGGGCTGGCCTGATTTGAAACTGTCTATTTGGAACAATTTTTCCTGTATAAAAATAACCTTTAAGCCTCAGTACTCTTTCTGTCCCCCAACAGAGACAAAGTCTGGTGGAAAATCTTTTTTAGGGAGTTTTACAGGGAATTCTGGTTTCATCTGTCATTTCAGTTAGAATGTGATAGATGACTACCTTAAAATGAAAATTTTTACAGAAAAATATAAATTAAATGCCTACAATTCTGTGAAGAAAACCAAAACCACCCAAATCCTTTATATTTCACTGGAATTAAATTTTAGAGTGAAAGAATAAGCCTGAATCAAAGGTAAGTTCTGTTAAGGCGAATAACATAACTCTTCTTGACCCCAACAGAAGCTTCTGGGTCAGGATCTGCCTGGCTTAGATTACCCCAAGGAAGAACATTTAGTAGGTAGCTGATTGGTGTAACTAAATTCCAAAAACAAGTACAGTAACTGCAGCGGGCTGATGAATATAGCTAAACTGCTTTTCTCTAAACAGTCACATAGCTAAATATCACTTAAGCAGCTTGGCTTAAATTACCTTGGAACAAGTTACTGTGAAAGGGAAATGAAAGCATATAAATGAGTCTGAGACACTTGTATTCATTTGAGGAGAAATGAGGGAAACAATTAAGATAAACCAGAAAATGGCAGGCCTGTCGAGCCATATGGCCCTTTCCTGTTTCTAACACTTCTTTTGTTTAACTTTTCCAAAGCAATTTTGTCACTATTACTACTGTGGTTGTTTCAGTTTTAAGCATGTTTTCCTAGCATTCAATCTTTTCCCCANAAAGAAAAAAGAAAAAAAGGAAAGAAAGAAAAGGAAATGAAAAAAGTCTCAAGCCAATTAAAAATAAATTCTAGAAAAATCTTTAAGGTGCTCTTTGGCTCATGTTGCCCTTAAAACTTTGCACTGTATGCTGGTTTCTTTTGTTTTTTACTTTCTGCCTCTTTTGCCCAGCTCTTGGGCACTCCTGTGTTCTGCTATAGCAAAACAGATGCAGACTACAGATCACATGGACTGCTTCAGTTGAATGAAAGCAGCTTTGGTCATTAATCCTGTCTATAGGCTCTTTGGCTTTTTTTTTTTAACAAGTTGTCTTTTTTTTTTTTTTATTCTATCTTTTACTCACGGTTTTCAAAAAATTAAGAAACGGGTTTAAAAAAGTGTGAGAGATGGAGATCAAGCAGGCTGCTGTGAGCTTTGAAGCATAAAAAATAAAGGAAAAAAGAAGCTTTTATTGTCAGGAAATGGCAAATACCTAGCTCAGTTTAACAATTCTGTCTGGCTGTAAGATAGGGAAGTAATGCCTTTGGCAGTACATAAACTCTTGTTTTCTTGCCCTTTTGTCTTCCGGTGTAAAACACTGTTGAAAAAATCACCTGTCCATAGCAAAGTTAAACTCCTGGCTTTAACACAGTTGCATGGGAACTTCGGTTTATTAATGAATACAACATACCCTCTTTGATTTGAATGCTTTCAGAGCGCTGAAAAGATTCAAAAGGCATCGCTTCCTGCACCAGCGGCGTGCCTTTATACATCTCAGTGGTTCACCCCTACCCAGCTGCTATCTCATTAACAAGCGTTTGGCCATCGCAGCGAACTTCGCAGTGTTGACACTTGAAAGGCCCAGGCAGGCGCTGGCAGGCTATCAGCTATGGCAACAGGAAACTGCCCCAAGACAACACTGAGAAAACAGCAGCTGCAAAAGCCAAAAGCAAAAGAGGACGGGGAGAGCTAGGTGTTTCCAGGCTGTGCTGTTTTCCATATGGGCTGTTTGTGCAGCAGAGCAATGCCAAGGGAGGGGAGGAGAAGAAAAAGAAAAGAAAGGTCTAATAACGAGGTTGATATAAGCTCGGTAGGTGCTGCGGCATTAAATACTTTTTTGTTACATTTTAATGGCTTCCTAAAGTCTATTTTTATGCAAATAAAAGCCTGTCTGCCTAACAAGTTCACAAAAGCCAGGCCTGAGGCGGGTTCCCTGAACCATCTCTGGCCTGGGGTGGCTGGAACCTGCCGCCCTTCCCTATGTGACACGCTGTGCTTGTCCCCTTGCTTGCAGCACATTCCCTCTGCAGACCTGCTGGACACTTAGCTCCCACCACTCGGTGTCATTATACCCTGAACAACCAGGCTGCAGCCTTCAGGCCAAACAAGCACTCTTTCCAAGTGCCACTGGAGCTGTGAGGGCCAAGCCTGTCAGCCCAAATGGGGCACCGTCTCTGCCGCTGCCCTGCCCAGGCAGAGCGTGCTTTTCACCAGCTCTGTGTCACACAGAGAGCTGCACAGCTCCGAGGGGAGCTGTGGGGGGATCCTACAGGAGGCAGCACCGTGAGTGCCTTTATCACAGTACATTGGGATGGAGGAACCTTCGTGTCAACTGATGGCGAAGGGATGAATAAGTAAAGGAACAGTGAAATATGGAGCATTGAAATTAGGATCCTTACTTAACTATATCGTGCTTCTATTTTACGTATGTAAAGGCAAAGTAAACCCTGGATGCAGTTTGTCCTCCCTCTTACTCTGTGCTTCCACTGGCATACCTGGTGTACCAGGTTAACTACAGCTCATTCTGCAAACATTTGCACCAAATCTTTAAGTAACAGTGGTCAAATTAATACAACAGTGTTGAAAGCCGCTGCAGCAGAAAGCAAACCGACATGAGCTCAAGACTCACCACCACCTTAACATTTTCAATGGTCTGGAAAAAAACCTCTCAGATAGTTTTAAGTTTTTAATAAGGATCAGTCTTTATTTTTCCAGTGGTTCAAATGTAGTGCTAACCATTGCCATGTTTCTTCCTTCAGCTGCTTCAGGGGTTTTGCAGCTGTGAGAGGCTTAAGGGCGGATGTTTAGATAATTCAAGCTTGTATTTTACATTTACAGGTAGAAGTTGTATACACTATCACTATTACAGAAAATGGAAACTATTTTCTCAAGCCTCATGCACGTCAAGCCCTGTGGTTTATACTAAAAGTGGATTTTATAGCCTGTTGTGTACACTTCGTGTTTCCTGTGCCAAGGAACCACAAGACAGAAAACCTGAAACCTGTGAAGTTCTCTTGCTTTAGACCTTGGTGTAGCTTTAGACCATCGTCACCAATGGTTTCCAGCACAGCAGCACACACTTCCAGTTCTGTAATCTGTGGTTTAGCTGCAGGGTGAATCAGATGGTGATTCAGTAGGTGGCAAGCTTCCCTCTGTCAATATTGAGCTCATGTCCCACTATCCAGGTACACAGTACCATTCAAAGAACTAACCTTCTGCCGGGGTACAAGAGAAGTGCAGTGACCAATGACTGTTCAAGAACCCACAGCACAAGTGGAAATATTAACTCTTGGGCACACACCAGCCTTCAGTTTGATGGAATACATTCTGCTTAAATTTTCCATTCCCATCCTTATGCTGCTTTGTAATCTTGCTCTTCCTGATAGCTTCTTTCCATGTGACAGAAAGCTGCATGCTTTAGTATGGGAGATGATTTTTCTGGATCCAAGGGACAGGGGATGGTGCTGGTATCCTGAGTAAAGCAGAAATAAATTATAGCAGGAAGAATGTTAATAATCCAAATTATTAAAAGAGTTCACACGCCCTTTGCTCAAAAGTACAGCAACGTAGAGATATTTGAGATTAATCCTGGATTCTCACATCATATCTGTTGGTAAAAGAACATGCATGTGAGAGGGTGAGTGCAAATGCCAACTTACCATGCTGCTTATTACCACTGTACAGGCCACTGGGAAACAGCACTTAATTCTGAGAAAGGCATTTTGATAACAAGAGTTGTATGCTGCAAGAAGTATATAACTTCATACTGTTTCCATTTTATCTAACTAAAATTTATTATTCTTATTCTTATTCTCATTCTTATTATTACTTTACATTTCTGGTAAAATATTTTGTGTTGAAACTGATATTCCTAAAAACCTTCCATACTTCAGATGTTTGCCAGTTGAGAAGTGGCTCCTGGCAATTGAAGTGAGCAATGCTTGTTCTGTGGCTGGCACATTGCTGGAACAGAGCAGTCAGCTAGCATGCTTTCGTGCCAGGAGGACGTGCATGTGCTTGCCTCAGTGTGTAACTCTCTCTCTTTTGCTCATTTGTGCAGCTTCACAGGGTTTTTGTTCCCCACTCCTGATCAGATATTTTCATGTTTTGGTATGAATTATCTGTTGTTGCCCAGATACAGCCTCTGCTCTCTTCTTGAGAAAGAATTGCGGTATTCCCCCTGTGACTTGCAAAACCATATCTAGAATATATAGGGATATTAAATAATTTACTTGTCATATGTGTCACACAAATAGGGAATTATTGGTCTACTGAAAGAATAAATAGAGAATTTGGAGATACAGTGTTATTTCCCCTGGATGCTATATTAAGACAATAAAACATTTATTGATATTGGAATTGGTTCTTCAGTGTCATGAAAAATAAAAACAACTTCCAGTCAAAGAAGGCTTATATAGAAATAAAAAAGTATTGTCTGAGTCTATATTAAGAAGTACTTATTGCTGATTTTGAGAAGCAGTAGAATACATGACAGAATATGTCTTAGCTCTAGAAGTGTAGAAAGAACCTGTGTATCAATCCTGGTAGACAAAACCAGTGTTCTGGCTTGCTCATCAGACAGCACCATTTAAAATATACGAAGGTACATGAAGACAGACATATGAGAAACAATTACCAGATGAGAAGATCATCAGACAGCTTCTTTATTGTATAACTGTGATAAACTATGGCTATGTTTGGGGAAAAAAAAAAAGGCACTGCAAAATACAGAGCGAGTCTATGCTCTTGTTTAGGAAGTCAATATTTTCTTTATAAATTAAAAGTCCCTTCTTCCATGAAGTCGCACATACCTCAGATAACATGAAACATTATGTATGTTGTTAAGACTAAATATATTAATTGTGATGTCCTGCAAGTATTCATACTAGTGTACCTCTTTTAGCCCCTGACTGAATCTGAAAAGAGTTCATCTGACCTTGCATATTTAAAAAGAAAACTGAAATTAGTTTTTCCATGCTACAACTTTGATCCTTATAGAGAATTATTTTTATTTATGGAGACGCTAGGAGAGGATTAGAATTTCTAATTTTAAATTCTATCTCTTCTATTTTACCAGACTTTCAGGAACATGGACTATACAAAACAAAACTGTGTACCCATGACATAAAACTTGTATTAATTTATGTCTGGAATGAGATTTTAAATGTGAATTTTTTCTCCAAGGCAATATTTTTTTTTTCCCCTTTCTTAAACCTAGGATAAGATGAAACAATATACATTAAAAAATGTTATAATTTCCTTGATTCCAGGAATTCTATCAGACATTTTTTTAAGGAAACCATCATCTTACAAATGTCTTTTTAAAGAAGTGAGTATTGAGGGTGTTACTTGACTATAGAGAGTGTTTAGGAGTTTTTTTGGTTTGTTTTTTCATGTGAGCATCTAAGATTATTTCTGGTAGACAAAGCAGCTAAGCTCCAATCCACAAAGCCCACAAACATTTACACATTTTCCAGTCCATAAAATGTGCCATGAAAAAGAGCTCATTATAGGCATATTTATTTGAAAGATTTCTTGGTGTTCTGCTTCAAGAAACGATGGCTGATTTGAAATTGAGAAAAGTGCCATAAAATGGGTTTCTTCAGCTTGATCAGGTTCAGTGAAGATCGTAAAGGACTGTAAAAGCCTGGATTCATTCAGTCTTGTGCCTTTCCAAAGCTCCTGTGAATGTTTTGTATCATTGCTGTCAGATGTGATTTTCTCTGCTGCTGCAGATGTGCACAACAGATTTACTGTTACAAGTAATAGTAAATTCCTGACATAGAAGCATTTAGGGCCGCTGCCAGATGTCTCATTTTAATAATACATTTGTATATCAGAGTTCCAGAGGGACAATTAAGCTGTGAACAATAAAGATAAAATCATTGGAGGACAGGTATTACCACTTTATTGTTGTAGTCAATCTATGGTGCTCAATAAAATGGATGAATTTAGTTTTGGTTCTGTGTTGTTACAACAGGATTACTATTGCTTAGGACTCATTCAAAAAATAGTGGATAAGGACATGTCTTCATTACAGCTGTCTGCATGGGATAGAAGATGGTCTTTTGCTCCAACTTTGCTCTCACAGTTTGGATGCAGAATTATCTCCATCAAACTCCAGAATGCATTAGGCAAATGGAGTCTCATTTCTATCTTCAGCAAATTAGGGATGTTGAGAGATCTGTTGGCTGGGTACTGACAATTTGTTATCTGTGCAATTGAATTGCCTGGGAAACACTGCCCAACCTTGTGAAGGGCTTGTCTATTTGCTGCAGGTACAGGAAAACTGTGCAAAAACAAACTGTGCAGGGAGGGTTCAATAATTACCTGCTTTCTGGCTTTCCCTTAGGAAGAGTTTTGAACTAGTTTTGTTTAGCTGGTACAAATAGCAAGGGCAATGTCCACAACTAAAGAGTGTCTGGGAGTTTCTGAACATAAAAGCTCAATCACAAAGAGAAAGAGAGGGAAAGTGCAGGTCTAAATAATATCTTAAAATTAGTGGGATCATGAAAACATTGTTAAAAGAAACAGTAAAAAGTCCAAAGCATTAACTGTAATAATAAGTAAGTCAAGAATTGATCTTTTCAGAAATTCCAGAAATGTCTGAATTGATTAAGAAATTCTGATATAGGTATTGTTTCTCTATGTTTGTCCCAGTGCCACTCTTCAAGATACACTATATTTAGGTGTTAGTGTTAAAAGGTAGATGGATTATAACAACCAGAACAGAGAAAAAATAAAAGGATTACTAAGGGGAGGCTTTTCTAAAAACTTGTTGGTTTACAGGGAGTCTTACCTCACCTAAAGATGCCATAACTCTTTCCAGTCTACTCCTACACTTTGAAAGTTCTTGGCTTTGACTCTTGGTCTTCCATTGTCATAATGCCTAAATGAGCAGTTGCATGGGCCCAAAATGCCCTTGTTCTGATTTGCAGGGATCTGGAAAATGGTAACAAAAGGTGACTGTGGGCAGTAAGCCCTCCAGACTGTCGTTTCCAATGATGGCAGTTGTCTGAAATTGGCAGTAACAGAATGTGCACCCCTTGTTCCTGTTTCCCATTTTCAGGGCCGCTCTGTGGCTGAGTCCATCCTTTAGAGTGGTGTCCTGTCTCTCTGGGCTACCTGGTGATGGCCCCTGCTGAAGGCTGAGCAAGGTGGGCAGTGTGCCCTGTATTCATGTACTCCAGTACCTCTGGGATGCACATTAGGGTCAGACGTGGCTGTGCTCTACCCTCACACTTTGGGGGAAAAACATTTGCAGAGGTGAGGAATGAGCCTTTATGTCTTCCAGTACATCCATCAAACTAGAGTTCAGGGAAAGCAGGATGTAGGCCTGCATCTGCCTTCAGTTTAAACACATCCCTTGTGATGCAGAAGAGACAGGAAAGGGCTATAAAAAATGCACTTTTGAAAGGTTTGGTTTTTGAGGCTGACATTTGGACAATCCTCTTTTCACAGTCATAGGAACATCGTTTAGTGTACATTATAGCTTCCCACCACAGGGTCACCCTAAACTCTGGTCTGAAGGAAACATGCTTGACTACCATCAATCTGAATCATATGCTTTGGTATATTCAATTTACAAGTGTCCTTCTTCAAACTACCCCTCCTTCCCTAGTAAAAACGAGACAGCTTTATACAGACAGTTTTAAGAATTATCCCGTGGGTACTGTTAAAGAGACCAATTGATAGATACTCATGTGTTAACCACATGTGTGTCGCTGACAGTAAGTACTTAGAACCTAATGGTGATGGGGTAATAAAAATAGCCAAAATCATAGAAAATCATGACAAAAAAACCTGTGCAATCTTCTTTTAAAAACAATCAATTAACAAGTCACTGGACTGTCAACATGGAATATCAGAATAAGAAGAAAAGCTGTTAATGGTCCTGCCATGCCATTATTAGCAATTCTTAGCTTTCTTCAGATACATTCTACTCCACTCCCTCCCTACCGCCTTACATTTTTCTTCGTAAATAGTATAAACTGAGTGCCAAATTGCTTCCCTGGTTTCAGCGGCCCAGAAAGTCTCCCTGGCATTAATCAACCTGCTTTGGAGACATCTCCCTTCAGCTTGGTCTGGCAGATTAACAATGAAAAGGGAAGAGACAATGGTAGAGTCAGACAGCCCTCCAAAAAACACATTAGTTGAGAGCTAACAGCTGATTAGTAAAATCTTCCCATCATTTAAAGATGCATTTTCCTTAGTGATGAAAACCAGGTGTCCTTAGACCTCAAGTCAGTGTCTGGTCTTCTAGGTCAGTTCCAGGGTAGGTTTATGTTGCAATTAGAATGGGGTCTGCAGCTTGGGTAGGCATATATGCAAGTTAGCTTTCAATGCCAGAGTTTGGGCAAGATTCAGGGCTGTCGCTGCAGCAAAACCAGATGGAATTTTGTGCTGCTATTGGGGTCCAGTCAAGCTAATGAACCTCATGAGACCTTGAGTGAGGTGGGAGCAGAGCACACACTTCACCACAGTCCTCTGCAGTGATTTCAGCTTTACCTCTACATAGAAAGGCAAGTAACGTCGTCTTCCTTGGTGTTGAAGAATACACTGATGCTTTACCTTGCTTTTCCTCTGTCAGACAAAAAGATCTTCCATGTGGAATTTGCAGCATGTGAGCTATGATTATCTCTGGTCTTGAGAATGACGTTTGTGCAATTTATTACTGGTAACTACTGCATCCAAACTTTAAATTCTGACAAAGGATTCCATGAGTAGTTTTCCTTCTTGGTCTGCTGTTGCATAAACCCAACTTTTAAAGATGCCAGAATGCAAGGATATATGAACATAAAAGGAGTGGCAAGAAGGGTCAATCATATATATTTCAAAGAATTTATAAATAATTTAATGATTAATAAATCACAGTTTTCGGTATTTAATCCCATGTTATAATCAAATTGTAAATCCTTTCTAAAATGGAAAATAAGATTTTGCTACAGAAATACTTTTTTGTGAAAGAGTTCACATACAAAAAATGTTTTTTGAAACATCTATGACTTTGAGGTCTTAATTTTTTTACCGTTGTTGTTTCAATCATATGAAATATTAATAATAAATAATATTTTTAAACACTGTGGAAATCTATTAGAATCTATTATTGTTGGAAAAAGTTTTAATTCTCTTTAGGGCATCTACTAAATCGATCAAGAATAAATGGATTGCAATAAGTAAATATGCAATTTAACCTGAGTCTAGCAGGACTCTGTCTATATATATATTCATGGATATTAAAAAAAGAAAATAGAGCTATACAAGACGCATAAACACCACTCCTTTTCCCAGAAGCACTTATACTAATGTCTTCCAGATGAAATTTTCATATAAGGTGCCTTAAAATATTAATGTTTCTAAGTCTTGTGATACAAATCTTTTTGGTTTTTTTACAAAAGCTTTAATTGTCAGAGTGAGGGGATTAAGGAGGAACTTAGCTTTCTTTAAAAATCTTAACACTGTCTCCTATCTGACAGCTTGTACAAATGTATTGACTAAATGTGTTTTGTCACCTGGACTCCGGCAGGCATATTTGCAGAAGCTGAAACAGCATCTTCTCAATATTTGGGTAACTGAATGTCTCCCCTAATTTCCCAGGCATTCTCTGATTGTATGACTATCACAATAAACAGAAGAGACACTGCAATCCTCTCCTCAAGCCCCTGATCCTTGATTTACCATATTGCTTCACTAATATTTTATTTCCTGACTCCCTTTTGGACTGTCCCAGTTAGCTGCCACTGTGACAAAGCTCAGGAGTGGCTAAATAGCCTTCATTTCAGATAATGTGACTGTATCAATCTGACCTCAGTATATCCTAAACAGTCCTCTGACAGCATCCCAAGCTTCAAACACCCATACAGGCCTTCATGACATTCACTAAGGAAGGTAATAAATAACTTCAGTCCTCCCTGGCATCTGTGACACACTCCCTTTGCTATTTTAGGCACTTTTAACTGGAACAAAACATGAAATGAGTGATAAGAACGTCTTAGGGACTCATGGTACTGAGGACCACTCTGGACAATCTGCTATGTAGTGTGGGTATGGCTATCTTGTTCTAGATGTCACTAGCCCTTGGATCCCGAAGTTAGGCAATCTTGGGATCAGAGCCAGTCTCTAAATAATATAGTGGACTTTGGAAAATGAGGCTTCAGTGTTTGTATGCAAATCTAATTGGTACATAATTATTCATTATGCCAGTTTTCCTCATGAGTGAAGCCACCTTGCCATTTACCAGGTCATTAATGATTTGTCTGATGATCAAACCTAAGTTGATTTTAACTGTTTATTCCAAACCCCTGGGGATTAGAAGACCTGGATGTTTTAATGCTATTGGGGACCACCAAAATCAACCGACATAACTCTGTATGTTTCTTCAGTTACTCCTGACAGCTCAAGCTTGTTCCTATTCATTTTGTACCCAGACAACTGTCCAAACTTTTCAGTGTATTCTAAAAATTTTCTGTACAGTGCACAAATCACTTTAAACCAGAGTAAAACAGAACAATCTGAATCCACCTAAGTTTTAAGGCTTACATAACATTTCTCTCAGCACTAAGAGTTGCTTGGTTTATCCTCTGCAGCAGGCATTTATAACTGGGCTTAGTTTCAGCACATTAAGGGTTGTATTGGAACTAGTGCACCTATGCTTAAAATTCAGAATATATAACTGGATTGTCTGAACCCAGACCTCAGTTTCCTCAGGGCAGGGCCATCAGCCATTGATGCTGAGAGACTGGGAAAGGAAAAATTTACCTATTGCCCATTTTTCCTGCAAGTCTGTTTTGCAGCAGGCAGAAATTGCAGCTCAAAAATGTTTTGATAGAAGCCACCATGTTCTCTGCAGCCTAGTCAGGTCAGGCACTGTCCCGCAGCAGAAGCAGAGACAGCCCAGATCCACTCTTTACAGGGCCATCTGGACTATCTTCTGGTCATGAGCTATTCGACTGCCCAGCCTGCCCAGCCAAGCTCCTCCAGAACCTGTGCCCTCTCTGCTGCTCTCAGGAGCTGTGGGATGCTCTGGAAGAGGTGAAGTGTGGTCATGCACAGGAGAGATGGAGGGGAACTGCACCATCTGCACTGCTACCAGCCCTCATTCTCAGTCATTCTGAAATTGTGTCATTTCAAATTCACAAACAGACTGTTATTGGGTAAATGTAATTACCTTTCTTTTAAGTCAAGAGCTCATACTACAGCAGCCTGTCGTACCTTTAAGCCTGTCAGACCTTTAAGCCAAAGGTTTCCTTAAGAAAAGGCTAAGGTTTTATTCAGCGCCAAGTCTATCCAAGACTTTATCCATCCCTGTTGCAGAGGAGCAACTGTCTTAGCCACTCTGCACATAGTTTGCCCTTCTCCTGCTTGTCTACAGAGCCAGAAATGGACTTAGCAACACCCCGCTCACCAGTCCCCTTATCCAGGGAGGGGGAAAACTCCTTAAAAGTGGTACAAGCTTCTCCTACACTGCATCTCTCAGGCAATTCACCTGTTCAAAAAGGTGCATTAGGTATGCGTGACTTCACTGGGTGGCTGGTGGCCTGGTGTCTGGTGAGGAAGCAGGGGCTGCCTGAAGAGCTGAGGGTCTGGCAGCCAGGAGGAGGCTGGGAGCAGCTGCCTTGGAGGAGCTATGGGACAGGGCAGGGCCATATTCTTATGAAAGAGGGGCAACATGTCTTACCAGAGTCATTGATTTGGAGGGGAATATTGTGTCTAGCAGTGTGAGTCTCCAGGTCATGCATGATTCTAGTGACCCATAGAAATTTTCCACCAGGAAAAGCCCACTGGAGGTTGTTGGGAGAGTTGGGTGCACCTGAGGTGCCACTTACTTTCAGAGTACCTTGAAAAATCACACTGCAATGCGCATGATGGGGAGCTCCCCGTTCACAGCAGGAGCCAATATCCTGAGACAGTTTGTGCCAGCAGTGCTGAGAACAAGGAGAATATGGAAGGCGTCCATATTCTCTCCCAGAAGTACAGGCAACTTCCAGAGTCAAAGAGGAATGAAAAGGGATCGACACGACTGGCTGTAGGTGGTTAGCACTGACTGCAGCGTCCCTGCTGGGTAGTTCTCTCTTGCCTTCTCTACCCTCAGAGCAAGAAAATAAGGGTGTTTTTTTGTTGACAGCAGCAAGAAAAATAAAAGGCTGGGGAAAATCTCACTCCCAGCCCTCCTTACCTTCTCTACAGAAGGAGGCCTGGATGAGGGAGAGCTCAGCAGGGGAGAAGCCAGCGTTTGGGGAGAGATGGTGGGGCTGGCGGGAGACAAGAGGAAGCGAGAACCCACTGTCTCCCTGCCTGGTGCAAACACACACAGACTTAACCTACAGCTGAACTTTTGCCCTTGAGTGACCAGTGCCATTAGGAAGCAGGTCAAAAGGTTGCAGGGTGACAGAAAATGGAACTTTATTGAATGAAAGAGAAAATGAAAAAATTCCTTTGTTTGCCTAACTCCGTGTGGTTTGTATAGCCACAGTGATCCCATAATGGAGTCCAGAGTGAAAAAGTAACTTGATTTATCACATGCAAAGAAAAAAAAAAAGAGGAGGGATTTTACTAAGGGAATAACTACAAAAAAAATGAAAGACTGAAATCCGCAAATCCTTAAAACTTGAGAATAAATGTGACTTTAATCAATAAAAACTGTTTTATAGACATGAGGCCAAGGAAGATTTTTCATTCTTTAGGGACAAGCATATATTAAGAACTCCAGTGTATATATCAGTGTACATGAAGGATACCCGTGAGGTATGTTAAAAGAATATTTTTTCTGTATGAGTCAGGAAAAATGTGTACATATATGAGCATCTGGCTTAAAAATATTTTGGTTTGACATGTGTTTGAGTGCCAAAATCATAGTTCTATGTGCATAATCCATCTGCATTCATATGCAAAGGCAAAACAAAGATATTTAAAATCCATTTGAAAGGAAAGGCAACATCTCTGGATAAGTAGAGAGAAAAGGTACAACTGGTAGGGCTCTGTCTGGAATTGGATATTCTAAATGAACTTAGCTAACTTTAAGCTGAAATTTCAGCATGTTTGGCATGCTTAATATGCATTGGGTTTTTTCATTTCTTGATGTAATACGGTCCATCAATAAAGCTGGTTAAAATCAGATGTTTTGAAATACTAGATTTTTAATGGAGTGGCATATTCTGACTCAGATCCAAAGAATTTTAAGGGTTAATATGGTAATTCTGAGCTGTCTCAACAATGAGATAGAAATCAGTGGAGAGCACAAGAAATTGAACAAAGTCCAAAGCTATGCCAGGTAGTAATACTCAGGATATATAGATATTCCCAGAAACACTTAAATTAAAAAAAAAAGTCTTAAAGTGTGTTAAGTGTTTCTTGATCTGTCTTTCAGAGCACAGAGGAGCAGATTTTGCCACCTGTGTGCATAGGTAACTGCTGTGGGTGAGATGAGAGGTACTGTTCCCACTCTGTGCATAAATCCTACTTGTGGGGCAGGAGGCTGAAATGCTGCTTAGTATGAACAGGGCACCAAAAGCTGGCTTCCAGATGGGACTCTCACGTCTCTGTTACTCTTCCCCCTTCCTTTGCATCGTCTCCTTCTCACTCCCTCTCCTTTTCATCAGTCAGTCCACAACCTGCAGGGCTACAGCAATTACATCTACATCTCTGGTGTGCCCAGCAGACTCTTCTTGATTCCAGTGTTCAAGCAAACCTCCTGGCCTGACACTTAGCTCTAGAGAGTAACATCCTCTGTAGGGTGTGTCTCCAAGGGTCCTCATTTCCTGAATATATTCATGTCGTGCTGATTCTTTTCTGCATTGTGTCACAAACACAGGCCCTTTTTTCATCCCTATAGCTAAAACTCATATCCAGACTAGTTTTGGTGTTGCAGTCACGTATCTCACTTACTGCAGTGTCCTGTGCTTTTGTTCCTGACAACTGCAACCATACTCTCATCATTTCTATTTGGACTGCTGCTGTCAAGATCGTTATCCCCATCTGTTGCCTTGAGTCTGTCATAATTCCATTTGTCTCTTTGCACTGTCTCCTCCTTCTCTGCTATAAAAAATGCACCACGTTTCTCTTTTCCCACTTAAATGATACTGTGATCAGTACTAAAAGGCCGGCTGCTGCCTCCATTAGGATCGTGTTCTCAGTTTCCATCATTTCCTTTCCAATTTTCAGCCACTCATTTTCAATTTTTCAACTTTCTCTCCACCAAGGTGTGGGAGGGAATCCCCTAAACTCATGCAAACCTACTTTGTTTCCTGACCTCAAAAAGTGCTATTGCAGTTTCCCTCTGCTCTCCCATAAGGCTGTCTGATTCCACCTAGTGTAAGCACTCAGACCCCTGAAATTTTCCTTTTCTTGTTCTCTTTGTGCAGTACCTAAAGCAATGTGGTCTTCATTCCTGAATAAATGTTCCCGTTTTCTTGGGTAATACAAATAATAATTATTTGTAATAACCCTCTTGGTCAAATAAAGCTAAATAAAGTGTAGCTCCATTAACTCTAGGCATAGAGAATCCACGTTTATATGGCTATAATGGATAAAAAAAAAATTTTCTCTTTATTTTAGTTTTTCTATTCACCTACTGAGAGTAATAATCACCATACATCTCCTCTTACATGCCCTGAGATTGTAGAAAATGTGACTTTAAGAAAAATAGAAAACTCAAAAAGTATAATGAAGTGTGTTTCGTGTGCAATATTTTGAATGAACTTTGAGGCTGTGAACTAAATGCCTATGAAATACCTTAAAATGCTACTTAAATATAAACTTGTTTGTACATGAAATCTTGAAGGCGCTGAAAGTTCCTTTTTTCATTCCCTCTTTTTTCTTCTCACAAGCATAGTTAGGCACATCATAGTTTTCTGGCTTGCAACTTGTCTCCTTAAAAATCTTAAAAGTTGCTTTTAAGATCATGGAAAGCATCTGAAAGAAGAATTTTATATTTTGTAAAGAAATCTTGGTTCTGGTCTATAATCTTTTATGCCAAGTTTCAGTGAATTTTTACAGCCAAGTTATACATTTCCTCTGACAATTTTTAATGCTACCAGACAATTTGGCTACAAGGTATTGTTATCAAAATGCTAAAAGAAAAACTCAACAACTCATTATGCTGGGGAACTAGTGTCATAGACAGTTATTATGACTTTTAGTGTTGTTTCTGTTCAGCAGGTATGAACATGTTTGGAGAAAGGGAAGAAAGGATGGTAATAAAGGCTAGAATTTTTTTTGTGGGTGGATGAATGATTTTTCTTCTACACACTGCCAGAGACAGAAAGTAATTTGTGGAAGGCATTGTTCAAAGCAGAGATATTTTGGGAGCAAAAGTATTGTGCATTGTATAGGTTACGTCAGCCTTTTGGGAGGTCGTGTCAGAGTGGTGGGGGCAGTTTGGGGAAAAAAAACCTACAAGAAGCCCCACTGCATTATCTTCAACAACTCACCAGGGATCTGATGCCAGGAAAATATGAATTTAGCAATTAAACTTGTCTTTCTCAACCATAATATCTACTAGACAATATATATGGATCTTTAAAAACAAAGCCAATTTTTTCTGTCCAGTGATAGAGGATTTCTGCAGCTGTTACAGAAAGGAGCGTAAAAAATGCTTAAGATTTCAGGTGGAATTCTTCTGAAAGCAGCTAACACCTCTGCTTGGTATGGACAAAGCCTCTGTGGATGTATCTTTTAATGGAGAGATTTGGAGTACAGTGGCAGTCAAGATTATTCATTTAGGCCAAACAGATGGCACATAGTTGAAGTTGAAGGCTATGAATCCCACTCACAGAAACTACCTACGCTTATTTTGGCACTCCTCATTATACGTACAAATAATCAACTTCTGACCACTGCTGGTAGCATCACAAGAGCAGTCATGGTATTGAATGCAGGCAGAATGCATTTACACAAAAGCAGCAAGATGATCTCATTTAATATTTAAAAAGCTTACCATAAAAAAATATGGCTTACTTGAAAAAACAAATACCCTCCTTAAAAACCAGAACAAAAATAGGTTAATCACTTTTCGAACATTTGCAAGTGCCGTGTGCAATCAGGCCATAGCATCTCTGTGAAAACTGCCAGCTTGTTCTGGTGCTGAGAGAGAGGCTAATGCTGGGAAGTAACTAAGATGCTCCCTCATTTAACACACACCACAGAACAGCTGCCGGATATGAATGCCTTTCAGTCACCATTGATCAACAATTGATTCAAATTAGTGACCTAGAAATAAAAGGCTGCATATTAAAGAACAAATTTCCTATACCATTCTGTGTTCGGTAATGAGAAATGCAACTGTCTGCCACATTTAACTTTCAGCTGTCAAATACATAAGCAATAGATGACCTCAAAGCATGACAATATGAAAAAGAACTCTAAAACTTCAGGCATTTTTCACGTTAAGTGATTTTTGTTTTGTTTTGTTTGTGTTTGTTTGGCAGCTTCCACACTGAAGTTGGCAGTTAGCTGTTTACAATATTAGGCGAATGTGGGAAACTAACAATTTGTTTGCCACACTTTCTCATAAAATCTGCCTTTAGAAATGCTTTTTCAATCCTAAACGTCTTGTATTAAATTTAAACCCGCAGGGAGGGTGTGCTTTTAAATGCTAGGTTAAAGTACTCACAATTTGGATTCCAGTCCTTGGCTTTGCAAGGACTACCTCCATGGCCTTGCCAAGATGCTCATATTTTGTCCATCTCAGACTCCCATTTACAAATGGAGAAAACAAATGTTTCCCTATCCTGGGAATATTTTGAAACTAAAGTCAGGTAACTGAAAGACACTCTGCCATGCATATACAAATGACCAATCTGACAATCTAACTTGGCACTTTAGACTAGCTAATGTTTCCTTTGAAGGTTGAGTTGGGAATGCAAAGTTGAAATGTAAGATTTACGGATATCATTTTCATGCTTATGGTCCTTAGAGATAAAAACAAACAACATTCCCCTCTCCCCAACCACTAAAGAAAATGGGTCAATCGAAAATTATCGCAGTGACAGGTTTTTCCTTTCATTAGGATTACAAAACACTCAGCGTTAGTAAGAATTGTAGAGATTTTTCTGACAGAATTAATTATTCTGAATGATTAGTTTGTTATGCTCCTTGCGGGCACCAAGTTTGGAAGAGGAAGTGCTTTGTCTTTCGATTAAAAATATCCAAACAGCTCTGTGGAGTCATGATCTGAGAAACCAAAACAAGTCCTTAACCACAGATAAATGAAGGTTGGCTGATCTCAGTTTGTAGAAAGCCAGAGGAAGCCCTCTGCTCTGACCTCTCTGCCCTCTGGCATCACAGCTGGTGCATGAGCACAAAGACGACTTCGATGTAGATGCTGCTGTGGGCACTTTACGCAGACTAGATTGTAAATTTTGTTCATTTATGAGTGTCCTGTGGGGGTTCCCACCAACTTGGAAGACAAAGCAAGAGCTGGAGTGAACAAAGCATATCCATAAAAGTTCCTCTGATTGCCACTGTTAATAAAATGGAGGCCATAAACAAATTTACCATGTACTGGTCTTAAGTGGGGGAGTGGGAAGCTGGGGATGATTCCCTGGGACTGAGGGAGGTGTGTGTGTGCTACACAGGGTAAGAGTGCAGGTAAAGTCTGCTATGAAAAGTTAATATGCCTGCTGGAAATGCCTTCCTTTACACTTCCTACTACTGGCCTGTGAACGGGAATTTCATACTACCTGAAATTCCAAATTTCCTTGGCAGAAGTTTGTGCAGAATACATAAAACATATGTTTGGATTTCTTGAGCTTTTTTGGTTTTGTTTAGTTTGGGGTTTTTTTGTTCTTTATATAAATTCAGAAAAGGAAGAGTAGTTTTAAACTGTGCTGGCATGTATCAGCATACTCCAGTGCACATCAAGGTCCACCTCCAATTTGTGTATTTTTATTTTCATTCACCCTTTCTAGCAATAAGGACAATATTCTTATTTTTGATGCCAAAGGCTATTATGGAGCATTAGATACGGTCCAAAAATCACAGCATACAAGTGACTCAATTTTGAAGGTGTGATTGACAGAGAGAGCTACATTTCTTTCAAAATGCCAGGCCCAGTGGTCCTTTCCAGTGCTGGGTACAGAGACAAGTTCAGACAATGATCTCACTTCTAAACCATATTCTTGCCTTTTCCAGGACTCTCTGCCCTGGTTTGCTGCTCATGGTAAGGAGTTCTGTAAAGCACTGCAGTAGCCAGCAAGTTGGGGAGCAAAGCTTGGGTGGGGGTGATAAGACAGCAGCCTTTCAGTTGTCTTGAAGGAACCAGTTTTGGTGTGACTGTGTGTCAGTCGGACACCTGTTCTGCTGTAGTCCCCCTTGTATTGCAGGTATCCATCCAGAAATCTTTGCTGCTGCCCAAAACTGCCGATGTGAAGTTAAATACATTGGTTTCTGGCCTGGCAATGAAGACTCAAAGCAAGAAAACAGTGCATGTCCCCAGTGTGTCTACAAGTCAAGCAGGTTGTAAACAATATCTGTGTAGCTCAGTAATGGGATCTCCCATAGGAGGCACATCCCTTTAGCATATCTGGGTCAGTCCCTGGAAGCTTGACCCACGGAATTACACAGAAAATGCCTAAGTTAAGGGGTATTGGAAGATGAAGACACTACTTGTGCTGTAGCTTTCTGCATTGCACTTGGATCCTTTTTCAGATTGTAGTATTTAGTACTCAGAAGAATTTTTCTAATGAAGAAAACTCTATAACCAGCATGGCAATCTTCTCCCCAGGGTAGCAAGTACCAAACATAGCCAAGACATCTATGTGGGGTTTTTTAAAAAAATTTTTTGGTTGGTGTTTTTGGTATTTTTTGCTTAACTTAAATTAGTGCCAGGTAAGTTCTGGGCAGAAAGCAGAATTCATGGTCTGGAAACCACTAAGAAAAGCCTGTTCCTGTGTTCTACATCCCAAGCCCAACATCACGTGGTTGTGCAGTAGCACTGACAGCAGCACAGGAAATAGCTTGGAGAAACGCCCTCATTCTGTTTCATTTGGAGCTCATTTGTTCTGAAACTTCCAGAGGCAAAATTATGGTGCAGTTTTAATAGGAGTATGTGTCTAAACCCATACTCAGGTTTTTTTTCTGCACATATGGGTTAGAAGATCTCATTTTTCTCCTCCTACACATGCACTTGCTGCCAACTTCACAAACAATGACCTGTATTCATCCACTCTGTAACTCTGTTGACATCACCAGGCTTCAACAGAGATAAATTTGGTTCAGCGAGGCAAAGTGCTGTGAAATGGTTGGATTTTTCTCTTTTACCCAAGGGAAATGCATCTGGAAACATATCATACTTTCATGCTGACACACAGGAATGTCTTCACCATTAGCAGGTGATTGATTTTCCTGTAGATTCATGAGAGGTTTTTTTTATTCGATGCTTAAATTCCTAACATAGTACATGATATTTTGTTTTCTATTGCAGTACAGATAATACATAAGTTTATTATTACTCTGCTTATAAAGAAGTTTTCAGAATTAGAAGCATGAATTTTTTTCTTTTTATTTTTTTATTTCCAAAATGTTAGATGTTTCTTTCTTTTGCATTTAAGAACATTTGACTTCACTTCCATGGGATCCATGATCTAAAGATGGAGTATTCAAGAGTATTCAAGTATTCAGAGTGTTTCTGGAAACTAGCTGGCATTTTCAAAAACAGCTTGAATCATTATATCAACAGGATTTAGGAACATGGAGTCAGGGAGAACTCAAAAGTGGTGATAATGTCATTGGTTAAATGAGAGGGGTGCCATAACTCTAACTTAGGAACTTTAGTTTTGTGGTCCATGAAGAGGAAGCAGTAATGTCCAAGACTAGGATTTGCAGCACATAGCACACTGAACAGAGGTACAGCTAAACAAAACAAAATAAAAGCTGTGAGAAAGATACATCTGAGATTGTGACCATTGCCCGAAAAAAAAAAAAAAATTACTATGCCCTTGAGATAGGTGCCTCTGCAATGAACATCTAGAACCAGAAGTAGCCTTTGGAGTCAAATGACTAGATTACTGCTGTTTTCCTTTAAATGCATTTGCTTAAGAACAAAATGTCCTTTATTTAAAAGAGTATGAATTTCCTTTTCTATACAGTACAGTGGAACTGGAAAAGGAGACATTTCCTTAGGATGTATTTTATTTTTTAATTTCAGATTTATAGTGGAAGAATCAAAGGTGCTGTTGATCTAATAAAAAGTTATTCCATAGTCCAGCTAATACAAGCAAGAAAGCATGTGGCTAATAAAATCATCTATCAGGATGATGATGAAATCTGAATGAAATCTGAATCATCAGTCCCTAAGACTAACAGGTTTTTTTCCCAGAGCTCCTGAAAATATGAAATGGTGCTTTAAAATGTGTTGCAAGCCTGACATTTCAAATTCACCTGTAAACTACTAAGTACAGGTGGGATTTAAAAATGACCATATCTGAGGATTTTGAGATTTCTTTGACTTTGGCAAAATCAAAGTCTCATTATCTTCCATAAAAATTGATGTAATAATGTTTAAACACTTATAAGGGACTTGATTAGTCTATACAGTCATCAGAGATTCTTGTCTGTAAGATATCATGCTAATTTTACTACAAGGAATTTCGTTGAAAATATTTAAAAATGTATCACAAGGATTTAAATTCCTTATCATATTTGAATTTAATGTACTTAATTTTTTAAAATATTCTTTATACAAAGTTTAAAATAAAATTATTTGCACCCACCCCAGCCAAAAAAAACAAACAAACAGGGAATCAAAAGTATGAAGACTGTGGGAGCAGGAAGATTTCATAGCAAATAAAGACTCATCCAATGAGTTTGGAAGGGAACCAGATCTTTCAGCTATGTCCTTTGAAGCTGATTTCCATCTTGTTGCCTGATTTACAAATACCACGAATAAATCTCATGCAGAGGACAGTTCTGCATGATGGGGATTCAACCCCTGCTACCTGCTTCAAAATAGCACCTGGAAAACTGGATAGAAGTGAAAACAACTTGCTGCCTCAAAGTGAAGCTACAGTCTCTTTTGGGACCACTTGCTCCCTGCCCAAAAAAGTTTTTGCAAATGTTTGCTTTCATTTGTACAGAGGAAAAAATATACCAGAAAAAGAACTCAAACTTTGGGAGATTAGGGAGACTAACAAATGCATTTTGCCCATATCTGCTGGAGAAGATGTTGAGAAAAAGCCCATTGTACCCAGGCAAAAAGAAAATGGAATCATCTAGAATCAACGAAAGTTTGAGGCTATTTTGAGACTCTTTATATGTGTCTATCCAGTGCAGAATAGAGGGGAAGGATCACTTCCCTTGAACTGCTGGCAACACTCTAATGCAGTCCAGTAGACTGTTTGCCTCCTTTTCTTTTTTTATGAGGGAAGATTGCTGACTCACTGGTGAAGGTGATATGTGTATCACCATATCAGACATCTCAAAAGGAACCAGTAGATTCATACTAGCAATTGTGTATGAATATTGTGAATATTCTCTGCTTGGATTATAAATAGTAGGATGGCCTTTGAATTGTGTGGTATAAGTGATCAGTGGGCTGAGTTGACTATCATACAGATTTATCTACTGGCTAGCAAGTCAGTCTCAAGTAAATTGTTGGTACCTCTCTACACATAATCAAATTTGTACATCATATACAAGTCTATACATGTGTAGAACATACATGGAAAAACGAAATTATATTCCTTGTTGACAAATTCAGCCTCAAGATGTATTTTATTCCAGCATAAAACCTGTTTAGCGACAAAGGAACCCTGGTTAGCTGCCCAAAATCTATGTCATTTTTCTCCACAAAACAGATAACTCTTCAAAGTTTCATTGTGAGATTAAGAGCTCTGAGTCTGATGATTTGAAACCTCAATAAACCTTTCAGATGCATAAAAAGCCCACTTAGCTCCCTGGCACTTCCTCTATGGACTGGTTCTTCAGGACTGGGTGTGGGAGTGAGACTGCCATAAGAAGACAGTGGGGAAGAATAACTTGTCCTTTTCATGGCTAGAAGCCTTCTCTGCAGACAGGAATTTTCAGCTTGGCAAGAGAAGACCATGCTCTGAAAAAGAGTAAATGATGTCTTTTAAACTGGACAAATACTATGGAAAGCATAAACCTCTTATCTGAGTAATAATCAACCTCTTCAGCAACTTTTCTGTTGCACTTTTTGGCTGGGAGAAAATGAAGGTGTTTCCACTTCCAGGGCTTTGTGTGCCATCTCAAAGGGATGCTGAGTGATGCAATATACAAATCCCACTGCTACAGAGACAATGAATGCTTGAAAGCTAAATCTGCCACCTATCAATACCTTCGAGAAATGTCAGACTTGGAAGGAAAGCTCCAAAGGGAAAAAAATTACCCACATGCTGACAGATCAGGCTTTCATTTCCCATCTGCTGATGAGAAATGAGATGAAAGTGATAACTACTTGAGAGATGGTTGTATATTGATCCCCCCTCCTGAGGAAAGGAAGATGAAATGAGTGATAGCTCCTTACCTTAGCTTGCACTTCTTAGGTACTGGGAGTGTTAAGCATGGTTTCCACATGAACTGAACTGTAGCTGTAGAACCTTGCACCTCTACAACAAATACCTCTGTGTATACACCCAAGCATAGATTTAGATTTCACCTCTTTCAGTCCTGCAAACCTATTGAAGTCCATGCTGTCAAGTTCTGTACCACAATTTCTTGTTTTCATAGTGCAGCTGAACAGCTTCCTGCTTGAGGGACAGATCAGTATGATGTTTTCTGAAGCCCAGGAAAAAGCTTTGGTGTTACCCTGGCCTTTTCTGGAAGGGGTGTTTCTTTGGTAGTAGCCTGACTTCAGGCTACTGATGTAGATGTTCCTTTTGGTTTATTTTTCAAACCATGCCAAAAAACTCAGCTGCATGACTTGGACATTGTCAAATAGCTTCCCTGTCAAGAAACCAGGAGGTTGGTCAAGTATATAAGTAAATTACATTTTTCCCAGTCTTGGTTTTGTAAAAATATTTTAATCTTCTGTTCCCTAGCTCAAAATCTGCTCGCAAAATTTCTTCATGAAAGCTACATCATGATTCAGAAAGGAAGTATTTATTTAAAATATATTTCTTATAATGCTCTTAAGCTAGAATAGGCCAAATAAGTCAGAATTAAATTGTTAGTTAAATTCTATTTTACTAATACATATGGTCCCATTGATTTCAATAGAATTACATGACTTAGTGAAATAAGAAATTTTTCCCTGAGATAAACCTTTGATGGTAAAAGTTGATGGAAATCTTGATATGGGAAACTGTTTATTGAGTTTGAAAGATGTATGTCTGATGCTGGACTAATTTTTTTCTCTAAGACTTTGTATGGTTGTCTATAGATATTCTACTCAACAGAGGAGAGAGGAGTATCTCACTAGTAAAATGAAATGTCAGTATATTTTTATATTTCTTCTCTTTCCTCTTCATGTGAAATAAATAATTGTTTTAATATGTTGGGGTTTTTTTTAATTGAAATTACTCTAGAAAGCTAAGTCAAAATATTTGGCTTATTCTTTTGAACTAAGGTGAAGTTATATTGTTATCTGCTTTGTGTTATTTATTGTTTGATATATTTAATTTATAGGATCTAAAAGCCTGGATCAAGATGGAAATCCCACTGTGCTATGTTTGCTAAATCCTGCTTTCAGAGGAGTAGAGAGTAGCTTTCATGGCCCCTACCAACATCTATTATATGCACAAATGTAAAGAGGTACATTCCACAAGTGTAGGGCTATTCCTATGCACATAAATGTGTGTGTGTGTGTGCACACTTGCTCTTTCAAATGTGCACTTTGCCCTCACTTTGAGAGCCTGATGTGCCGTGAGAGAGTTTTAATCCCATTTATTGACCTTTGTGAGAAGCGAAGGGAAAGAGGGGAGGGGGAAGCATACACACCTGCAATTTATTTCCTTTAAAGAGATGACTCGAAGATAATAGAGATGAGATAGAAGAAGAGTACTGCCCCTTGCCAGGAGCTTTGTTCACAATGCATACAATATATGGCCTCAGAAGCCGACTCGAAGCTGCTGCCGTTGGAATGAAGAACAGTATTGCAGGGGGTCATGGAGCAGGGAGAGCAATCGATTGAGGTATAAGTCTTAAGATGGTAGAAGGGAAAATGTTCAGTGACCAAATCAATCTGCTAAATGACCTTTCCTCCAGATGTGTATAACGTTATTCTTCTAAAGCTGAATTTGCATTCAGGTGCTTTAGCTCAGCTGGTTTTGAAGGCAATGGAAGCAGAGCGACTGCCTGTGGGAAGACAATATAGAACAAATTATTCACAAGAGCATTTATTTAGCATGAAAAATACCTGCCTAATATTTGAAAATGTAACTACAAGGGAATCAAGAAATAAGGTGCAAGAAGCAGAACTTAACTAATGTTTATTGGTGATTATCATTTAAAGGGCATTCCAAGTCCACTGATGTCAGTGGTAGCTTTTCAGAAAGAAAAGAGAAATTTAACTGGGTCATTGGTGAACATCATCCCCACTGTGTGGAAATCATTTCGACAATGTCATTGGATATTAGTTAAGGCAGTGGACTCCTAAGTAATTACACTGTTTATGACAAGCTTCATTTATGCCTGTTATATTATGATGTTCTCTGTATTTCTCTTATGAACTTCATGACAGTTTTATTATATAAAAATTGAGACTAGGTTATTTTAACCATGTTAGAACGAGGTACCTCTTTGGCCTTACTTCCTCCTGTCTTTGTTCTGTAGGGAAAAGAAAGCACACATTGCAGTATGCTTAAAATTAATCCATCCACTTATTCTTTTCACATATTTCTGTATACTGTCGTTCAATCCTGAAAAAAAATCAAACAAAAAACAACCCTCTTTGGTAATGAAATATTTTTTAACAACAGAAATCCTTTCTTCTTCAAATTCTGCTTATACCATACTGTGACCTGATTCCTACTAGTGTGGAGAAATTCACAGCTCTTTTATGATCTAAAGCAGATCTGAACATAACATTCCAAGGATTAAAGCTGCATGAACAGCAGTGTGGAGTTCCTGGCAGAAACCTCTGTCCTCAATATCCTCTGTCAGGAGAAATGTTTTCAGCTACAAGACCAATTCATGCTCATCACAAGTGAGGAGTGAAAGTGCCTGCTCCCAGATGAACTGCAGTATTCACTGCAGAAAGATTCCCTGGTCATGTTGGTGTTGTGTGTTTACTCTGTAAAAGTTTCAACCAAAAAGACAAGTTACAGTGTTGAGTTTCAAATGTTCTTTGTTGGATTAGAGCATAAAAATGTCTTAATTCTGTCATGATTTTTGATAGAATTCACTCTGCTAAAAGCTATTAATTCAGACTGAGTGAAAAGTAATATAAAACATATAATACAATGTTATGTCATGGCTTTTGACATATTGCATGATTTCAAGATCATTTTTCAAGACAGATTTCAATTCCTTTTAAGTCTGACTGCTGAATATATTCCTTGTTATGACAAGAGCACTAATGCTCCTGCCAAAGAAAGATACAAATGTGATGGAAAATGTCAGAAAATATTTCCATTCCTGCACTAGGAAGAGTAAAGGTTACACCACCAGGAACTGCTGTGCTCAAATGTAAAAATAGTATTTATTGAAATGCCTTAAACTCCCAAATTTTCTTCTATTTTTTTTTTTTAATCATAAGGATTCTTACACTAGAATACCAGCTAAACTAATCTTTGAATAGCAATTGTTGAAGATTTGATAGTTCACATAGTGATGGATTTCTCTCAGTGTGAGTACCCATATGCAAGAGGAATTCACATCCTGTTTTGTGGTGTCCTACAGCTGACATCTGAGCAGCACAGTAAGTAGCCAATATAAGAAATTGTCAACATTTTGCTTTCTTTAGCAACTATCCACAGGCACTACTCTCATATAACCTCTGCAATCAAAACCAAGTCTCCTATTTCAGCTGTGATACACAGCATTAAATGTCCCTGTTGCTGTAGCCAGGAAAGAAAAATGTGCTCAAAGCTTTTTTTTTTTTTAAAGAGTAACACACTTCAATAATCAAAGGGTGAAATCAGTTAAAAAGTCACATAGAACTGTATTTAAAATCATTGGTTTGAGGATATGGGGTGTGTGTGAGTGTGTTATGTATGGGAGAAATCTCCTTAACTAAAAGCATTAGAAAAATTGAATGAATGTAAAATTCAACAGTTTAATTGGATCCCAAGGAATTATCTTGGAACCTGCAAACTGGCTTCCAAGCCCTGCTAACTAACTTACCTTCATCAAATGCTTAAAGGCTTTCCTCACATTGTCAAAAGCATTTTAAGCAAGCACAGCACTCAGCTACATACCATGACAAATTTTGCCTGTAGGCTATTAAAATGGCTTTAAACTAGTGAGGCGTGCTCTTAAAAATATATATATATATATACTTTGTACATATTTCATCCTGAGCTGGCTCCCTCCTACCAAGCTGCTTTCTTTGTGGGTTTTGGGTTTTTGGTGGGTTTTTTTGGTCAGGCTTTCTTTTTTTTTTTTTTTCTTTTAGCCTTTATATCTTTGGAGTCTAGCAGGGTTATTAATTAATGAACTTGTGTATTTTCGGTCTTTAGCTGCTGAAGAGTGAGGAACTGTCAATCAGCAGGGACCCTCCTGAATTAGGTGAATGCTAACATTTGGCAAGTGTCATCACAGTTGCTTGCCCATGCCCTTGTAATGCTCTAAGCCAGTGACCCTTTCCTCTTTGTCACACATTTCAGGTAGCACTCAGAGCTCATTGTGTGCAACTGAGGTCAACCGCCAACCAACCAAGTGCTCTGTCCTGCTTGCACAAAGCTTTCCCTGAAGGCAAGAGAAAAGAATAATAAAAGGGGGAAATGGCCTGCTGAGCAAAGACTCTGAGTCTTTTATAACAGGAGGTCGTTTTTGATTATAGGAAGGAACCTTCAGTGGCCATGGAAACCAAAATGCCACACAAAAGCCAGAGGGTGCTTGGGAGGTAAACAAGATAGATGAAAGGTGATGGTGCTTTTAATCTCCACAATCAATGTGTTTAGGTGGGTGACTTTAATTTAATCCATGTCTGATTAACCCTCTCCCTTTGTTTACACCATTATAGGAGTTTTTCTCCTATAAAATTTTTAAACAAATGTTAAAAGATTCCAGGAGAGGGCTGGTCGCCACAGTGTTTTCATCCTATTCACCCCACTGATGTAATCATGGATGTTCTCATTATCCATATAAATGCCTAATCCTTCTTATTCCTGCTAAGCTTATCCTCAGCGCTATATTTTTGAATGAGAGAGTGAAAGTTCTTATACAAATACAAATTCTTGTGACTTTCTCTTTTAGACACCTAGCAGGATGAAACAACTGGAAACAATGGCACTCAGTAAGGAAACCTTTTTCATCAAGAAGCTTTGGAGCAGTTTTGTGAAAACTGGTTTTGATTTGGTTGAGTTATGAGTCCTTGAAAGCTGCCCATCGTACAAGCTTAGACATTTTTAAATAGCAGCAGAGGTTTTAATGACAGCTGAATGTTCGGAAGGAAGTTGTGCTGTGCATGCATGCGCGGCTAATTTACCTACTTACTGAAAAATATACTCAGGGGTAGTGCTCCGAATGAACCCTGCCACATTCAGTTTGCCTTGGCTTACAGGACTGAAAACTCTCTCCGACGGCTGTGCAAGGTTTTCCACAATAATGAGCATTTTATGGATGAGATTTTCAAAAAGCCAGTCCCCGTTTAGGAGAACGGATCCCATTCAGACAGGAAAGGGAAGGGAATTAAAAAAAAAGGCCCAGAGGAATTTGTGTTCCTACATCCCTTGGGGTTAAGGGCTCCATTCAATAAAGACAAGTATTTAAGGACTTGGTGTTAGTGTCATTAGAGAATGAGCTTTAAAACCCCTCTGAATCTTGTCCTGGCTTCTGAGTGAAAATAAAATGATCACTCATTGAGTTAGGCTTCCTAAACAGTCTGGAGTAAGGGATAGATGCTTCAAAATAACATTTTCAGGGAGAACTATCTAATCTCACTGACTTCGAGTTATCAAAGCCTTTTCCACAGCTAAGATGTCTTTGCCATGGTATCCAACAGCTGCCTGTGTCCAGCCAAACACTAGGTCCTTTCTTGAGAGCAGCTGCCCATCTCAAGTCTTTGAAAAAGTAAAGCAGAGCTTAGTGTCTCTTTCTAAAATACAGGGAAAGGAGGCACTGCAAGTGATGCTGCCCCACTCTCTGTGTAATAACCCGGCAGTAGAAGTGCTTGGGAGCAAGAGAACCATGCCTTCCTCAAAGCTTGTGGTGATTGTCAAGCCTGGGGAGGAGGACATTTCTGGAGCTGGGATGCTCCTCAAGAACAAATAGGATGATTGAGACCCAGAAAGAAAAAAATCCTTTGAGCTCCTAACTCTGTAACCTGTCAGAAAGAGGTGGTCCATCTGAGGCGAAACAGGGAACGATGTGCCTGGGTGTCATAGCTGTAGAGTTTGACACTTTCTGAGGAAAAACACTGATGTTGTTAGTTGCCTTCAGTGAGCACTCACATGCCCATTGAAGTATTTGGAATCTGATCTTCTCTTTACTCTAGAGCTCACTTCTTCCTCAGTGGGGTTTCTGTCCCCTAAACTGTAAGATATTCTGAGACAGCCATCAGAGACAGCCTAAGAAAAAATCTTCTAAACAAAGTGAGAAACATTTTGCTGTTCATTGAATCCATGGTTACTTCTTATTGAAAAGACTATATACAAGAATCTTACACATGCTAAATTAGTGTAATTATCTCTCTCTCACTCAGCTGACATTGAAATCCTGTCTGTAGAAGGCAGCAGCATCAACAAGCAGGAAGTGAAAGGGCCTACACAAGCATCTTTCAGTAATTTTCACCTTGACAATAGAAATTTTAGGTTCCAGTATCTGTGTGATACGAACTTGTTCATGAATCAGGGACACATCTAATTCCTCTTTATTCTCTTCTGCTTTGATTAACCACAGTGAGAGATTACCTTCTGGACCTCCTTGTTAGCAAATCCCTACTGTACAGCTGTACAGAGCCAGGAGTTTGAATATTGTGTATAAAATCAAAATGGTAAATGTCAGTAAATGGGGCATTCAAGGTGACAAATCAGCAGTTATGGACTGGAGGTGCTTTAAGGATTAGCTATCGAATGGATCAATTGTTTTTCAGCGCCTTTGTTAGAAATAAGTTTTACAACTCATGTTCATGAATCTTTCCATGACTGAAACTTTTCAGCACTTTCAAAAGCCCCAATAATAAATTGTTCTGTATCTAATATTTTCAAAGGTTTGAGGCCACTCTGTTGACACAAGACTTGGTCTTGTGCATGTAACATATGTACAAATGCAGTGGGAAGCAAAGAACTTTCCTTCCTCCCTTTCTCTTATCAGCATAAAGGTTGCATAGAACTGCAGTGGTCCATCCTATGAGGATTCAAACTTGAATCAAACTTGTTTTGACTTCACTGGTAGACCTCTTTCAAGGAGTAGGAACCTCTGGTAAATATCTTTTTTGGCTTAAGTATGCTCAGGAGAAACTTTTCAAGATTCTCCGCACTGAGCAAAATTTGGGTTGCTTCACCTAACCAGCCCTGGGATTATTGTTGACCATGTATTGTGTGACACTGAAGCACTCACGGCACAATTTTCACAAAGGAACTCAGAATAATCTTGCTAATGCTGCAATCCTTCCTTAATTTTGCTCAAGCAAAACTCAGCTTAGTATGCTAGTCTATTTAATGAGATCCTTGTGATTGGTAATACCAGTTGCATTTGCAGAATTCAGGCTTTTGACAAAGTACACTGAATCAAAGGGCCTGTGAAATATTTCTCAGGTAACTACATAGAAGTAGGATAGAAAAGGAAAGAGTAAAGTTTTTCCAGGATTTTGGCAGGTTTCAAAGGGCCCTCCACTCATCAGTCAGATGATCACTTCCTCGTTTTTACTGTAAAATTTTGTTTGGTCTCTTTAAGAAGGTGAAGAATGAACAGAAAAATCAAAGCAAGTAAGTGGTGGAAATACACCATGTAGTGGGATCTGTATCTTACTCTGCAAAGGCAAAGTAATATATTATGTCATTTAGACAGCAGATCATAGAGCTATTCAAGAAATAGAGGATAATGATTAAATGGAAGGGAAAAAACTTTGACTGATTTGAAGGAAGTGTCAACAATACCAAGTCTGAAGACTGAGAACATTGCTTTGAGGATGAGGAGCTGAAGAGAAAGGTGATTAACTGGTATTTAAGATTTTGCTTGTGGACCTGGACTTTTGGGCTATTCATGACTGCAACTGTTTCCACTTGTCTCCTTTGACTGCTTTATCAACAACATTCAACCTCTCCACATTCAATAATTTGAGCACCTCAGAATGAATGCATTATTTATTACATGCTCCACTTTGCTGAAAGGGTCCCTAAGTTTCAGTAGAAAAAACCTAGTATTCTGAAAAAGAACATTTCTCTCTTCGCTGTATGATTGGATTGTGACAGGCACAGCATCTGAATCCAGACAAATTGCTAAGGTCCTAGAAATAACAATCATGCTGTTTTCTGCCCAATAAAAGAAATGTTATATGGCCAAATTAGGCAACCCAGTGACCACCATGAAAGCTACTGAATCTTTTCCTTAGAGGTGATGTGGATACTTAGCCAAACCTCTTTGGCTGAGCAATTGTGCTTTATCATACTCTTCTTCCAGCTAAAATTATAAATACCCTTATATTTATGCTAGCGCAACACCACCTACTAGGAGGCAAGGGTAAGAAAGCTGGCTCTTTTAGAAATTAATGAGCCTTGGAAGGAAATGAAGCTGAGAGAGTATGAAAGCATATGAATTTCTCCTATACAGAAGAACTACCATTCATTAAACTGTAACTCTACACTGTTCAAAGCTCCAGTCCACTTCAGCAGTAGACTAGCATGAGTAAGAGTATAGAGTTCAGGGTATGTGTTTTTCTATTGCCTGGAAAAATGTATTACTGCATCTGTGGATGAGATTAGCAAAGACATTTGCTTGTCACAGAGACATGTGCCTACCTGTGCACCTGTTAAGATGTAATAAAACTTGTTTTGTAATAGTCTGAGAAAATAGGAGGTTTATATCCAATGTTAAATTTGGGGCCCTTAGCAATGGTAGCAATTGTTAGCCTACTCCTATTTTTACACTGTCAGATGATAGGAATTGCATAACTGAGTATGTTAAAAATGGCAGTCTGAAGGTTTTGGCACTAGTTAATATAAGAATTTAGAAGATGTGAAAATGAATGTTCTTACAAATAATTTGATGAAGAAAAATATCTTTGAATTGTTCTTTTGTTTCTCTTTTTGCCTAAAAGTATGAAAAATGTAACCCTTTATAACTCTCTTTTATGTGCGAGGAAGTGGAAACTATTGGAAACAAATAGATTGGATTATTCACAGATTTTTTTTTCCCGGCTATGACCACATAATTTGGAGGTTATATATGAAGAGGGTGTGTTACTTATTTTTTCTCATCTACCAAGAAATAGTCTCAAAGAACTCATGTTCCAATCAGAAAGTTAAAAAAGGGTGTATTAACCTGGATTCCTCTTGTTCTGTACATTTCAGACTTTTTCTCACATTCAGTCTTCTACTGAGGGTCATTTCTATACAAAACATTTCTACCAGTATGTCTGTATCAAATGAAAGTTCACAGTTATTGAACATACAGTATTCATATTTTTATGTACCTATGAATGTTATTCCTCAATACCATCTTGGAATAAGCTGTATAAAGGCAACACAGATCATACAGAAATGATTGTTCCTATGCTAATGAACCATTATACCTTCGTCACCAAATGTAAATAAAGAAATACAACCTTAAAACTCTGAAAGGAAATTGCTGACAGATATGATGGATTGTATTTCCTGGCGCTATGATTGTTAAATTTATATTTTATCTTCATTTGATTACTGGTCACTGTATTGTGTTTATTGCATCATCAGTCACTAAGGAGTGATAGAATAATTTTCATGAAGACACAGATTTAGCATTAGAAATGAAGTCTTTTGAGGAGACACATTTCTTTTACTTTGAAAAACAGCTACGAAAAGGGTGAGCTACCAAAAACGGGGAAGATTAAGTCTGTATTCTTTCCAGATAGACACTGTTGCCATTTTTAAAGAACATTATTAGATGCAAGTAGAGGTGATCTGATGGCATTCAGTGTCTAAACAATTCTGTTTCTTTCAAGAGTATGCAGTCCCAAAATCAGAATAGTGTTCAGGTGCTAGTCACAAGAGGGAGCTCAGTGCTTCAGAGCTATAAGAAATAGATCCAGACATAGAAGCAAAATTTGAATTGTTTGTAAAAGGATATGGAGTTGGCAAATCAATAGCAGTTTTCAGTGCTTGGACTATGTTACTTCAACTTGGATTTATCCTAGAACATCAATCTTTGCATTAAAAAAGAAGATTATTTGGCAGTCAAGTAATATATGGCTCACTTTCTCTGACTTTCATCTCTCTAGTTTCTCATATTTCTATTTCTTTATCAAAAGTAAGGTTGCAATGGAATGGAACCTGACAGATAATAGCAGAATTTTAAGGCCAAAAAACCCCCAAACCAGTAATATTCTATTTATTCTATTAATCTTAAGAGTGGATTGGACACAAACTTATTATCATGCTTAAAAACATTCAGAACTATAAGTCTGAAATATTATAATATTCAAAATTACATGATAAGTAAAATGTAGACAAATGGAAATGCCATCTTTCAAAAATTTCCCGTTGCACACCTGAGCTATGCAGGTTTGATAACCACACATTGTAGATGAACTACAGAACATCACAGCTGTGGGCATGGTGTTGATTTGCACCCAAATGGGCACTTACACCAACAGCCCAGGAAACAGAGAGTGGATGAGCTGCCACAGAGCCAACCTGGTTATTTAGGCAACTAACATAGTTGCCTGGAATATTTTAATTTTAAAAAATGACATTTTTGAATTGAGGAACCAGCAACTGATAAAATTTTGGCCAGGTGATCCTGAAAGTAAGTGTATTAAAGCTAGAAATCATGACTATTAACATGAAATTCTTAAGAAATCCAAACTTATTTTAATCTTTGAAGGTGAACAATTTTTAAATTGTGTTAATTTCCCTTCACAAGTTTTATCATGGAAAAATTGTATGACTTCTGCATTCCAGAGTTTGTTGTTCCAGATTAAACTAGGCTGATTCTTTAACAATGGCTCATTTCTTATTTGCCTCATCCACTCCTGGTGTTGCCCAGGTGATGTAGTGGTTCAGAAGTTGTGGGCTTCTTCAAGTGTTTACTTATCAGTAGTGCAAAGCCTGTGGAAAGGACTGGATTGCTGAATTGGATTTACAACTGTTGTTCTTCCCCAGAACAGTGGAAAGTAACTGAAATGATCATATTCCTCCTTGAGGTAGATTCCCTTATCTTCATGTCTCTTAACTTAGGCTATATTTGACAACCTCTCCCTTTTTCATGCTCTGCATTTTCTATCTCGTTTCCCACTCCTTCTTCCAAAACCTACTTTATCCTCATCTTTTCTTGGCCATCTGCTTTGAAAACATCTGGTGAAGTGGGTAATTTAGAAAGTAGAATTTGTACATATCTCACCAGAAGAAGATTTGTCATGGTTGCAAAATAGACGCTGAAGAAAATAACCTCTGCTACCCCCTTTCTAGAAAGTTCTCGATCCTGTGGCAGTTATAATGCTTAAATCAAGTTTAGGTCTACAAGGTACACTTTCAGACTTTAGTCATGGACTTCATGACAAAAGTACTTGTTAAAATGCCATACTCTGTGTTATGCAGTTGTGCAACATAAATCAGCCTAATGATCCCTTCTGGCCTTACAAAGTTTTGCTCTTTTAATTTAAAAGGGCCACTGTGTCCCTTTGGTGAGCACCAAATCAAGTACTAGGGTGTTAGTAAGGTAATTTATTAGGAAAAACCCCTACACATTAAATATAATAGCATATTTCTTAAACTATACATTTTAAATCAATCACTTTATGAATTAAGTTTATTTTTAAATTTTAAAAAATTGTTTTCTAAAGAGAAAGCACTACAATTTTGTATAGCATAAGTTTGTGCTTGCAAATAGTTGATCCTTGAATCAAGAAAAACCCCAACCTCAGTTTTGGATACTATCAATGATTCTTTGATAGACTTGCACAAATTTTGATTCAGAATTTATATTTCCATTTATAAATAATGGATATATAATGTATAAAGAAAAAAAAGACTTGATTAAAATTTTCCACTTTTATCTTTGTCAGAAGACACAATGATGAGTTACCTGCTTGCCTTTTGTTTTTTTAATCTCAAGTACCTTTTATCCATTAAACGTTTTCTTCAAAAATTTTTTGCCAGACTACAGGAATGTCTGGCTTTAGAACTGCTTTCCCCCTTGTTTCCCAAAAAACTAAGGTGTACACTGTTACACTATCTGAATATCCCTCCATTTCTGCCTATTGTCAACCCCTTTAAAACTGTAAAAACTTGTTGGCCACTTTTTGATATAATTCCTATGATTTTAATCAGCAGAAACCAACTGACTGAGAAGCACTTGCTTCAGTAACCAGATAACCAACACATACATGATTCAGCCATAACAAATGATGCTCCTTCCTTTGCAGCAGGTCAGAAAGCGGAGGATTTGCAAGTCAAATAGGGATTGGAACAGAAGACACAAAGCTGTAGGAAACGAAGCTTCACTAGTTGCTCTTTTCAGTAGGAAAGACAATGCACAAAACAGAAGAGACACCATCTCATATGGCCACTAATTAAATTCAAAAGAAGCCGGGTATCTTACCCTGAGAGCAAAATTGGGGAAATCCTGCTTTTAACCATGTAGTTGCTCTTGTGATCAAGGCAGCAAAGCAAGCTATAAGATAATTCCAGTACCCCTTACAGGCAATGCCTTGGCAGCCAGGATGGTTGTGAGACTCCTCAATCACTCTTTTCACCCAGAAACACCTCATACACAGAGTCTTCTAGCTGTATCCCATTGCTCTTCTCTGAGGAAACCTGAGGAGGCACAGATGGTCCAACTCGGCAGCTGTAAGAACAGCAAAGAACATCAAAGTTAAGACTTCATTTACCTCCAGCACAGCAGGTTTTAAAACAATAACAACAAAAACAAAAACGTCCTAAACTGCCCATAGCTCAGGAAGTGTTCCCAGCACAAACTGGAAAGAACTCAGATGATTTCAAATTGGAAAATGTGCAATTAATTTGCTAAATGCAAGGTGTCATGTCTGAGAGGATGGTCTGTATTTGAAATCAAAGACAGTTGATTAAAATTGTGCTCTCTACTAAGAAGGAAATAGTCAGCCTTAATCTATCATTTAGAGCATGATTTTATTGTACTCTCATTCAAGTATGCAGTGCCTGATTGAAAAGGAAGCAAATCTAATTAATTAATATTGGCCTCTCATTATCATGTATCTGCCCCGCACTTCCTGAACGACAATCCCAAACATCAGAAGAAGACAGGACTCTTTATAATGAAGGATCTTACAAACAACAAAATAATTAAAAAAAAAAAATTCCCCAGGACTCCCCGAACCGTATCCTATTGCTAAGAATAATCGGTTGGCGTTTGGGCGGCCGCGGGGAACAGGCAGGCCTTACATCGCGCTGGGGCTCGGCCGAAGCGGGGCCGTGGCGCGGGGCCAAGGGAAGCAGGATGGAGCGGCGTGAGCCCTCCGCTGAGAACACCCCACCGCCGCTCCTCCCGCCCCGGGCACCGCGCAGGCAGCTTATGTGTGCTGCTCCTGTGCCTCCCAACTCCTATGCCTGATATTTTCTTTATGACTTCAGCTTACTTGAAGATTTGGCTGCGAGACGCATTTTCACACAGTGCTCAATACAAAGCCTAAAACTCAAGCTCGGAGATGCAGTCTACCAAATTGAAAGGAGCTAACTTGATCTCTAGATATAAATAACTGTGGAAAGACGGGGGGATCTACTCCTTTGCAGTTTTGATGATTTCTGTCATGTGTGATGACACCAAAAAATGTTATACCAAAAGTACATGCAACCTCAGCTGTCAGTGGGGTGAAATTTCTTCACAGAAACATAGAAAAGTCAGAGAAGTAACATTAAGTCACTAGTAGCAGACAACAACAAGAAGAAATACTCACCACAACCTTTGTACTCTATACCATAGACTGGCATTGCAACCTCTTTAAGTCTTCTAACTGCAATTTCCCTTTAGAAAACTACCAATGCCCGGTATACGGGTTTTTATGGATCTTTGTGCCAGAAGGACTAAGTTGGAGTTTGGGGAGGGGAGAGGAGTGATAGAGAGGGGAGGGGAGGAAAAGAAAAAATATTGGATGTGTGAGCAGAAAGAAGTGCATGAACTGCAGGTACAGTGTTACAGAATCACGGAATCACTGAATTTCCTGCATTGGAAGGGACCCACAAGAATCTTTGAGTCCAACTCCTGGCCCTTCACAGGACTCTCCCCATGTGTCTGAGGGTATTGTCCAAAAACTTCTTTAACTCAGACAGGCTTCATGCTGTGGCCACTTCCTTGTGGAGCTCATCCCAGTGCTCAACAATTCTTTGGGTGAAGAACCTTGTTTCTAATATCCAGCCTAAAACCCTGAACCTTCCCTGACACAACTTCAGGCCATTCCCTCTGGTCCTGTCCCTGGTAACAAGAGAGGAGAGATCAGGGTCTGTCCCTTCTCTCCCCTTCACAAGGAAGATTTCTGTGGTCTTTCTAAAGTTATAGATTGGTAGCTGGAAGAAGGGATATCTGCTAGCTGGACATGGATTTCCTTTTCCTTTCTCTTTGGGTTTTCAGACTGTGTTTTGTATTGTGCTCTAATGATTATATTCTAGTCTTTGTAAAAATAAAAGTCAGCCTGCTGACAAATACATTGTTTCAGATGTTTATCTTTTCAATTGTTGGTGAAAACCCTATCCAATTTGTGCATAGTCTTCCATTAGGAATTTTTTTTCATAAATATAAAACACTTGTCTCAGCAGATTTTCTCTCAGTGTTTCAAAAGGCTGGATAATATTGAATGAATGAAAATAGAGATGGTGTCTGTTGTGGAACAAAATCTCTAAACCATTAGGAAACTTCTGGGGCTGGATTCTTCTCTGTCCCTGTTATTAGGATTCTAGGGTTAGAAAGAAAAGCTGTATTTGTATTTCTCTACAGAAAAGTATGCCAGTGATCTGACTTTAATCAAGGAACTCTAAAGATGCAGCACAGGTGCTAGAGATGGTTAAAAAGAGACAGTTGGAGACATGTCTTGATTATTTTTATTGTACACTTCATACTGACACTTGACTGATTAATCCAAAACACCAAACTCTTTCCAGCAGCTGGAAAGGAGGTTGATTTTTATCTCATCCTTAACATTCCCATCAAGTGACGAACTATAAAATTTTTGCCTGCAAGCTCAAATGGAAAAAAAGTTCAGACGGAATCAATATTTTTTCATGCACAAAAACTTTAAAAAACTGTCCAACTAGGTATTTTCAGGTCTGCTGTTAATATATGGAGAGAGTTCCATGGATGATACTGTGATTTGCCAAAGTACTTAAGCATAGGTTTGATTTTAAACTCTGAATAATCCCATTTGCAACAGGATTTAAGCAGGTACGCAAACTAAGGATGGAGTTGGAGATAGATATCAGCTCTCTCACACGCCTCAATCACCACCTCTAGGAGTTTTCCTATTTGGATGCAGGTGGCCCAGCTATTTTGCAGGAATTTAGGTTTGGCAAGCATTTACCTGGATGCCAGGATGAAACTGTATGAAAAAAAATGAACCAAATTTTGTGATGGAGAAACAGCAAAAATCTGTTATTACGGAAAATAGGCAGGAAAAAAAAAAAGGATCTTTAGGATTTCTTTATGGGTTCAGTGGCTTCAAGACCATAATGATTAAAAAGAAGTCTGCAATTAATATTTGCAATGATATTTCACAGTCCTGTTATAATAATAATAATATTATAATCCTGTTAATATAATAATAATTTTATATTTGACCAAGTGTGTAGGAACTTCTAACTGCATTCAAAATGAGAAATCTGGAGATAAAATAGTTATCTGAGCATACAACGGTATCAGTGAAAAATTTTGCTGGACTCTTGTTTCACATAGAGAGCAGAAAGAATAGGTCTAAATATAGTAACCACAGAGGCTGAATACCTCATTTCTCTAATGCAGTCATTCTTCTGGCATAAGAACCTAGTTAAAAATTATTAATATCTCTATTGCCATGAAAATCTAGACATTGTTTGAATGTATTTTTGCATTTTTATGCAAATTAAATAATTTGACCTCTCAAATTATTCAAACATGGGGTTCCATCTTTAGCTTGTATGGATACAATTTTGCAACACTGAAAAGCAGAAATACAATAACAAAAGATGTAATACCAGCCTCAGTCTTGCAAGTTATTTTAAATGTAAAATGAAGGGACACTCCATAACCTTGAGCATGGCTTTAAAGGCCTAATTTACTAAAAATGCTATTCTCTAGTTACACAAGACAACAACTGGTTTTGTTATGATGTCTTAAATTCTGTAGCTTTTAAAATCCCTAATCACAATCATTGGTGAATCTGTCCTGAAGGTTTCCCTGTCACTTGTCACTAAGTGTTTTCCCCTTACCTTCACAATGGTGGAAAAACCCTAATCAGCCTGGGTTCATCACACTAAATAGTATTTGCTGAAAATTCATCATGTGTGGTCAGTTGGTGAGTGCCAGATTTTGTTAGCAAACTCTATCTACTAATTTTACCACAGAAGTTGAACCTACCAGAGACCACTCTTCTTGATAGCACTACTGACAGAGTCTTTGACAAATCTGAAATGGGCAAACAAATTTAAAGAAAAGAAGAAATTACTTAAACAACTGTGCAAAATGCAAAGTATGTTTCCAATGAATTAGTATTTTGGTTTTGAAAAAAGCTGACATAAGTTTTCTTTTCTGGTTTTTGTTCTGTAGTCACTTTTAAAATTCCTGACTCAAGCCAGGGCAGTAAGTAAAACCAGAAAATGCTAGAGACTTACCTTTCTTGTGGATATTTTTACCAAAAAAAAAAAAGTACACACACATGTATACATATATATATATATAAAAATCTCTTAATAATATCTGATTTTGCAACTAACACCAAGTTTTGCAAATCCAAGTTTAAGCCAATTTGAACCCAACGACCCACCTGCTGAAAAACCCCAAAAGTATTTATTGGTAGTGATAGTTATGTTAGAAATCTGAAGTGACTCCGGACTGGATTTATGCATGGATACAAGTTTCCTTAATGATTTAAGAGATAGAAATATCATCGTATTGTGCTATTATGAGAAACTTAATTTCACACAAATAGTCTGAAAAATATTTGATATTTATATTTATATCATCCTGATATAGCTGGTTTTGAAGGCTTCAACTTTTCCTTCCAAGTCACAGAAACAATAGGAGGCAATGCTTTTATCCATTTTTTTTGGGCACATGGTAAAGAGATAATGGAAGTTCTAACTGTAACAGATAGCTTTGAATCCAGATATGATTTATTTTAAATTGAATATGAGAGCAAACACAAGCTAGACAGTCTCTGTTTCAAAAAAAGCAGGCCTGGACAACCTTATGAAAATTATCCCCCAAGATTTAGTGAAAACACAATAAGATGTGAGTTCTGAGTGGTGAGAACAAAATCTAGACTGAACAAAAAATGGATGGGACAGAAAGAGAATAGTGCTTTGTGTCATCCAGAAAGAGTGACATTGGCATTATGGCCAATAAATTAAGGTACACTAGGTAAATTAATATATATACATAGCAATTAAGATTAATACAGATAAAATATAGGCAAAACCAAATGTGTTCAGCAGAGGTTCAGATTGTCTCCATCTCATGTTGTTGGAATTAATCTGTGTTCTTGCAAGATCTGGTAGGTAGGATTGATCACAAGTTGGATGTATTAATTCATCAAGTGGTGCAGCAGCTCAGTAAAACTAAAGCGCAGACATGTCATGGAATCTTAGAATTATAGAATTGTTTGGGTCGGAAAAGACCTCTAAGATCAAGTCCAACCATTAGCCCAACACTACAACGTCCGCCACTAAACCATATCCCCAAGTGCCACCTCTATCCATCTTTTAGACACCTCCAGGGAGGATGTCTCCACTATGTTCCTGGTCAATCTCTTCCAGTGCTTGATAAGTCTTTCTGTGAAGAAATTTTTCCTAATGTCCAATTTAAATCTCCTCCAGCACAACATGGAGTCACTTCCTCTCATCCTGTCACTTGTTCCAGGGGGAAGAGACTGCCCCGCACCTGGCAGCAGCCTCCTTCCAGGGAGCTGTAGAGAGTGATAAGGTTGCCTCTGAGCATCCTCTCCTCAAGGCTAAACAACCTCATCTCCCTCAGCCGCTCCTCATAAGATTTGTGCTCCAGACCCTTCACCAGCTTTGATGCCCTCCTCTGGATATGCTCCAGCGCCTCAATGTCCTTCCTGAGTTCAGGGACCTAGAACTGGACACAGATATTAAACAGAATCGGCTCCCATACTCAGCTCTGGGCAACATTACTTGTGCCCAGCCACCCAACTAGATGTTATTCCATTCCTCTCCAATGTCTTTAAGATGCTGCACTGCAAGGAATGATGAATCCACTTTAAACTCTCCAGACTTAGGACAGAGAATAAGATTACCCAGGAGCAAATAACTCCATAGACTCCTGATGAGGATGGTTGTACTGTCAGAAGTTCTGACCTTTTGTGCTATGACTTTGTGTTTTGGTCAATAATATCTTAATGAATACTGAACACACGTGATATAGATAAAGAGAATCTAAAATCTTTTTCTTTTCTGAAAGAACTGTGCTCATCCCTAAACAAGAGAATCAGCTTTCTTCTTGCTTATTTTCCCAATGCCCCCATTGTTCTCTGCAGACTGGAAAGCTTTCAGCTTAAGGCTCGGTGGTGGTGAAAGTATTTTCCAAGGAGATGGGATCTGTGGGACTTTTTTTTCTGAAAATGACAGAAAAGGTCTTACACATCTGTGTAAAACATTCTGCTAAACAACTGTGCAGAAGCCTAAGCGCAACTTGTTCCTCTACCATGTGCTTAAAAAGAAACTTTCCAGATGCATAATGAGGAGAACCTCCTTCTTACCTCCAAATCTGGGAGATTTTGAGCTGTAAATCCCAGGTACATGTAGGTTTTTACCTCAATTTTAAAAAGGTCCTTCTGTGAATATGAGAGAGACAAGATTTCAAACTTGCTTCATTCCTAAGTAGCACTATTACTTGGCTTGAGGCTTTCTTAAAGGTATAGGCATCTCTCAAGCCTAGAATTTAATACAGGTGAGAACCTAACTCAGAACTGTGGATGACATTCTCACTGGACTTCAAGTTCTGTTAAGCCTAGCTGAGTGTTGTCTATATACGTCTGGAAAGTGCTTTATGAAGACCAAAACAAAGTAAACTTTCCATCATTTTATGCCTGTCACTCTACCTTCTCTATAAGCAAACTGCCTTTCTTACTATTTGAACATGTCTTTTAGACAGTTGGGAATGACAATAACCTGTTAGATCTTACTGCACCTTGGTTCTCTCAGAATGCTCTTTTTTGGAAAGCAATTGCACTTTCTTTGGAGGTAGGATAGCAAGGAGAGGCTTAGTCTGTGTGATCCCTTTCTCTATTCTTTTGAAACTGTCAGAAATATTAGGCTTTTAGAGGACATAAAGGATTTGATGCCTTAAAATTAAGCACTTAAGCACTCTTAAGTGGTCCTGTGAGGTAAGCCCAAACCAATAGGCAATTTTAAACATATGGATTTTGTCCCATAGTTATAAACTTAATTATAAACTTATATTATGACATTCTTGTGAGAAAAAAATACAAGGGGAAATGAATCACATTTATATATTTGGTGAGAAGCTGATTTGGAGTTCAATGCTTTTTTCTCTGCTTTTTTTTTTTTGCTTTGCTATTATACTACCACTCATATTTCTGCCTCACGATTTAATAACCTTCTTTCAAAAAATCTTATGAATGGAAAAACATGGCCTGAGTATTTTTTTGGACATCTTACAGTGCATTCTAGCAGCTGTATGCTTGTCACTTTTAAAAATCAAGAATGAGCAACTCCTCTATCTCTGAAAGAGTGGCTAATCTCCTCACATATCACACATGAAATTACAGATTTTTATGTGTAAAGGGACAGATTGATTACTGTAATTTTGTTTAAATTTTTATTTCATTGAATTCTATTGATTCTACCAGATTTACAGAGATGTAAATTTGAAATAACAGAGTGTTAAATCGGGTATATTAAAAATCATAAGTACTTCTAGTGCAGTGTTCATCCAAATATCTCTACAGTTACATTCTCCTATTCCATGCCAGACACTTCTTTTTTATCTGCCTTTAATTTGAAAGCTTTGGGGAAAGAAAATATCACTATTTCTTTTTGTAAGTTTACATAAACTGCGTGCTTTAGTGGAAGACAAATGATGAATGAAGTCTACTCATGCTGTTTGAACAAGTTTGAGGAGCCTTGCAAGAAAACAGCAGACAATGTAGACTTAATACTTTGATCAGTCAAAGCATATTCCCAACAATAGAATCAGGTTGATTCCCAGCAGTCATTTGCCATTGAATACTTTGTGATTTTGCATTATCAGTTGGAAATTGATTGAATGGCATCCCCTGAGCTTTAATCTTTTTCCTAATTGACTGTGATGTACTTTTCAGGAAAGTTGACAGCTTTAGAAGGGTTTGAGTTGTACTGTTAACATATCTGTTTTCTCATCTAGTGGTATAGACTGACTGGAAATCCAGGGATAGTGGGCTTTTGTGAAACTTCCAGACAGATTTAATTATTCATAATTACACAGCAAAACAAACAAAAAGAATTCCATGCAGTGCTTTTTGTCATGCTGCTGCCTCCAAGGAAATGCAAACATAAGCTTCTGAAGAAAAGGAGAAGCTGAGAAGGAATCAGCACTACCTCCATGCAGTAAAATCCTGATTCTCATTCATGGGGGGTCCCATGGAATGGAGCAAAGCATCTGATCTGTGGCGAACATCTACATTTGAACTAGTCACCAGAGTACTCTTTAACAGTAGGAAGGGGACAAGAATTATTAATCTCGCTCTAATGTGGATGGTTAAATTTTGTGAAGTTAATTATTCTTTAGGAGTATGTTCTTTACTCTTTGGCTATGAAAGCAGCATGGTGGCAATTAGCTCAATTAAAGGCATCTGCACTGATGACATGTACACCTAGGTTAGGTGAATCATTCCTTGATTGTTTTGTGTCTAATGGTAAATTAAGCAATGCCAAGGAATGATCCTGGCTACTGGAATTCAGTCACCTATAGTATTGTTACTTAAACAGCCCATGGTGTGATTTTGGTCTATTCCACTTAGGACTACATAAACAATTTCTTGGTGCAGTTTGGGAGCACAAATAGCAATTCCTAGCAGGCACTGTGAATGTAGGCACTCTGTCTTTGAAGGTAAAAGATTTAAAAAATACAAATGAAAAACCCTCTTCAAGTGATGTTTAATTTTCCACTATAGATGTATCTGGAACATCTAAATTTGAGAGTAATCGTATTGGACAGTAAGCCTTCATAATACAATATGTGGCATGTTTTCATCAGTTTGTTGACTACAGCATCTTAGTTTATCTGGTAAAGGCAAATCTGTAGTCAAATGGAATCAGGATGAGAAATCTTGGAGGATTTCCACAGTACGCAATGTGAATGACAGTGAAACATCTTCCTAAATAATGTTGATACATTGGAAAAATATAATATGGCCTTCTGTATCTGTGGATGGATTGATTGCTCTGGTCCAGCTTGTACATCAGCTTGTACATGAGGGTCCTGATATAAGCAAAATTATAAGAACAAGCAACATATTTTTTTGGTGCTGTAATTTTTCTGCCTCCTTTTCTTGTCTAAATAATAATGTAGAAATTTCATGAGTCCCATGGAATATATTTTAATAAAACAGCTACAATTCCATCCATCCTCTACTATGAAATGTTGTTTGACTTCATAGACTTTAATGACAACTTATCATTCTATTTACAGCAAAACAGTATTTTGGTCTTGGTGTAAGTTTTTCCTGATATAACCAAGACTTTCACATGTAATATGGAATTATCTGCCCAGAAGCTAAATATATATGTATACTTTGCATAGTCGCCAAATTGGAGTAATCACACAGGTTCCCTCTCTCTTCTAGATTTTTATATTTGTGCTATTATCAACAAAGTGAATAACATATTGAATATCTTTTGAAAGACAGAATGTCTAATAGTTCCTTTGAGTTCTGGGGTAAATTATTCCATGAAAATGACATCTGCAAAGTGTATACTTTAACATGAAACCTATATCAAGTAAATAATCTCTTTAAATATATTAAATTCCTTATATGGAATAGATACTGTTCTCTCTGATTCAATTTCTCTGATGAAAAATTACGAAGTCAATAAGAAATGAGAACAGGCTGTATGCAATTTTCTGAGATTTGAGAAACTGCTGAGCCAATTGGTAATTTCAATTCACATGCTTATTTTCCTATTAATGCTACTGTAAAATAAAGAATAAACAGGTTTTGCTGTGCCTGTTGTTTAATCAACCATAACAAGACTTTCTGAAGTGTGATACCTCAGCAATTGAAGGTACCATGTCTGTAGGCAGTGGCCTGCCAACAATAACATGAAAAGAGCCTGACGCTTGCCAAGACTTCTCCTCAGCAAGGCTGGGATTTCTCCAAGCTATAGGAACCATTTCCTGCAGATGCATTGGGCTTTTTCATTCAAACAATTTTCAGAAGTTATTTATTTATCATATTCTGTGTGTCTTCTCTTAACCACACTGTCTTGAGGTTGTTTCTGGACAAACTCAGATAACTGGATCTGGGTTCCATACAGTAAGAATTTTATTTCAGAACTTCATGTTTTAGTAAATTCCTACAGTTACACTGCACAGTATAAGCCATATTCCATTGATTTTCCAAGAGCACTTAATATGAAGAAAACATTTGCCATAATATCCTTCATGAACTCGGTGCTGGACAATGGTTTGGGTTACCCAAGGGAAAGAGTTGGGTGCAGCAGAACTGTTGCTCCTCAGCCAGTGATCTGCTGAGAGCAGGTGGACAGAGAGCAAGTGGGATATGGTGGTGGGATGTGGTGGACTGTGAAGGAAGAGGGGCTGTGGCCTTTACTTTCTAGACTGGCTAAAGCAAGAGCTGAGAGGGAAGTAGCTCAATGCTGATGAAAGCCTGAAGCAAATTAGTAGCATTTGGGAGCAAAAAGGAAACAGGAAGAAAATTGTCTTTGCCACAGCATCCCAGAAATGCTCTGCATCACAGAAATGCTCTGCATCCCAGAAATGCTCTGCATCCCAAGACGTTCCTTGGGTTAATGCCCCATAAGATGACATTCTTTGCTTTGGAGAGGAGCTAAGCTAAACCCTGGCTCTTGCTGAGTGCTTGCCAGCCTCAGGCAGGTGGGAGCTGCAGGGAGACCAGGCCAAAGTCATCCATATGTGCCCATGGTTTTCATGGAGGCACTTTTGTGGGGAGAGTTCTAAAACTGTGGCCCTTGGCATAGAATAGATCTATTAAATATGTGTGTATGGACATGCAAATAACTTGCCTGCTGGGACTCCTGAGTTCCTCTGCCTTGGCTGTAAACCTGTCCTTTGACAGTCATGCTATCCTAAACACACAAAGGAACATTAAACATAGTACAAACTTGGCCCAGAAATGCTCCCTATTTCCTTAGATTAAACACCTTTCTCTGGCTGCATCTGTTTTAGTGTCTGAACAACTTTATAGTTGACTCCTATAAGGTTAGTGGAAACTTGTGGAGAACACATAATTTGTGCAGCAATGAAAAAGAGCAGAAAACTTCTCGAGTAAGAGATGCAGTTACTGTAGCATGTACAGTGACATCTCTATGGGCATTTGTATAAAAATTACAGATTCTCTTAAGTAAGAAAAAGGATAGAAAATGTTGGTGAGAAAAATTGCAAATCAATCTACAAAAAACCAGTGTGAGACTTCTCCAGGCAATCACTGGCCATGTGTCATTGTTTGCAGAACCTCCTAAGTATGCTTTCCAAGTAGTCTAGATTTTTCTAGCATTTGTTCTTCACCTAGTTAAAACTGTTTGCTCACTTACTGAAGTCTATTGTATATGTGGCACAAGATAAAAGATATGTCCAAGAAGCCTACCATCTGCTTTATCAAACAGCTGTCTTGTCCACTACTTCCATAGCAGCCATCTAAATGCAGTTCATTCTCAGTTGAGAGTGCAAGTTCCATTGGCAGTGTGGGACAATAGAAATGGGGATGGGAGACATTTTCCCTAGCTCTCTTTTAATGGTTTTTGGGGAGACTGCCACTCATAAAAACTGTCCTTTGGTAAGAATTATTCACTGGAAGAGCAGCAGATCCCAATACAAACACTCTTGTGCTGTAAATAGAAGTCAGCTTGCATCCAGAAGCAGGATAGCCAGCATCAGTCTTGATACGCCCTCATTTTCCATCCCCAGACCCATCTGCTGCACTCTATGCCTGCACTGGCCTTGCAGGTTTGGGAGTCTGTGGGAAGAGTCCCTCAGGGAGTGAGGTGCGCTTGCTCACGGCCAAATGAGTGTTGTGTCGAAGGGACAATGGAGACATAAGGAGAGTCTGGGAGAGAGTAATGTTTGTGAAGAAAACACTTGTGAAGTTACGCCTTTATTGTTGCAAATCTATAGTTCTTTGTTCCTTTGGAAAGGCGGGTGCAAATTGGGTGCCAAATGGAAACCAAAACTAACAGTATCTGGCTCTCATCTTGCAATTCTTTTGGATAATTTTGAGTGAGCATGTATATAATTAAGGCAATGGATAATCGGGCTCCTCGGGTAGGCAGGTGTGTATCTTCCACTTTAGAAGCCAAGAAAAAAAAATCTATGATGTGGTTGCTTTGAAGGCGTTTTATTTTGCTTTTTAGCTGATTCTCTGAAAAATAAGAGTAGTGCCAAGTCTTCTAAAATTGAGAATGAAGAAATGAATCTTATTTTGGGATATTTTCCATGGTGATGAGGACAGAAAGAAAGGGTCTCAGAGGTGAAAAAAAGAATGAGAGGATGTAAAACTATATTAACCTTTCAGTCAGTCATGGTTTTTTATAGAAAGGAATAATTATTTAACTTTCCCAGTGCAATACACTCTATGTGTTCTTTCTGCTGTGTATATAAGAAGAAAATTAACTTACGGATTTAATTTTTGTACTTTAGCTTTGGAGATAAATTAATTTTAATTTTTAAATATCATTTTGCTATTCTTAAGTAAAAAATTTTTATTCTACTCTCTATTCTAAAGGTATTCCCCACTTGCTTTAAAAAAATTCTCAAATAAAAAAAATTCCATTTGAAACTGTAATTCTAAAATTATAATTTTCAGAAATTCACTGGGTAAGTGCTAGGTCTCATCTCTGTTCTTCTTTTCCTTCTTTGAGAACACAATCTCCTCTTTTTTTTCTTTCTTTTATTTTTTAATTCTTTTTACAAGAGTCACATCTAAACTTTTTTGCTAGCATCATCTTGCAGATAAGTTACCATAGCAGCCACAATTCCACCAGATTCCTTTTACTGTCCTTCTGGATATATGGCATGTGAATGTTTTAATATTACATTTCTTTATAATCACATTGCATCTCTTTCTATCCCCCAAAACATGAGTAACACTAGTTTTCCAGGTAAATCAAATCAGCATCAGTGAGTCTGGGTGATTTTTTCTCTTAACACTTCCCAGCAGACACAGGCTTTTGATAAGAGCTGCAGCATGGGCTGATTGTACCTTCAAAGGAAGTACGTGGGTAAACCCTGGAAGCATGTAACTAAGGCTCTATTTCAAAAAGACAGAAGCAGGAAATGGAGAATCAGGATCCCACCTCCAGGCAAAAGAATGCCTCTTGGCCAAGGAATTACAGATGCTCTTGAAAGGATGGGTTTTGATCCCTGAATTCTGCCACCAAAGCAGTCCTTCTCTGCATTTGCAACCCAGGCCAGATGCCAGGTTGATATACCCTGTTTTGTTGCTCTTGAGTTCCTTACCAAGTTTGACACTGTCTTTGCCAGCAATTCACAAAAGCTTTGGCCTAAAGCTTGAGTATGATTACCATAAGCATCTACTAGAGTAAATATTTCACTAATGTCAGTTGAAACTCCTGTTCAATTTAAGTCCCATATATTTTATTTCACATCTTAAAATAACAATTTCATGTTATGGATTGCAACTTTCAACCAGTGATCTCAAAATAATAGGCAGACTTTGGAAAATGCATGCCAATTTCTGCAGTCCTTTGCATCCTTTCAGTGAAATCCTATGACGAATTCAATTGGATTTTCTTTGAGAAAGGAGTGAGTGGAAGTTGAATCTGTCTGAGTTAACATTGCTGCAGTCAAACTTAAAAGTGTCACCTTTGAGGAAAGGGCAAGGGCTGCATGCAAAGTGGCAGGGATAAAACAGGGAGGCAGAAGCTTTACAGACATCTCTCAGATATGGCAAAGAGCTGAGGGTGTGTTATGGAGGATGGGAAGCCTGTCTTAAGCAAAGGGGCATTTTTGACTATCTATAAAGATAGACAGGCTGCCTGGGAGTGTCCCTGGCCGCAAGTGGTCAGCAATTTTGGTCAGCAACCTCCTGGAAGTCTGTCCTCACAACACGCTGCCATCTCCTGACTACATCATGTGTGAAATGACTGTTCCTCACTTGGTACAAATGTGTTCCTATGCTATGTCAGACTTAGCACAAATTCTCTAAATCCCAAGTAAATTGGAACTGAGGCAATTCTATGAAGTTCCACATGTTGTAAAAATAGTACTGCTTAAAAGCATTTAGCATTATTATACTGGATTTCCCAAAATAAGTAATATGTTCTGAATGTAAGGTTACTTTATGCTTTTAGCCTCCTAAATCCGTCTTCTTGTTATAAATTTCCTGACTTTTTTTTTTAACCTCAATTTCTACAGCAGAGCTGAACAGTCTGTTGTGGATATTTCTGTTAATGTTATTACATATATTTTCTGGTCTGGGCAATCAGTGCCTATCCAATTGCATATCTTCAGGCAGCTCACTAAAAATGGAGCTCAAAAAGGATGTAAAAAATGGTACTTCTTTGTGTAGGAGGATGTGAGTGAGAAAGTAGCTCTTTCCCTCAGCTTTGGTGATTTACATGGAGTGACATCATAAACCTGTCTCAGTGTGGGAGGCTCCATGAACACAGCATGAATCTGTCAAATTCCAGTCTCTCTGGTATACTTGGTGCCAGTTCAAAATCTTCTAGAGACAGAAAAAATAATTCTAAAAATAATATTTCCCAGATATACAAAACAGACACCACAAAATGCATTGTTAAGCATTTCGTAAGGCTATTAGTGGGTATTTGAGTTCTTCTTTGGTAGTGTTTCAATTCCTACAGGTTTTTCCCTGATTATAAACCTGTCTGCTTTATCTACAATGGGCTCTGCATCAATATAGTCACCTGCAGACTGCTGACTCCTCATAGAACTGTCTCCACCAGAAAGAAACGATAAAAAATGTTTGATAAATAAAACTTTTATCTAAGTGCTTGGTCAAATACAATTTGCCGAGACTTTGAAAATCTACATCTGTTCTGCATACAATTTGTATTGCCATTTGTTCCACAGATGTGTAACAAGACAAATACCTGTCCAGGCTTACATGTGATTCAGAAATGCATATGTTAATCATGCTGGTGGAAGGAGGTGAAGGAAAAGACAATAAATCAGCTTACAAATGGTTTCACTTGGAAAGGTCTAACAGAACAGGGTTATTTTTATCCTAGGATGCTTTTAATTTGAATCAAAAATGCTTTACCACATGTTCTGCCAGAAGTTCAAAAGAATTGGTAACAAACATTTAATCTTTTTTATTCTGGGATTGGCACTAAGCCCTCATCAAAAAGCATATGCAGTCAAACAGCTTATCTCCACTGAGCTGTTTTCCTTAATGTGTTCCTAATTATAATCCTATATATTGCTCACTGTGGCCGATTGAACAATATGGCAATAATTTCTTTACAGACCTCGCTGTTCTTTGAACTCCAAGTACAGAGGGCTAGGTCGGAACCAGATCAATGGGATTTGAGTGCAGAGGAATCCAGCCAGATGCAATCTCTGGAGAATGCATTTCCAGCTGTTCTCCAGAAAAGGATCGGAGCAGACAGCTGGTAACTGTGCAGCCCCTTTCATACAGCCCCACAGATCTGTGCTGCAAGGTGTAGTCCTTCTTATCGTTATTGCATTCTGCGCCTCTGGGGAGGGATTCCCACAAATTCCACACAAAAAGTGTTTTTTCAACAACAGGGATTGGACAAATAGTCTGCCCACCCCTCTTAACATTTCATTAGACTATTAAAAAGTTTCTGAAGGACTATTTGAATTAAACTTGGACAAATGTTTCCATAAGCTGAAAGTTGTAAAATGATGGTGAGAGGAAGTAAAAGTGTTTGTGCTACAGTGTTAGCTATGTTTGTTTCTAGAGGGTTTCAGAATGTATAACATCTGAAAAATTATGCCTTTATTCTTAAAGTGCCTGCAGCCCTAGGAATTGCAAGCCTTTCCTCCTCCTTTTCCCTGTGTGAGCACCTGGTTCACAAAGAACATGTGTTGCCATAATGTGATAGATACCAAGTAAATGAAAATAGTTATAGCTGAAATTATGCTTTTCCCAAAATAACTGTTTGTGTTTGCCAGCTTCCACTTAGCTCTGATGCAGTGATAGTTAACAAGGAGAAGAAAGCATTTAACTAAGGATTTAATACTCCTGTGCTTTTGGTAAAGCTTCCCCTTACAGATCATATCCCTTGTTTCCTGACTGATGTACACACTTCCTTTATTGAGATGTGTTCCCCTTGCCCACATACCCCTCAAATACAGAGGACCCAAACAAAACAGATTAGAGTGCTTAGTCTTTAAAACAAGGCAGATCAGAGAGCCAAACTCCTCAGACTATCCCTGCATAATTTACAGGACAAACTGGGTATTCTGGGGCTAAATATTTGTTTTAATGGAAAAGAGGGCATTGTACGAAGTCTTTCTAGAGACTCTTCAATTCCTCCAGAGGGTGCGTGGACAGGTACTTCATCTCAAGCCTGGAAATCAGGAAATGGTATATTTCATATGTGTATGTTGCTGATGTAACAGGGATTGAAAAGCAGATAAACTCATTTTTACCATCCCCCAAATGATCCAGATACAAAGATTATTTTTTATCCACTCACACACAGTGAATGCTGTTCTGAATTTCTGACTTGAGGCTTTCATAAAACCCATTTTCTCTGTACCTGGCTCTAACTGCCTCTGTGAAACAGTGTTGAGAACTTCACAGTACCCTAATCACACTCTTTTAAAGGCCTGATGTCTGTGAAGTCAAGGTGTGGAATAAGATCACTTGAAAAACAGCATTACTTAATACATCATTGCACATATGAGTAATCAATCAAATAATTAAAATTACTGAGGATGTTCAGCTGGTCTGTGAGACAGTCAAGGCTCACTGAGGCTCTCCAAGTAATAGAAATCATTGCTTTCAGAAGATGACACTGCTAAGGGTGTATACATGAATCCTATTTTCAAATAATTTTGTATCAATTTCACATCTATTAAAACATGCCAGTTATTAAAAGCCTCAACTCTGATGTGACCTACCACTTACTGTCTTACACACACATATTATTGTCTTCATATAGAAGTCACATTTGTGCTTGTTCAGATTTATCTCAGCTGATCCATGTTTTCCAAAGCTTCTGGTTATGTAACACAGCTTTTTGTTCTCATAGTTAAACATCATCTTTACAGTCTTTTGTATCCTCCCTACCAACAAAAATGTTATATTTTGCAGTCAAACCCCTCAGGGGCTGGAAAGAACCCAAATGGTAGTCTGCAGAAACAATATTTCTCAAAGGGACTGTTGAGTGTGAACAAATACCTTCTGTTTTTCTTAGGGCACCCTGTTGAAAGCTATTTGGCATTATCCATGTTCCCCAATATGGNTAATAGGTAGAGATTTGTCTCTTTTTTAATCTAAAGGGCTAGCAAATGAATACCCTCTAGTAGTTCTTTTTTTTACATGATTCCCAGAGCAATAAACAGCATAGTCTGTTTTAGGGTAAAAGGATCTTTCCTTTGCATATGAGCTGTCGATTTTTTGACTCATTCAACAATTTTCTTTTTCTTACTCCTTTTTCTTAAAACAGTTTGATACCTCTCACTAAAGTGTCAGACAATATCTTTGGGAAATTTCATTTTTAAGTTAAAACTTTTGCTGCCTGTCAAACGCCAACTGTTTTGCTAATAATGATGTCTAGGTTCATCATATGGATCATGTTTTTTATCCACTCCCTTTCCTCCGTGTTTCTATCCGGGAGTTGTCAGCTAATATTGCAAGCTTTTTAGTCTCAGATCAGTCACAAATTGCTATGTTGGTTTTTCCCTCCTCCTGTATCATCTCCTACATGAGATAAGTTTCTGTGAATCTTAAGTTTCTAATTACCTTAGCTGACTGAAAACCATTCAGAAAAATCTGTTGTAAAATAGGTTGTTTACTGAATTTCATTGTCTTGACTGTCACTCATATCTCAGAGACATAGAAAGAGTGTTTCAACTTGATCCAGTCACATCCCAATTTTCCAGAGAGCTACAGGTTTGACACAGGTTTTGACTGCTGCATTTTGCCAACATTCACTTGGTGCATTCTGATAATTTCTTGTTTCTTTAACATGTGATAACCATATGACATTCAGTGAACAGATTTACAAGGGATGTAGTGTTAATTCAAATCCAAGTCAAATATGAAAATTCCCATTTACATCTTACAGGAATTTTATTTTCCTAATTTTATATGTAGGTAGTCAAGTTGCGCTTAGGTACAAACCCTGTTGATCCATGTTGCTATTAAAAAAAAATGTACAGCATGTGAGCAGCAATTGCAGTGAATACACAAGTGAGGACATCAGTAATTCCTACTAACGACAGACTAATTCTCCATTAAAGTCTCACTAAGTTTTAAAAAGAGTAATGAGCACGGCCAGCAAAGGATGAGAACTTACAACTTCCTTTATAGATGACTGTTGTAATCACAGAGCAATACGATAACAAGATATCTCCTTATTTTCTCTTTGACCTATAAACATTGAATTCTTCTCTAAACAGTGACATAGCTTCATGAGGAAGAATGTGTTGTGGTCCTTATCCTGGCTTGCCATGGCCTTTACTGCAGTGGCTGAGACCATAAACTGAGAAACAAAAAGCAGTAAGTTTTTAATCGCTTCAGAAAGAATTTTTTATTCCTGTTTTCTCATTTTCCAGACAAATGTTTTAACTGTTGGTGACTGCATCCTCTTTCTGCTGTTTTCATATTTCTTAGGTGATTTCATGTTGTACTGCAGACTCGGCCTTTCTTCTCCCACATTTCCTGATGAGGTGTCTTGACAGTAAAAACACCATTTATTTAAATTAGATTCAGTTCAGGATTGGGCTGGATTCATCCCACTGAACCTAAGAATTTAACTATGGAGGCCACTTTGCCCTAAACTCCACCTATATTCAATAAATCTCCCAGTAGAGAGAGAGTAGGGTGACAAGGCTCCTATTTCGGGTATGTCTCTGCTAAGTGGTTGAAAGTAGGTAGATAAATCCAGGCCCAAGGGGTGTCCTCTTAGACCTTTAAGGCACTAGTTCAATACTGAACTTAAGCATGTGCTTAAATACACTTCTATTCGGAAAAGAACATAAGCACACACTTGCAGCTAAACATCTAAAACTCAGGTATAAAATCCTGCAATAAATCATCATTTTCATGACTCCAGACTGTGACATTTTTTGAAAGAGGAATGGCTCCTGCATTTTTATTTTTCTGAAACAATTTAAAACCTCCCTCTGGTGATAAAATATTTCCTACTAAGCTAAACCTTACTAGCTTTCTCAGATTTCGATGTTGTCTTTCCATCCTGTCTTTCTGGTTTTGGAAAATTCCTGAAGTTTACTATTCCATTCACTTTAGTTTGGAAAGCTGACACTTTATGTTGTATTCAAATTAATGGCTATAATTGAAGAGATAATCTGGCTGTACTTGAAAAGATGAACTCTAACAGTGATTATAGCAATTGCAGCAATATGAAAATCTCTTTCACATTCTGTTTTTGCAGATTAGGAAAACCAGCATATGAATAGAAGCGTATTAAATATTTGGTCTTGTCTGAACTTTCAGTGGAACTATTCAGCCATCTTATTAGTTAGCATCTAGTAAAATCCATGTTCTTTGGCTAGTGAAAGTCTAGCAGTCACATTTAGGATTCTCTGAAACAACTGATCTAATTTTTCTAAGCCTAAAATTAGTACAAGATATAATAACTGCTGAGATTTCAGTATGTTCTTAAAATCTTAACCTCAGCTAGGAGCCACCTATTCACCAATTTAGCAGAAGAAATTATGCATCAATTTAGCCAGAAGAAAAACCCCACTTCAGATAGAGGAAAAGCAGACCCTTTTTTCCTGGGGTCCCTTTCATTGCCTTCCCCTGTGCTAAAAAGCCATCTCATCTCCTCCTCGTCTTTCCTCACTCCACAGCAATCTTTCTTCCGCCCTGTATTAGCATCTCTGTAAAGACCTTCTCCAGATCCCTTCTCAAAGTCAGCTTAGGAGTTTTGTTTATATAAAGAGACCAAAGTATTTCCCTAAGGAGAGAAATATTTAAGTGAATGTCTACTTTAGTGATCGTATGATCCCTACTTGGATTATGGTAGAAACCAAACATAGATATCTATCTGATAGACACCCATTGAGCCTGAAATAATTTAAATGGGGGGACAATTACCTTTTAATCTCTACTATATCTAGAGATGGTCTCCACTGAAGTTGTCATTTCACCTTGATGGATATGTAACTAAATAAGATCAAAATGAAGCAGTTGAGGTAGAGGGGTTTAAAACTGGAACCAAAACAAATCTAGGGGACCCGATTTTTTTCCACCTAGATTGTTTCAGCCTAAACAGACTGAAAAGTTTTCCCCCTGGTAAGAGAGAAACCATTAAATAAGCAATTTTAATAGTTCAGTCACCCTCAATTTATTTGGTGTCCCTTTGAGATTATCAAGTGAAACAAAAATCGTACCTTTCTATATCTTTCTTTCTATAGTAATTAAGGAATACAGAACATACTTTCACATTTTCCAGACTTTTGCTTCTTGCTGCTTAGCCTCATTTCCTTATTTTTAATGATAAATAAATTAACATTAATTTTCAATTTTCACAGCACCATATACATCAGCTAAAAGATAAAAAGAAAAATGGTTAGTAAAATTTTTAATGGAATGCAATATGTGCTGCCCCTTCTGTGAACTCAACACTCATTCAGGAAATTGATTTGTCAAGATTTAAAAAAAAAAATGCATCATTTCATCACATTTTTGGAAAATATGGGTCCAATCTTATAAGATGCAGAGAAGGCTCAGCTCCCTTAAAGCATTTCAATGGAAGCACTTAGCACCTCACAGTAACAGGCTGATTTTACATGTCATTTTAATGATCCCTTTAATAGTTAATTCTGAAACCAGCAACACTGAGCATTGCAGTGCCTGATGTCTTTTGTTGGGCCTGGCTCTGAGCCAGTTTTATGCTTTGCAGCTTATTTGTACCCAACAATCTCACCATAAAAAGCATTTGTTTTCCCAGGATGCAGGTGTTGATATAGCTGCATTGTAGGTAAGATTCTTGGATCAGGTTATAAATCAGGGCATGGTGCTGACTGGGGAACAGAGCTCAGGCCTCGGGGCAGATCTGAACAGTCACTCCCCTCCTCCTCTCCAGTGATCCTGTGCAGCCCAAGAGTGGTCCAAGAAAAGCAGCTTATACAGGCACTACAACGTCTGGAAAACCTTGATTTTCAGGCAAGAGGGGTAGATATATGAGGCACAGCTTTCAACACTTTACACAAGTTTTATACCAGTGCAACTGAACTTTACTGAAACTTGGCTGGCATAAAACTGGTACTACACAACTGACAATGGGGTTCACTGCTGCTGCTACTCTTTTCGGCCATATGAGAAACAACAATGAACTTTGCTGCATTTTAGAATATGATCATTCATGACAGAATCATTCACGGACTCCTGATCCATCTGGTACTGCAGCCTCAAAAACACAGGGTATAACAACCCATTATTATTCTCCAATATTAAAAATTAACATTTCTGAAAATGTGTCATAGGGAGATAATCCATTGTTATGTGATTGTATCTTTGATTTGTATTAATTTTGCACCTTGAGCTTCAACCTTCCTCCATGTTGATATCCCTCCAATGATTTCCATCAATCCCTTCTTCCAGATGTAAAAGTTTTGAGTTCAAAATTTTATTCTGCACTATTAAGAAAAAAACCTTAATTTTTTTTTATATGAATCATCTTAATCCTCATCTGTTTGCATATCTTTCTCGTGTGACACCTGCACACCAGCCAGATGCTTGAGTCCTACCCACTACTTCCTTTAGTCATTCGTTAATTGATTGTTTTTCTGGAATTAATTTAAGTTAGAAAATGTCTGCAAGCCAACAATTACACATATCACCTTCAGCAAAGTGTGGGAAAAGACCAAATATACTGACTGTGTCATTGGAAGAACAAACCCCTACCTGATTCATTTTTCCTGCCATTGTTCAAGTTGGATGATAGATCTTGTCTTGGAATGGTGAGGAAAATGGGTCTTCTGGTATGCCTAGCAAATCCTGCAGTCAGTAACTGGCAGCTGCTCTCTTCTCAAGCTGCAGGTTTTGATGAGCTGCCTGCAGCCCTCTGGGTTCCTGGTACTCATGCATCTATCAGAAGGTAAAGTAAACTCCACTTCCAGAAAGCCTGAGATACTGAAAACAATTTTTTGAATTTGCTTACTGACTGTTTTTCATCAAAACTGTATATATTTGAAAACTGATAACCTCTTCTATGTACCTAGAGCAAAGTAGCACAATGAGGAACGGAAAAATAAGTTAATAACTCCTGGAAAATCCCTTGATTTTCATTCTGGTTTAAAATAAGATGGCTAGCTCTAGTCCTTCCAAGGGAAATTATCTGAGTAAAACCTGAGTAAGATCCTCAGAACTTGGTCCACAGTAACTCAGAATTCCCTAAAAGTTATCAGCCAAACATTTTCAGTGGAAGTAGCAGACAGAGACAGAGTATGTTCTGTGGAATAGTTGTATAATTTTGAGATCAAAGATTGCTAGGAATTTGTAAAGATGGGCTTTCTGTGCTTCTGTAGTGAATGTTAGATTCAGAACTTTGGGGTGATATTTTCATAAATTGCCAGTTACTCAGATGAACATGTGAAAGAAGTCAAATTGATCCCTAAAAGTATGAAATTGTTGTTTCTTTTTTTCTTTATTCATAGTTTTCTGCAATAGACAATCTATCCAGCAAAACTGTATCCAAAAATGAAAAGGCAAACTGGGAGTGGAAATCCTGGACACAGGATGCAAAAGTGGAACGACATGAATATTTCAGAGGCATCTACAACCCACACATACAGAATACGTCTACTGCAATTTTATGAGGAATAGGCAGTAAGAGATGACAGGTAATGTTTTATTTCAGAGTAGGTAGCGGTTGGCATAGGGCATTCAGGACATGGGATGGTGATGGCTGTGGTGTGAGTTACACTGTTAGAACAAGGCTGTGGTGTGGCATTTGGCCAGTGGCTGAAGTGAAAACTGAAAAGCGACAACTGTATCCTGCCAAAATCTGGTATTGTCCCACAGGCTTTTCATTTTATTCCAAAGGTCATAATGTGCTGTACAGCCAAATCTGCTTCAAGAAACTCCCACTCTAGGAAAAACACTTCTTGACAGAATAAGTGCTACGCTGAATTTTTTATATTTTAAAATGAATTTTCTCTGTACAAAAATAGATTTATAAGGTAATGTCTGTGTGCAAGAAGGTAAAATCCTATGAAAAATGTGGCACAGTAAATGGATAAATCTTGTAGCTCAGCAATTTGTGTCAATGTTTTACATAGGAGGAAATCCTCTGTGACATGTATATCAGATAGTGGAATAATTTCCTATAAGGGTGCTTACTGCATGAGGGCTTTAATCTTTGCAGTGCCACACAATGGAGCACATTAGCAGCACAGCACCAGTTTAACACTGGACATTGAAGGCTGAGCCCTGCTTTTAGTTATTGCATCAGCAGGAGTTAAAGAAGCCTTGTTCTAAAAGTAAAGGCCAGAGAGGCAGGGTTGAGAATTAGCAAACACTGAGGAGTGAGGCTTTTTGCATAAGTTGGACCAGATTCCCTTTCCACTGCTGTTTTTACATACTGAGTTACCCTTCTTATTTAGAAAAACACTTCTCACAAACCACTGGTTTTGAGAATCAGATCTATTTTTCCATCTAGGTTCTTTCACTTCATTACCTAAGTGGTTCCATCATCCTAAGTACCTAATACCTCTCATTATCTCAGTGAGTCATTTAGGGGTTGGCTATTTAATATCATTAATTCATCATGAATAAATGTTAGCGCTAAAATCTACATTTGCTCTGGAAGGTGGAAAGCTTTTTTAAATTTCTCTGGTCGGGGTTACTTAACAGCATCTGAAACCACTGGAAAGGTTTTATAAAGAGCCCTGAGAGTGACATTAACAGCAGCTTCCCAATGAGATATAATATTTCGTCTAGTAATAAACAATATAATTTATTGTTAAACCAAGAGGTGCTTCTGAGCAGTAGACAAATTCAGCTCTGATGTGGGTTTCCTTCCACATTGAACTTTCCAGCTCTGTAAGAAAACTGTGTCATCAAAGGTGAGGAAGAATTCAGTCATGTTTCATCCGAGAAAAGTCCTTATGTGCCAGAAGAACAGGCAGGTTGGAGGCATCAAAACAAGGTGAAATGTGTTTCTTTTTCGATGCCCAGACTGCTTTTTCAGCCATACAAAATGGTCTCACTTTTCCTCACTGTAATTCTGGTGGCTACCACCTAATGCTATGCTATGATGAGAGAGCTCTCATTGCCAAGATTTCTTTTGTAGGATCCCAAGGGCACCTTTTCCCTTCTCCAAGATGACAGTATCTACGTCTGCACTGCCTTAGGGCTCTTCTGATCATAATTTTAACTTCTGCAATTTTTATTGCTTACAGTCCACACTTACACATATTTCTGAGAGTGCTTTCTGCAAGACAACCTAGATAGGCACTTCTGCATGTTTTACCTTGGAGGATGACCCAAGCCCAAGAATGTGTCTTGCATGGGCAGGGTTGTTCAGCAAAGCCATGCACCCTGTACTTGGTGATGACTTTTGGGGATGTTCGATGGTCAGGGTCAGGAAAGCAAGTTGTATAAGTGTCTTACTAATAGGGGCTTATGTTGAGTATTTCAAGAAGGGATGAGAAATGTAGGCAAACTGCATTTGCAATGGCTCGTGCTTTGAGCTAGCCCTCACTTACAATTTTATTCTTTGTAAATATAATGTAGTCCCTTCATCCCACAATTTTTTTCTAAAATTGAATCTCCTTTCAGTCTGAATGAGGACTGAAACCATTGGAAATGCTGCTTTATTTAAAGAGAGTTTGGGTGAAGGAAAGGCAAATTGTTGTTATTTAGAAATAGCTATCTAGATTGAACGGAAACTTGGAAGACAGAGAGATCCATGGGTTTGCATCTTGTCTTGCTGTGTCTTGCAACTTGCTCAGAACAGTAACTAAAAGGAAAAAAATCCTTCCCATTGGCTGTGAGAAACACTGCAGAGCTCAGACAGTGTGGTACTGTATAGGAGCACAAGGCATGCTGCATTCCAGCCTGAGCTCTCCTGATTCCTTTCTGACTATGTAAATACCAGTCTTTCAGACGGGTCTGGTGCCTACTCTGTTCTTCTTCCTACCAAATATAAGCCCCCTCTCTTGATCAGAAAGAACCAGAGAATTTCAGAAAGCAATTTTTTAAAATGGTCTACCTTGTCCCTCTAGCAGGCTACCTTTCAGGAAAGCTTCTCATCTGAATGTTTCCATGCCCTATCTTCCCTTTCTCTTCCCTCAGAAGACGGTTGCTCTTTTTTGCTATACAAAGACCATTTCTTATAACTGTGTTTCTGTTTTTACTTTTGTGAACTTGTTGTGTTTCTTCTTTTGTTTTTCCTCCATTATTTCTATTTGTATTACTCTAAATCTTTTGGACATTATTTCCTGCAAAATTCTGTCCATCAATAAATCTGTTTCTTTAGACCTCCTGATGCTCCACTCACAATACCTCTTGCAATCAGCCTCAAAAAAACTCAATAAAGCATTGTCTTAAAAATACAAAGTTCACTCAAGTTTTCTAACGATCAATGGATGATTAAGGGTCAAACACTGCAGATGGTCTAATATCTTGTCCTCCCCTCAGTGCTTCCATCCATGAAAAAGTTGTGAAGGGAACTCCACAGTATTTGCTCTGGCATGCCGGCTGGCCTCTCCCTACACATCTTTTGTCTTGCTCATCAGCACATGTAGAACATGGGTCTGTGGGTCTATCGTCTGGGAAGGAGGAAGGCAGGCATAGGAAAGAGAGACTTGGAAAGTCAGAGATGTTACCAGTATGCAGCACCTCAGGTGGTTCATGGTGTGAAAGCTGATGGAAGAAAGGGAGATGCATATCCCAGCCAGTTGTGTTGCTCAAGACATAACTGGCTTTTTGTGCCTAAAAGGACTTAAGATGTTCCTTGCCTGTTGTTCAGGACTTCTTCTAACCATTCTAGCACTGACATTTTATAGCTTTGATTTCAATTTTGGTAGACATGTCTACCACATTGTGATGAATCTCACCTGATTTCTAGCCATGCTGTGTGGAAGGACTAGGATTTATTTTACCTGTCCTACTTAATCATCTTTGCAGGAGGGGTAAATACTCATAGGTACAGAAAGAACCTGGACTTGACTGAAGAAAAATAGCTGGTGAAAGCTTAAACTCATGGGCACAGTTTTCTTTTTCAAGATTTATTAATGTGTTGGTTTTCAAATCTGTAAGCCTACATCTGTGCAAGTCAATGGAGAGTTTGGGAGTTCAGCAATGCATTTTTTTATGTACGGGATTAAGATGCCAAAAATAAGAGCAGTGTTATCTTTCCATATTATTTAATAAAAACATATTTTACATCAGTGTAATGAGGGAGTTTCTTTCGTATAAGGGGTAAAATCGCTGTTGCAGGTTTCCAGGAAAATCCCTTAGTTTTATTTCTTAGCCAGAATCCTTTTGAATGGTTCCTTTAAACCAAATATTTTACTTTCATATAGATGCAAGGATTTGAAAGCAATAAACACAAACATGGACTCAGCATTTTTAGAATGCATGAAATACTTCTTCTGTCACCTAATTTCCCCAGAGTACACATGTGTGGTTACCTACCCTTTTGTTGGAAATCTCTAGGGCGTTAGGAAGTTGGCTGTCTTATGATCAGGAGCATGAGCCAAAATATTCCTCCCAGTAAATGACATCTGAAGTGTTTACTGGAAAATTACCTTCTCTTAAGTACTGCAGAGGACCACAGCCTTTCAGTACCCATGTTAAAGAAAGCACTTCATATATCAAGCAGGCGGTAGTGCCAAAGAGGATGTGATATGCGAAAGAGGTCTGGGAAGACGCGATGGTTTTTTTCTGCACACTGTGCCTAACAATGCTGAAATGTTTTTTTCCCTGTCCGTTTGCTTTAACAATGTGCCATTCTGTACCTCATAAGCACTTAATTTATTCCAACTCTTTGGCCTGACCTGTAATCCCCCCTCTCCTTACCCATCTGACCCATCTGTGTTTCATTTCCCACTCATCAGCATCCAAAGAGCCAGGCCCAGGCCCTGTTTGGAGCCATTAGACAGAGATTGGCACTGTTCCCTCTTCCTGCACCACATCCTCCACTGAAAAAAATGACCATCAGATCAGAGAACAGAGCCTGCTTTGTCCCCGGCAACCAAGATCTGGAAGCACTTTCAATCATTTGCACTCTATACCCACTCAAATGCATTAATGTGATCAACATTGGGCCTGTTGTGGGCATTTTTTCCAGCAAATAGCTTGCTAACATTCCAGGCATGTACTTCCCTGAAAACAAGACCGAGACAGGGCCCTGAATATTCAATTGGAAAATCACCAAGAGCAAGAGCTTAGCTTGGCACGGCTGGTGTTGATTCTTAATAAGTGACTTCCTAAAGCTGAGGCATGGGGCTTACAGCTTCAATGACTTGTTTGAAAAATATTTTGTAGGTGCCTCATACCACTTTATTTCCTGTGGTATGCGTCATATTGTGAGCTATTCTGAGCCAGGCTGTTTAAGCACACTAACATTTTTTTCCAAGATTGCGGTGTTTAACTAAAAATGTGCTTATACAAGATGAGCTCATAGCTATTAGTGCTGATGTAGTTTTAACTGCTTGGATACCAATAGCCCAAGGCCTAAAATCTGCTGAAAAGGGGGGAAAACCTAAGCAAAAACCATCCTTCACAGTCATTGAAGGCTTTTGAAGACAAGACAATTGGAAAAATATTTTAAAAGTTGGATTTTGTTTGTTTAGGACATTTGCTGTGCAAAATGCTTTCCAATATTGTTACAAAAACTTGCTGTTAAAGTACTTACTGACGTGAAGAGCTGGAGAGATTTCAGAAATCCACTGGAAAATAATTTCTTCAATTTTTTTGCATGTTCTACAAATATCACTTCCAACAAAAGCATTTTATGCGTCCTTCTTCAGTGCAGCTGGATGGACTAGGTACATCCTAATGTTTTATTCATTGGAATATGTCTTTCATTGACATGGCTGCCATGACAAGGCAAGTTTGACTGTGCTGAAGGGGGTCAGCAAAGATTTTTGTCAAGGCATGCCATTGTGGAGGAGGGTGTCTGGCTGTCAGAGAGTTATTGTTCAGTGATGTGCTCTTGTGCTACTCCCATTCTTCAAGCTGAGAGAAGATGGCAGCATTTTGCATGAAATACTTGAAAAGTCAAGGGATGGGATTTTTGGAGCTTACCTTGCTACCTAAAGAACAATGGGAGGTACCTAAAGGGAGCCTTGTTTCAAGGCCCATTTTAGAGGACTGACACTTGCCTAAATTATATCAGGATATGTCAGATATTAAGGTATAAAAAAAGGAAAACTGAAATGAAATGGATAAATGTCTATGTGAAATTCTAGGCTTGTTTATTTCTAAGCCAAAAGCTGCATCCTAGACTTAATCTGTATCTAGAAGTTCTATGTAGAAGAGATAAAATGGAAAGAAACGCAGGAAAGAAAATGGAAATAAGTTACATTTTCCCAAAATGATATGTTTGGAGCGAGGAAATGATGTGCAAAAAACACATACCATGGTTGCTTTTTCTAACACAAACAATTTAAGGGTCAGCTGTAGAAGAACTTTTATAAAAGGACATTTCCTTGTAAACAATTTATTTTCATCCAGACTCCTTTTTCTGTATTTCAGAGAAAAATAACTGAGACAGGATTTACAACTGAAAATGTCAACAAGAATGTTTTACTATTTGCATTAAGAGATTTATTTAAAAATTATGTTGGTGAGCTTATTTTTGTTACAAGTGCATACATGTGAATTGAAGTTGAACCTTTCACTATTAGAGAATATAATAGTTTCTTGCCGAATTACTGAAAAAAAGTGTCCTGTGCAATTCTAGAATCCCTGCTTATCCTTTTCTGTGGATTCCATGGTAATTTATGGCACTTTGTTAAAGTGACAGTGCTTTTTGACAGGGTTCAAGTACCTGTGTTTGTACTTGCACATTTGAGTCTTAATTATGCAAATACCTCACAGGAGACACAAATCCAGATTCTGACAGAAATTTGAGCAAATCACTGATTATGCTAAATATCTTCCCCACCAATTTTGATAGAGAACTTCCCTTTGAAGTGGGTTAAGATCTCAGTGGAGTATAGTATAGTTTCAGTTCCCTGCAAATTTCAAAGCTCAAATCCCTTTTATAATACACTGTGTTTATTAGAAATTGTTTTACATTATAGAAAATAAGTTTCCTAATTTAACAAATTAATGGGAAGAGAATGCATGTAATAGAATGTCATAATAACAAACTCTGTGATCAATCACAGCATTTCAGAGCAAATGTAGAAGTGCTAGTGGTGTCTGCTGCTGTGGTGCTGAAGTTTTACCCTCATGATGTTTGAGCTGATTTGAGTTTTCCCTTTATTTGGCCCCATAACAGAGCTTTAATGTTTAACATGGGCATAAATTCACCGTAGCCCTCAAGTGAAGACTATGTTTAAAAACTGAATAGAATGCCTGAATTTACTCTCCAAATTTTTCTTCCATGATCAAGTAAAGTTCCATGTAACTTTCCTTCCCAGCGAACTGCACACAAAATCTCAGGAAACAGCAGGGCTTAATTAGGACCCTATTTTATAGTTTCACCTGAAAAAATACATTTTAAAAATCACATATGTTTGGCTGTGCAGATTTTTTAGCCAATAAATTCTTGTTAATTAATCACATTAATGGCACTCCTTAAAAGTTGAAACAAAATCACAAAACAAACCAAATATCCCATAAATATAATGTATAAAGAACCATTCAGCAATGCATAAACTACATGTCTAAAACATTTACAAATATTTATACCTCTTCTTCATTTTCTTTTTTTTCTTTTTTTCCTTTTTCTCTTTTTCTTTTTCTTTTTCTTTTTCTTTTTCTTTTTCTTTTTCTTTTTCTTTTTCTTTTTCTTTTTCTTTTTCTTTTTCTTTTTCTTTTTCTTTTTCTTGTTCTTTTTCTTGTTCTTTTTCTTTTTCTTTTTCTTTCTTTTACTTTCCCCTCTTTTTTACTTTCTATTCTTCTTTCCTTCTCTTTTCCTTTATTATAGGCACAATGCCAAGACAACAGCTGCTATCAGAGGTAAGAGTTCAGTAGATAAAGCCAAACACTTTTTTAGGAGGGAAAATACATGATATTTGGTTAAATGATGTAACATTTTTCCACCTCTATCTCGACTTTAAAAGGCCTGAAGTGGAATTTTAAACAGAAGTGACTGCAGTCACCCTCCCTCAGACAAAAAGTAATATGTAAAGAGAATTCCCATTCAATCTTTGTTTTGTCCCAGGATGCCAAACGCAGTAATCCTCAGTGCAAACTGTGGCACTGAATGCTGCATTATGATCTATGACTGTCTGATGTAAACTTGATGACACAAAGGCAGGATTATATTGAGCCTAATTTATAACATAAAAAATAAACAAGCAAACAGAAACAGTCTGGGTTTCCTGGATTATCACTTATGACACAGTTACTTGTTTAAAAACATCAGTGCAAAACCACAAAAACTTAACATCGTGGCAACTTATGAATGGCAGACTCCTAAATCGTGGAATATGTATTTCCAAAGTGTTTTGGATGAAGCATATGTGACAGTAAATACAACATGTCATTCTTTCCCTTTGTAAGAAAATTATTCTTACAGTAAAATGATTCCCACCATGTTTTCTCTTCAGTTAAAAGGCAGTTTCTTCTTTGTATATGATTTCTTCTTTGTATATAGTTGCAGTTTTTTGAGATAGACTGAAAGACTACCAGTCTCTCTTACCACGGGTTATTTGTGCACTTAAATTGTATTGTATTATTATATACAAATAAATTCACTTTTATTTTCATTATCATATTTAGAGGATTTATAATGCTTTCCTAATTATGAGCTTTGCATATAAGAATGTCTCTGTGAAACTTTTCAATTAAAAAATTCTGAAAATGATCAGCCTAATTAGTCTAGAAAACGAGGAAGAGAACTTTTATTTTTAATACTTGTATAATTCTCACTTATCTCCCATTTTTCTTTTCCAATTACTTCTGGATCATTATAGTTTCCTCTTCAGGTTCTCCTCAGTGTTTCTGTGTTCTCTCTTAGCATTATCTCTTTTCTGACAACAGTCTGGCTCCAGGAAACCTGCAAGACATTTACAGCAAGTTGTCCTTCTCTGGTCCCCTGCAACGACATTTTTTTCAGGCTCTGTATATAAGACATGATTCAAGCATCCAAAGTTATTACACACAGACAATTCCTTTTCCTGTCTATTAATTGTTAAACATTTATTATTATTGTTTTCATTTCTTAGAATTTTTTAACTCACTTGTGCACTTGTTTCAGTGAGATAGGCAAGAAACTGTTTTAACTTTTACCAATCAGAATGTGCCTGTTGGAAAAGCAAGACAAACCAGAATCACTTGAATTTCACTGACTCTGATAATGTTGCTGCATATTGTGCTCCCCACAGGCAGAGAGCTTTTCCAAAGAAAGTGGAGGCTGACTACAGGCAACTGGCCTAGCTGCAGCCCAGTGGTGTTTATGGGGATAAATGTGACTCTGCTGCTAACAGTGCATGGGGCACACAGCAGAATGGTTTGAATACAACTACAGATATTTACTGCCTACCCTGGAAACCAGGCCAAATGGAGAGAAATCTGATTAGAGACTGGGTCTGTGGAAGCATCTGTTGACATAATGGCTTCAGTTTATTTGTGATATGGAAGAAATTAGTTGGTTTCTGCTACTGATTGTTCAAGATTTTCATGCTTACAAAACTTTCTACTGTCCTTATTTTATCTAACTTCAACTTTCACACACCTGTTAAAAATGGGTCAGGACTCTGGATATGAGACTAAGCTGGATTACAAAGTGGAACAAAGGTTTGTCTGATCAAACAAAGTAGTTTGGAAATGCTGAACAAGCAGAGATGTAGGAAAGTAAAGTAATCTGTGCTATGAAGGAAGCTACTGGAAATGGTGGAAGTTTCTAAGAGCTAGGGGTGGTTGGACTGATAGAATATATTTCCTCTCTTGTTGATTACCAAGGAATAGGATAGAAACTTCATCCTTTGTTGCTTCCCCTGTATCAGCATTAATACAGTCTTTCAGCCTTGCTCCTCAGCATCTCTATGTCCTTCTGAACAACATACTGAGATTAACTAGCACATCTATACACTGCCCTTTCTCTATGGGTTCTGGGGGGAACTAAAAATCACACTTTCTATCACTTCATTTTTATATTTGTTGTGGTTTAACCCCAGCCAACAGTCAATTACCTCTCGCTCACTCCTCCACCAGCCTGACTGAGGAGAGAATGGAGGAGTGTAAAATATAGAGAAATCATGGCTTGAGATAAAGGCAGTTTAATCAGGAAAGCAAAAGCTGTGCATAAAAGCAAAGCAAAAGAAGGAATTAATTCACTGCTTCCCATGGGCAGACAGGTGTTCAGCCATCTCCAGGAGAGCAGGGCATTTGGGAAGACAAATGGCATCACTCCAAAACCCCCCTCTTTTCCTCCTCCTTCCCCCCACTTTATTTACTGAGCATGATGTCATATCATCTGGAACATCCCTTTGGTCAGTTGGGGTCACCTGTCCTGGCTGTGTTTCCTCCCAGCTTCCCATGCACCCCCAATTTCCTCACCAGTGTGGCAGCAGGGAAAGCTGAAGAAGCCTTGGCTCTGTGTGAGCCCTGCTCAGCAATAGCAAAAACAGCTCTGCATTATCAATCCTGTGTTCAGCACAAATCTAAAATATAGCCACTCTATGCCAGCCAAAACCAGCACAACACTGAAGATGTTCATGCTGCTAGGCAGGGTGTAACAGTGCATAATCTGAAGATAAATATGGCCTGTGCTCATGTTTATGAAAAATAGCTGGTTTGTATCATGGTAGGCACATCAGCAAGGCTGAAGAGGGATATTTTAACACACAGACAAGTTTTCCATATATGTTCTCAGAAAGAGGGACAGGCCTCCTCCTGTCATCCTAACTGGAGGAGAGTGAAGCAGAGCAAAGGCTTCTCTCTGCTGGGAAAGATCCGACACAGCCACACTATTTGTTCTCAAAACCCCACATTTTCTCCATTTGATGACTTCTAGATGCAGGCATAAGACATGGGGTACACCACTCATTCCATACTTGCTGTGGTCCTACACCTCAGCACTTTTACCAGTCTGCTGCCATGTGCTGACTGTATTTCATTTTGAAAAGAATTAGCAGAAGGGGAAAAATTCTTATGATTAAAAATTAAGCACACTTTACCATTCTTGAAGGAATCCAACATGGAACTTGCTTTATTTTGATGTTAGATTTTCCATCTCTGTGTTCTCTTTTATGACACCAGCTCTTCTGTTACTCAGTTCATTGGAGCAGTCAACTTTCTAGAAAAAGAAAAATGCTAATTATTTTATCTAAGTGTATCTATGTGATTATACTAATAATAGTAGTGGATAATTTTTGGTTAAGAACTAAAATGAAGACCATTAAAATGATAGCATATGAAATTATCCTGAATAAATATCTTATTTTCTGTTACCAAAATATTTTTTTGCTGTTATCTTTAAGTCATGCTATAGTCAGAATTGCCTTTGAATTGGTAGCACCAATAGGGCTGTTAAAATATTGAGTGTTGCAGACTGATTGGGTGTGACTTCACCAGGAAATATGATCTTCTGTGGCTTGACTGTTCTCCAAATCCTCTTGATTGCATAAGTTTTTTGCAGTGCTTAGGGAAACTGAATGATGTTGGTGACAGGCCACCAGATATCATAATGCAAAAAGCCAAGAGGAATTATCAAAGATTATGCAAACTTGATTTTTTTTTTTTAACTGCATTTTCTCAGAAATGTCATTATATTGGTCCTGGAATAGAGACAACATTATTAACCCAAAATTTAAGATATTCCCCTGGTCTACAGGTCCCAGAGTTTTATTAATAATTATGGTCTTGGAAAAATTTTCCTTAAACAGTAAAGAACATTCTTTCTTGTTCTCTGTTCTCCTTTCTCGGGTGTCTACTTGTAACCTGCACAGCGACAAAGCTACTAGTCAAGAGAATTTGCAGGTGAGAAGCCATATGCAATTGGCATCTGTAGAAGATTTTAATTTCTTGTTTTAAAATCGCTACTGTGGAAGTATTGAGAAGACTGTTCATTATTAAAAAAGAACAGAAACTTGAAATTATCAGGAAAATACCTTTATTTCAAAGGGTAGAAGGATTAAATATATCTAGTTGCTGCTGAATATAATAGATTCTCACTTGAGAAAATTTTACATTAACACAGTAAATAACTTTATCTATTTGGGTGTAATTCAATGAGTTAACTTAATAAATAGGTTTCAAAATATGTAGTTTTTTTCTTTTTCCACATGCTCATGCAAGGTAAGTTTTCAGCCATTGTGGTATCTGGGGCAGAACAGAGATATAACTTTTATTGGCCATATTTGGAGACTTAGTGTTTTTGGCAACAGCTTGCTTCCATATGCATGATATTATGGGCTCCAGGGAACTATCAAGGGTCATCACATTAAGGAAAGGTAGAATATATCCATAATCTTTTAGCAATCCTGTTGCATGCACTACTGTGTGCTGGTCTGCAGCAAGTGATGGGCAAAGACAGAGGGAGATGCTAAGAAATCTTCTCATTAGGGTCCATGAAGACAGGTTGGACAAACACCTGCCAGGAATGACACTTCTTATGATCTCTTCCAGTCCTGGGATACTGAAATTTACAATAATTTGGGGGGAAAACACCCTCAAAACAGCCTATGGATATATATATAACTAATGCCTTGAAGTTTAATCTCATTAGTGTAGTGAAAAAAGTGCATGGTTCAGATTCATCTTTCTATTTGACAGTTGTAAACTGTGACTTCATAAAAATAAATGGCAAGAGGACAAATGTTATGTAAGATTCATCAATAAACTTGAGCATTAATTATTTTTGGGAGAGAGTTTAATAGTAATATTAATGAAATTGAGTAACATTAGTAATTAACAGCAACCAATTATAAGTTTCTTAATTAAAAGAAAAAAAATTAATTCAGTTGAAAAAAGTCCATCTTAAAAGCTCATATCCAACTGGACGTTGCAAACTGTAAAAAAGATAGGTGTTTTCAAATGTTGAATGCCTATTATGAATTTAATAACAGTATTCTGCCAAGGCAGTAAAATGTCTTTGCCATACAAAAGCAGTTTCAAGGGAAAGCCTAAAGTTTCTTGGGGTCAGATCTCATTCCTTTAGTAGCAAAAGAAGGCACCCCATTCCTGGATTAACACACAATATTCATTTGTAATTTTAGTTAGCTTACTGAAATAGATTTAAAAAAACCCAGGTATGTTTATGAAATGTATGGAGAAACTAATAGTCAAGTCTTCCTTAGAGGTAAAAACCAGGGAAAATAACATATGATGTTTCATATTAATCCTTGTGAAAATGTGGGGATATATTCTTGCTAAAGTAACTGCTCAAGAGATCATTTTCATGGGCATCACCTGTGGATGGCTTTATATGTACGTACAATTTAAGTTAAATGAATGAATGGATAAATACTCTATGTGGGTATGTAAATAGAATTTTGAAATATTTTTTTTTTCTCTTAAGCTCTGCAATCAGGTATCTCAAGAAATTTAAGAAAAAATTTAGGTTTTTTGGATGAGACCTTTAAAATTTTGCAACAAAGAGACTTTTATGAAATTAGGAATTTGGAAACAAACAAAAAGCAGAAAAAATAAATATATATAGAAAAATTTCAGTTCTTTATTTTGAACAGTGTTTTTAAGAGGTGTAACTAGAAGATTATTTTACGTTGATATATGTGGTAATTGTAAAATCCTTATTATATGAGCAACTAAATAAAATTCAAGCTATTGCACTATGACTGGTAAAGCTGAGATCTGAACATCAGACTAAGAGGTGACAATTGAGACATCTTTCCATAATTTACTCCCTTCAAATTTTAATAATATAAAAAGACTCTCCTCTTACTCCTGATTATCTATTTGGTTTTAAGATAAACCTTGTTATTGTGATATAGTTGTGATTAGGTGATTGACATTTCTAATGTCTTTAATATAGCAATTTTTATTAATTCTTCAGCTGATAAAATGTATTCCTGTCTGCAAGCTTAATAAATTTGAGACCTATAAAACAGTTTCAATAAATTTATTGACATATGTTCACTTCCCCACTAAATAACCACCTAAAATTATTTCTTTAATAATACCTGTCCTATCAAATTCCCATAGCTGAGCCTTCTTGATCCAAGAGTTGTGGCAGTTAGACTCTTGTCAAACACTCAAAGACATTGACCAGAACAATGCTCAGGGATATAAAATGTAAAGTAACCCATTCCTCATATACATGAGAGTATGTGAGGACTAAAGGCTTGCAAAAGAGTTAAAACTGTGAAATGAGATACTATAAAAATCACATTCAAGCTATTTTAAGAAAAAGTATTATTTTTGGATCATCATATTATTCAAGTATTATTTATATTATTTATATTCTTTTATAACATGGTCTGCAGCTGTGCAAAAAAAAAAAAAAAAGAGATCTGGGTAGATTTGGGCTGAGACACAGCCAGATTCTGACAGGTGTAAACTGGCATAGCTTTGTGGAGGATTGGCTCAGAAGGAGTCTCTGGCTTGGGCTATGCATAATTGAACACACAGACATCATGACTATTTGATTTAACCTTGATTAATGTATCTGAGCCTGCAGTATTGCTTAGGGGAACAAAATAAATGGCTTTGGATATAACCATTAACTTTTTTCTTCCTGATTACTCCATTATGTTTGAGCTTTGACTGAATGGACTTTTTTCTGCTCAGAAGCTTCAAACCATGAATCGGGAATGACATTTCTCAAAGGAAAACAGTACAGATAGGTAAAAAGCACATGGATATCTTAACCTTTCATAACTTTCTTTGATAAAAAGACATTAAAATGCTGGAAGATAATGTGATAATTACACATTATCTGTACAGAAGTATCTAGAACAGCTGAAGAAAATACCCTGGTTAGTCATAACACAGAGGTGACATAGTGGCACAGTATTATACTGACAGAACCAGTACAAGTTTTTTATAGCAGAGATTCCAGGCAGTGTTCTGACTTGCATTTTTGTAACCTTGGGGAAGATATTCTGGGATCTGCTGATACAGAGAGAAAAAACACCACATTTTCCAACATAGCTAATATTACGACTGGTTTTGAAGGATTTGGCTCCTTTTTTTTTCCTTAGGAGAGTTATGAAGGAAATTGGGATATGCCTCAGATTCATTTGACAAAGCATGTTGTCAATCTTTGATTAATAAAATATAGATGAGTTTGAAAGAACACACATTCTAGACAAGGCTCCTTTTAGTCTTCTATTTTTTGGAGGGAAGAGGAAGACAAAAAGAGAAAGGAAAATTGTATTTTTCAGATTGACATATATAATATCAGAGTTTTCCTTCATATCCTTTGCTTTTTCTCTTGGCAAAAAAAAATGTTGTACTTGTTAAATATAAAAGTTATGTTCTGTGGAATGTAGACAATTGGCCTTGGAAGGCTCAAGAGGAACAGAATTACAGAAGAATTAAAAGCAGAAGAGAAAAATTAATCTTTTACTTACCACATAAGGAAGCTTATGTTTTGTTTGTATTATATATGAACTAGCAACTTCCATATTTTCTTTCTGAGAAGTAGAGATATAATGGGTTAAAAATATTGAAATTTTATAGTCGCTTTTGCAGAGAAAGTCGCCTCCTTGATCTAATATTTTGCTGACAGCTTTTCTTCCTCCTAACAAATAGGAAATTTGAAGCCTTCATTTTCAATGCCAAATTTCTTGTTTTCCTCTTTTTATTGATGAATTTTAAAAAAGAAAATAAAAAGAGAAAGAAAAACCCCGAAATAATTGGATGCCTCCAATTCTTCTTTGTTATATTCATGTTCACTAGACAATCACAAGCACCTTCCCCAGGGAATAGTATGGAACATATTCTGAGTTTTATTAACACAAAGTGGTGATAAAATTAGCAAAAATAATCAACAATTCATGCAGTAAATTAAGAATGAGAAAATGCTACCATAGAAAGAAAGTTCTCATTATATCAAACATGCATCTAGAATAAAGGCAAGGTTATAATTTCTCAAAACAAAATGTGCCTTTCTCCCCACTCCCTACATCAACATACACAGACTATAAGTATGTTTTACTCTAAAATTTTCTCTGGAATAAGCTTCGGAACTTCACCAAACTGGACATAAACCAGAGAAATAATACATTGCAAGAAAATAACAGAAGTACTTGACTTAGGTCAACTTGTAGTTCTATCTTTCCCTTTAAATAGAAGATATGCAATCAAGAAGGAAGATAAATTACTTCCTGCCTTTCTTTTTTTTTTTTTCTTTTCTGAAGTAACTAGATGAATTTACTCTGAGAATTCAGTAAAAAGAATGTACAGAATGACTGGCATTTTTCCTTCTCTGCACACAAAATAATATATTGGAGGTATTGGCTTCATTTACTGTAGCAGAAGTTTGGAGACTTTTGGCACAGCCAGGAAATTGTGAGGCGAGTTTCTCCTGGAACATCTGCTTTGGCTTTTTGTGGTTTATGTTATTAAAGGGCCCTTCAAAATGGGTATTTTTCACCTCAGTTGGGACGATGCCTCATTCTTAAGACTTTTCAAGACTCGAAGAGGACAAATGGTAGCTATCAATCATGTACACTGATCTTAAAAATATTGACAGTAAGGACCAGGATGTGAATATATGTGGGGAAAAGAAAGAGAAAATGGCATAGATGGGCAGACACCAGGGTGGGACAGCAGAAAAAGGGAAGAATGGGTCAATTTATCCTTTCTGTATTTTGCGTCCATCAATTTATGCTGCAATTTACAGTGTTTATAAGGCATTAATGTCCTCATTGCTCTCTACCAGCAGCCAAAAGATTTTTCTTCCTCAAGAGTCTTTTAAGAAATTACAGTGTCCTTGAAGACAGCTTCCCCTTCAGACACTGGGCATTCACTTGATCCACCTGAGGCCTTTTCTAGCCTCCTGAAGCTCTCATAAATTATTACTCGCTCATGTTGATCGTAATAATGGAAACTGCATCTGTAGTTGATAACCAGCAACAACAATAGCATCAAAATGGTGGATTTGCTGCACATTTGCATCCACACATGCCCCAGTCGCTCTGCTTTTTCCAGACATTTTTTCTCCTTAGACTTTTAAGTCTCCCCTTGAAGCAGGTTCCTTTCTGCAAACTTCTTGTAATTATGGCTCATTTTTCTATGGGTTTTGAAAAGGTAGAAGAGACTTTTTGCTGCATAATCCTTTAAGGCTCTGTCCACACTTAACTCATTAAGAGTCCTGCCTGAAGGGTCTGGCCCCTCTACAGCCTTAAGTGGAACTTGGAAATTCCTGTTTGTAAGCCCTAAACACAACCAAATGAGAATTATATGTGACTCAGACATTGAATGCAATTGTTTTGGAATTTTTTTTGCAATTACTCTGGATTTTTTTGCAACTGCTTTGGATTTTTGATTGTTTCTACTATCACAGCATACATCCTGTCCAGGCAAAATTTTTTCAACCAAATCTGTACCATGTGGATTTGCACATGGGTGGACCCATAGGGGTGGTGTGCAAAATCCTGAACTTTGCAGGCCAGGACCCAGCCCTGATTTCCTGGTTTAATTGGCTGAGTTGCAAGTACTGGAACTTAGTACTGAGTTTTCTTTAGTTGAATGCCTCATAGATGACACATATTCGTGGGATCTAACAACCTACAGGGTCGTGGGGAAGAAGGAGGTCTATTATTTGAAGCCACTGTCAATGGTTCTGTCCCTAGGCTTAGGCTGCCAATTACTACTTTCTAAGAGTAGGTACCCAAAAATAAAATCAGTTGAAAAAGTTTTGGAAGGTAAGTATGGCTTCATACTTTAGGGCAATAGTCAACCACTAACTAGGGGATATTAAAATAAAACTTTTCCAGGACAAAGAATATCTTGTAACAGGGTATTCTGAGGTTTTTTGCTTCTACCACTGAAGTAACAGGTACCAACCATTGTTGATGATGGAGAGCTCGTATGCCTCTTCTAGTGTGAGACAGTTTTATCGCTGATAAGGAAAAATTGTATAGGCACTTATGTCTACAAATGATTTAATATTTATCTAGAATTGAATATGCCAGGCTTTGTTGAGATTCACTTAAATGATTTTTGGTGGTTGGTATGGATTGATTTAGCCTCTGACAGCCAAAAAACAGGTATCATTACGACCCAGATTATAAAGAAAAATTATTACTCAGTCCTCAATGGCAAATAGTATTAATCATTATGTTAAATTCTATATAGAAATATAATTGGAGAGATCAGTACTTATGGTCTTGTATCATTCTGTGTAAATATTTTCAGTGAAAGTGTTTTCCATTTAGGACAGAGAATTCAGATACTGAACAACTGGTTGAGCGTTTCTTGCAAGGGCTTTGGATTTGCACGAGAAGGATCTGATGTTTGTTGATTGGGAACATGGAGCTGAAAAGGAAAGCATGAATTTGTCTGCAACTGAAATGTTGTAACATCTCTTTGTTTCAAGAGTTTGGAGCCAAAGAAATGTCCTGGTTCAGCTCTGCTAAAATAGAGGAATGGATGGGAAATCATTCAACAGCATGACCAGAAGGTTTTGTTTTCTTGTGCATTTGCCAACACATGGCCCCTGCCAGAAAAGAAAAAAAAAAAGCTGATGTAATTTGCCTCTATATTTGATTACTAATTGGTTTTCATAGAGTTGCATGTTATATCACCTCAGGTTATGTCTCTTCCTGGCTGAGTGTGTGCCCTCACTAACCTAAGCTACATTCAGTGGTGAGATCCAGGTGTGCAGAAGCACAATATAAATACATATACACAAACTCACACATCTTCGTGCACATGCACAGACAGATATATATATAAACTATATATAAACCAAATAAATACCCCACAACTCTTACATATGTGTGTGAGATCCTATACAGAGCAAATTCAAACACATACCTCCAGTGAGAGTGAAGACACACTCCATGAAGTTTGGCAATCAAGACGGCTTGAGGTAAAAGCCCAAAAATATGTTGTGATAAGTATCAAAAGAAGAATTCTACACATAGCTACAAAAACTGATCATAGAGCAATACATGACTGCATTTGTGAAGGACAAGGTGGCAGCTCTTGCTGTATGTATGACACCAATACCCTGGTGGTTACTCTGCTGGTTACTGAAATATGAGTAAAGCTTAAGAAATTGTTTCTGAGAGTTAAAGCCCTTTATGACAGGGCCCAAACACTGTTGACATACTCTACCGTGGATCATATCTTCTCTTTGAGTGCAGACACTTACCTGAACAAGAATGGGCTTCTGGATGTGTTCTTTCAGCAAGGAACCTTAAACAAAGAAATTCACTTCCATACACCTTCTCTAAATATCAGAGTAGTTTCCTGCCCACTTAGATATATTATTCCAGAATTTCTTCCAATTTATATTTAGGAAGAAGAAAACAGATATATTTGCCAGAGTAGTTAGCTCAGCTTTCTGTTGTATCTATGAGGTGAAAAACTCAATACCCATTCGTATAAGAGATGGGTAATTCTAATTTTTCTGTGTTTGTTCTCATAATTGCAAGAATTGTGGTTTTTTACAGCATTGGTAATTTTCTTTTCCAGGAGGTGAATTTAATTTTTCTTTTTAATTTTGTATATGTTTTCTGATTTAAAAACCTCCTGGGTATGCCCTGATATAATTTTATTTTATATAAAAGGACCAGGTTTTATATACATATAAAAGGACCAGGTTTAGAAAGTTCACATAAGAAATGAGTTCTTGTGCTCTGTATATAGTTTAGCACTTTTTCTATAGGATTTCAAGATTGAGTATATACTGCAGGTAAGTAACTACATTTGCCTTCGTAATAATTTTCCACTGAATTTTTTGTAAAGGTAAGTGACTATGGTGTGCAAACCAATAATTAATGTATCTTCTCTACTGATATGAGCAATTGATATTAAAATGTTTTGCATTAAAGACAATTAGTGAGAGATTTTTCTTATGTTTGCCCTCATGGTAATGGAAATTCCATTTTACATCACTCATTTTGAAATTTCCCACCTACACAACGACTTTCTTACACAATCTGAACATGGAAAGGGATAAAAGGAGGACAGTAGCCACTTGTTCTCAGGCTGAGGTTGGATATTTGACATCTAAGCTCAGAGCAGAAACAAAAGCACTTGTGTAGTTCCACTGACATCAATGAGAATTTCAACACAACCTTTCCAGATTTTGAAAGAAAATATTAGGGTCAAGAATGAACTGTTAAAACTAGGATGAGTACTAAAATATAAAACTTTGGGAAAGAAGGTGGAAAGAATAAAATTAATTAGCAGAGATAAGTGTGTATGGAATGAAACAGACACTCTATGGTGTCATTCAACTCACCTTGTTTCAGCTCAGAAAGATTTCACAAAGCCTCCTGAATAACTCTAAAACTGAAACAAGAACATTTTCTTGAAGCAATTTCAATATTAAAGAACACCCCAGGAGGTCTGTAAACTTGTTAAAATATTAAGAAAGACACAGCTCTTAAAAAAGCAGTTCTTAAATCAGCTCCCAGGTGGAATATGAAAAAAAAGTTCCTAGGCTTTCAAAGTAACACTGCTGCATTGAAAGCTGATGTTGCTCAGTTCATTTAGAAAATACTGTAAACTACTTTACTATGGGAAATTGGTAAAGGAATCTTTCACTAATAGGAAAGATTGGACTGTGCACTGCAAATAAAGTGATGTTTACATAATTTTGAAAGATCTTTCAAAGAGTCAATATCCTTCTGCTGTGGCTTACTGTAAGCACCATAGTAAACTTGCCATTTTTAATAAAATGAAAATGTCATAATTAAGTAATTAGATGGTGCGGAAAATGCTTGTACTTTGGACAGATACACAATTAGATTTTTAGTCATTCTTGAGGTTTTTTGTTTAAACAAAGACTTTTGCACTAAAACACGACTCCAAGGGTTAGTTGTCAGCATGTATCAGATTTAGTCTGAGACCAGATTCTGTGAGGTTTGTAAAACCTAAAATATTAGGGTAGGTAAAGAATTTGTTTAATTGCAAACAAAACCTCTTCTGTTCATTTAAACCTGACTAATTTCGTATTAGGACACAATACAAATACTCCTTTTCAAGGTTCAGTTGTTAAAAGTAAGTTAAAATAAACTATATTTACCCTTGTCACAACTCATTCAAATACAGGTGAAATAGATTTCCTGACCATTCCCTCCATTGTTTGATTGGTTGCTGTTTTCTTTGCAAAAACTCTGTTGAACTGAGCCCCACTGTTCCACTGCTAGGACAACAGGAGAGACACTCAGACTTGGGTGCACACCTTGGTTTTGTACTGAGCCCATCATTGCAGGGGTTTGGCTCTCAGTTATGCCTTTCATGCTGGTTTTGAGATGAGAGTGAAAATAGCTCAAAACTTCATGAAGCACACAAAGGGAAACACAGATCCCTGAAGACCTTGCTGCCCGTGAGGTTTTGTCAGAGACCCTGGGCAGAAGTGTGCATGACGAGGTGCGTGGGCTTGGCGAGCGTAGCCATTGCCTGGAGAACCAGCACAGCCTGTCTGACACAACCTGAAACAACATCAATTTATATGCAATGCTGTAGAAATGCAGAAGGACGTATTTTATATCAGACTTTGTTAAAATTAAATATTTAAATTTAGATATGTAATGCAAACATAAGGTACGTACAAGTATTTCTAGGTAGGCTTGCTAGTTTGGATTTTGTAGAGGTTTCTGGTTTATTTTAAATACATGAAAATGAAGAGTTTGCAAGATAAAAATATGTTAATTTCTAACAGAATGAAAATTATTATTTTTATCTATCTGTACTAGCTAGTCTTGATTGGCTACAAAAAACCAGAACTCTGGAAATGGCATAACAAATCTGGCTGGAAGAAAGGAGGGAGAAAATTTCAGAGAAGAAAGATGAAGGAGGTATATATACCTGAATGTAAACAGTTATAGCCCTTACATTTAAGCTTCATTAAGGGAGATTTAAGATTCATTACGACTATTTTTCATAGAGCTTTTAAGAGAGCATCCTTTGTGCAGCACCACATAAGTGTGTAATGAATAAATAAATTAACAAGGTACATAAGAAATTGATTTGAAACAACATTTATGGCCAGTCTAAACTCTTTTTAGTGCCTGAATTTGATATAATATATGGGACTTTCTATATATTTAGGATAATACACAGAGTAGCCTTGTTCACTTGTGCTGAGTAGAAAAAAAATTACAATGTGTTTTTATAATTCAAATGAATAGACATCTAAGGTTTCTTGCTTTTTCAGCTTTTGTACTGTTTAACAAAATCAAGAGAACAGAATTTGTCTTGAAATTTTGATATACACCTCACAATACAAGGGCTGCAGCTCATAAAGAAATCCTGATTGAAAGATTTATCTTCTGGAAGAAATCCATGCGGATAAAGTGGCTAGATAAGAGAGGATGGAATAGCATACAGTAGAAATAGGTTCTTATGCTTTTTGCAAATGGCATTCTTTTGTTCATTGTGTAAAATATTCCAATAGAAAGGTTCAGTGTACATATTAAGTGATGAGATTTAGAAGCACTAGATATGAAGCCCACACACATTACCTCTGGTTCAGAAATCAAGTTTAATGGAGTATAACAAAATAATAATATAAAGCTTGCTTTCTGGGTCATCTGAGAAACACCTGGACAGCAGTCAATTGGAATTACATGCAGAAAAATAACAGGCTTGCCTCTGCAGGGTGTTGTCCCAACAGGTAGCAAATTAGGAAGTATAAGAAAAACAGGATTGGTCCCATTGTTATTTTTTATACTTGCAGAAATAGCTTGTTTATTATATTAATTAAAGAGCAGTTTGACTTTTGGGCAAGGAAGCCCCAACAATTAATCTAATAAAATCCATTATTTCTTCCTACAAGTCTTAATCACAGTCGTGAAAACATATTTTCTGTTAAAACATGGCATGGACTTGGTTCTGGAAAAATGCTGAGGTTTACACTGAAATCTGTCCCTTTCAGATTAACACCTAAGGTCATAACTGACTTTAACAATTTGCTTATTATATTTCTTGATTTCACAAGGAGAAACACACAAATTCTTTCAAATTAAGCATCTGCTTCAGTGTTGTCCTGCACAGAGATGCTTTCCAGGAGTGGAGCAGTCATAATCACAATTAGATCAAGCTGAACATGTCTATCTTACATGTAAATTCCTTTATTACTTCATCTCTCTTATTACCAATAGTCCTAAAAAGTATTGCCAGTCTTTTTCAGTTTGACCTGTATTTGACACATACAGAAAGCTTGCCATGGCAGTCTTGATAAATTTCTTTACGGTCCATGACAGATTTCTCTTTTGAAAGTTGGAGTAAACATAAATTTGGTTAGTACAGGAAGGATAGGGAGAGTTTACTTGGTCTGTAATTGTGGTCATCTGTATCCAGCCAAAGGGAAACCTCTAATTTTCTAGCTTATGTAATTGAATTTTTAACTGGCACAGAGTGAAAAGTCTATTTTTTATTTTTTATGAGAGAAACAAATTAGAATTATAATGTATGAAGGCTCCAACATTTAAATAAGCAAATACTGGTCTATTCTTGATATTTCCTCTTCTGAAAACAAACAAACAAACCCCCAGAAAGCTGAACAAAACCAGACACACACATATAAACACACTGAAACCCGAAGGAAAGGCTTGAATTCTTTACAAATAAATTACTTCCTATTATCAAAATTGCCTTGCTATTTAGTCAAGGAATTTGGGTCTAGTAGGGATACTAATGATTTTAAAAGACAATCAGATGCATGTTTCATTTTATACTTTCTAATTTTTTCTCATTTCAGTAATAGCATATAAATAGTTAGGGACCAGCAAGTATCTGAGAAATTTAGAAGCAATAGCAGTCTTAGCTTGGAATACTGCCATGGAAAAGAAGTGACCCAGGTACATTGTCTTGTCTTAAACTACACTTCACTGATGAGTTTCATTTAAAACAAAGGTTTAATTAAGTTTTAATTAAAAAATTAAACAAAGAAAAGCCATTTGGGGTAACATCTATAAAGTATTCAGATCTCTCTGGAAACTTACACAGCAGTGAACTATGCTTTAGGAACTCTGAAAACTGAAGTCAACCACAGTTAAAAATGGTAGAAGGAGGAAACAAGGTCTGGGGGTTAGTTCTTGTTCAGAGCTACATATAATCTCTAGAGCAAGCAACTTCAATAAGAAATTATATTTTACTTCTAATGTTAAAAGTGAAGCAACAATTCCCAAACCTCATTCTTCTAAGAAAACATAGTCACTAGAATGGGAACTGAAGGATAGGAGGCATTTTTCCAGGCTTTATGCATTTGCATAGCGTGCTTTATTATGTGCTGATTTCACTTTACCCAGACCTACTGTCCCTTAAACTGTGTGTGGGAGGTCTCATCAAAAGCAAGCAACCCTCCCAGGGCTCCTAAGGGCCTTCTCCATTGATCTTTCAGCTTGTTTCAGAGAGAGTTGGGATGTTATGAGATGCTTTTTGTTGCAGCAGTAATGTACAGAATGAGCCTTGTGGGCATCAGTTAAAGTGTGATTTAGGGATTGGGATGTAAAAGACTACTGGCTGTACTCTCCTTCAAGCACAGTCTGGATCAATATGAACATTTGCACTTAATAAACCTCAGTCAACCTGATGGGGAAAGGCATGGCACAGATATATTGCTTCCCCCTCTCTGTGTCCTGCCATTCCTAGGTGTGCACCATACCCAGCTGCCCCACTGACATTAGTGGAGAAGACCACTGAGATCTTGTTTTGGGGCCATAAGTGTTTGGACTTGTGGAGAAAGAAAAGGACCATTTCATTTGTTCTCTCTGTTTACATGCTTTTGAAAATTTTCACAGCAAAGCTACATTTAATGAAGCCAGAAGGTTTCTTTCCAACAACCCAAAAAATGATGCCATGAGGGGTGAATGAGAGTATCAAGTGCATAGAACCATGAATTGGTCTCTCATAAATGGTGTAGGGAACAAAAGAACGATAACCATCTAGACCTAACTTACAGTAGAGAAACTCTGATAAGAGAAAATCATTTGAACTGTAGAGTCTATAATGTAACAGCATTCTATTTCAGTATGTCAAACATAGGCATATTATCTTCCTGCAAATAAGGTGAATGTATCTGGATACTTATCTCTATTTCATTGTGCACTGATAGGATGTCTCCTGCAATTCACATGGGGATCGATCTGAAGTTTGCTAAAATCAAAAGGAGTCTTTGTATTGTGCTCATTGAATCATGAATCAGACCTCCAAAGAACAGTAGTGAGCTGGATTTTTAAAGTTCTGAACTGTCTCATTTTGGGCAAACATTTAAAAGCAAGACTGTTTCTCCCAATTTGACCAAAGCCTGCTTTCTTGTGATTTCTAGGAATCATTCTAAGTTCCTACAATAAATGGTTTGGGATTCCGTTTTTTTTCATTCCATCTGGACTGACCTGTATCATAGAGCCTGTCATTATTCTTTTTTTTATAGCATTTCTGTTTACAGGTTATCAAACATCCAATTCAAATTATCCTGGGCTCAGTGGAAAATTTCTCAAGCATTTGATAAGCCTGACCCTGCAGGAATATCTGCCAAGTCTTTTGAATAATTTACTGAAAAATTACCAGTACCATTTGCATCCTCAGGCTAATTTGCCTGCCATTATGGATGAGAAAATTTCTGCTGTATTGATCAGGAAACAAAGGACCTAGGAATAGTAAATGCATAAAAAGGAATAGAAATAACAAGGTAATTATTAAAATATAGAAATGGAAAATTATATGCTTTTACCTAGAGAACTAATGTACTTATGAGACACTCATAAAGAGAAAATAATATTTAAAATAATCAGGTATAAATAGGAACTGGGCATAAGGTCTGCAGAGATACTTTAGCATCTAATTCAATTGCCCTGTAGTCTTTACCTATATATTTGCCTAAGATGTGTAATTTTTCCACTGATGTGCAGGTATAGTAGGATAATTGGGGCCCCCAAAGCCCAGAACTCTACCTTAATCAAAGTCTCACTGATTCTGAGGCAACCTTCCTACAAAAAATGAATTTTAATTAACTGCAACCTTTCCAAAGTCCTCTAAAAAGCTTAGACATCTATACAGTTTGAGTTCATTGCATGCTTCCTAACCTTTCTTCTGGGATGAGGAAGGAAAGAAGGCTGAGGATCAGATCCATGCAGCTCCTCAAGGCTCTGATGTGACCTCCATCTCATCCCACATAGACCATTCTAGGTGCTGGACAGTTGTCCAAGTTTGGATCAAATATTCCACATTGCGTATATTTCAAAATACACACTGACACCTATGTCTCATAAATCAGCTGCTAAACCATCAAGTCCACATCCCTTTCTCCTCCATTTCATCCTGCTTAGCTGCTATTGGGCTATTTAATGGCTGTCTTACCTCCACTACTACTGTTAGAGGGGATCCTGGGAATATAATAAGGTCCAAAATCTGACAGCAGGACCATTGAGACTTAGCTACTGAAATGTTTACACACTTTGAAGGAGCTCATTTGTGTGCATCTGTTACTTCAGATAATCTTTTGGGGGAAAAAACCCAAAAACACCAGAAAGATTTCTCTCTTCTAAAAGGTACTAAGATATGAAATTGTTCAGCCATAAGGAAGGAAAATATTGAAAATTTACAGAACTCATAGCTCCAGTCGCTGCTGCAGAAAACCAAGACAAATGAAACATAGTCTGAAAAAGACTGAATAAACACTCCTTGTTCTAATAGAAATTAACAATACATTTAGAGGTATTAACTGACAGAAATTAGATCATGAAACTCTTTGTTAGTTAATCACTTGGCTTAGTAGGGTAAAATCCAGCAGGAGGTAATTTGGTAATTTCAGCAAAAGCTGAATGAGAAATGAGTAAAACATACTGAACAACTTTATAGAAGTAGACTATAACTTACAAATGGAGGTCACTGTGACTTAAGCCAGAAGAAATCTATTTAATACAGGAAGACCTTATTCATGTATCAAGATATAGAACACACAGCTGGAGACCAGAAAGAGGTTGCATATGCACATACACCACCTTGTATGAATGATAGATCTGTGGAAGCCATCTTCATTGCCATCCTGCTTTGTCTCACACTGGCTACTGCCAGAAGCAGGATGCTAAAGGAGAGTTTTCTTGCTTAAGACTTGACCTAATGGCTGTTGAGTTTGGGTGCCTAAAGCATGCTTTTATTCCCTATCTTCTAAGCCAAAGTGTTATGTTAGTTAGCAGCACATTTTTGCGGTAAACAGTTCCAAAGAATACGATAAATTTAGTGGTAAAATTGGCAGCAGAAGGGGAAAAAAGCTGGTGATACTGAAAGGCCATTTCCACTTAGAACTACATCTTAGAATTCAACATCAAAAGCCATGGATGGCCTCAGGTTTAGCATTGTCTGAGCTGTGAATACCATTTAGGAAGCATTTGACTAGAGGAAGTGTTTAACCCATTACACTATTACACAGAGGCATTTTTTGACTGAGTGCTTGTTTATTTTCTTAAAGAAAAAATCTGCTGTTGAAATGAAAACATATTATCAAATTTTCATTGAAGGAATTGGCAGTTCACAAAAAAGAAAAGAAACAAAAAGAGGAGCATTAGTGTTATGTTTTATGCAAGCAGCAGCAAAAGGAAGCTGTGCCAAAAGCACAACTCACCTAATGCATGATCTAACTGAAAGCAGAAGGGGTGCACCAGGTAAGGTTCTGTCTTCTTATGCCTCTGACAAATGTCTCTGTCTTTGAGATTGTGCTGCTTCTGCTAACTGCAATTACTGATGAGACTCCAGCAATATTATATGTTATGTACCAAATGCAGGACTTCCACTGCTCTGTCGGAATTTCTCTGGTTTCCAGCACCTATTATAAAACAAACTGGCTTGATCGGCACTGCATACCTGTTGTTTACCTTACTATCCTGAAGGAGATAAAAAAATAAATAGAAGGAAAGAAAACAGCTGCTACTTTATCTTTGAAGTGGCTAGGCTGCAAGGGGAAGTAGTTAATTCCCCATGGGTAGGCACAAACATTCCTTCACTTGTGACATGTGTAAAGGTTGCTGTTCGGAGCAGACTCTTTTCAGGACCCATTTCTTCTGGGCACTTACATTTCTAAACCCCTCAAGAGGGCCATACTTCTCAAAAAGAGAGTGGAGGCTCTGCTGTTCTGGGCTAAGATTACACCAGCATTTTTGTGAACAAACTTTGGATCAATCCAGAGTTGGAAGTGAACATGAAAAGTGTCAGTAACTCTTTTATAAGTCTTTTTGTGGTGCATCTGATTGACCCGCATTACGATGTACAATAGCATGAAAGAGTGTTAGTAATCAGTGCTAATGAATACATGTACCTACCTGATTCATATCCTGGGCATTACCCCTCACTAATGCTTTTGTTTTGCATTCATTAAAATTCCCATCATGACACAAAATGCTGAACATTTACTATAACAAAAACAAAAGCAAACAAAAAAATGAGACACATTTATTGCAAATTTCAGTCAAAAAAGATATAAATAAGGAAATACCATAGCACGGGGACATTGTCTCAATCCTACTCTACTTTAGTTCATTAATTGTTTTTAGAAAAGATATTTACAGTTAGACCTCAGGCTAATAGTCAGAGAGAACTTGCAGCATAATCCTTCTCTGTCCCCTCCTGCCCCTTCCCTTCCCCCACCAGCAAAGGAGACTGGTTATTCCTTTGGGTTTTTTTTCCCCTTTAGAGTCCAGGAAGGACTTAGAGACATTGTCTTCATAGTTTAGATTTCTGTTAGCTTTTAATCAATCTCCTACAACACGTTTACTGAGAAGGAAGGGAGAAAAAGTGTTCATTTTGGGAAGGCACTGTGATATCACAAAAAGGATTGGGGAAAGTGAAATAGGCTTGAACAGTGACAAGACAAAAAGGCTTCTCTGCATGTTAAGATACCATCACAAAGAAAGTTAAAAAATTGTTTTTCTGCACCTTTCATTTTCTCTGCCACTTACTGACAAGAAGATGAGCTTGATGTGATTATTTGTAGAAGGTCAGGAATGGAGGAACCTGGTGTATAAAGAGAGGTGGATGGCCAGCTGTGCTCAGAAGGATGATTGTGCAGCTACAAGTCTCTCACAAGCCTGGACTTCCAACTACAGGTACACTTTTCCAACCTGATAGGAAAAACCAGGGATTTTTTTTTTTCTCACTGAAAAATTAAGAAAAATTAAAACTACACACATTCTACTCTTATGCTCAGTGCTATGAGAGCATTAGAACTAGAGCTAGCATGTTCAGGGTAAAGTCAAATATAGAGGAGCTCTGTGTTCAGATATCATGAGGTTTATTTGCTGAAGTGAAGTCTATCAAACTGAGCCCTCCAGGGAGGGCTTTAGATAAAAAAAATTATTATTTGAGGATTAATCTGAATATTCCTCATGGACATAGGTATAGGAGTTGTGCTGCTCACACCTTCCAAGACAGCAGCTATTGCAGAAGTGTACAAAAGTGGGTGTAAATTTACTAAAGACACAAATATTAAACATAAAGAGCCCTAAAGAATAAAAACCAGTCTCTTGAGCATGGACTCTAACATCAGACTTACCTTTCCCTTCAGGAAATTAGATGGTGGTCCTTCTGGGACCATTTCTATTTCATATCTTCAGTAATGACATAGACAAAGGGATTGAGGGCACCCTCAGCAAATTTGCAGGTGACAACAAGCTGAGTGGTGCAGATGACACACCCGAAGGATGGGATGCCATCCAGAGGGACAGGGACAAGTTTGAGAAGCCTGGGAATGTCATGCAGGGTTCTGCACTTGGGTTGTGGCAATCTCCACTGTTGATACAAGCTCGGGAATGAACTCTTCTTCCAAGAATGACTTGTGGGTGCTGGTGGATGAGAGGCTGGACATGACCCAGCCATGTGCACTCACTGCCCAGAGAGCCAAACGTGTCCTGGGCTGCATCCAAAGCAGTGTGGGCAGCATGGCCAGGGAGGGGATTCTGCCCCTCTGCACTGCTCAGACCTGACCTGCAGTGCTGCATTCAGCTCCTCAGCACAGGAAGGACATGGAGCTGCTGGAGTGAGCCCAGAGGAGGCCACCAGGATGATTAGAGAGATGGAACAGCTCTCCTACAAGGAAAAGCTGAGAGAATTGGGATTGTTCAGTTTGGAAAAGAGGGGGCTCTGGGGTGACATAATTGCAGCCTTCCAGCATCTGAAGGCAGCCCACAGAAAAAAAGGACAGAGAATATTTACAAGCATGTAGTGACAGGACACGGACAAATGGATCCAAACTTAACGAGAATGGGTTTAGACTAGATACCAGGAAGAAATTCTTTTCTGTGAGGGTTATGAGGCATTGCAACAAGTTACCCAGAGAAGGTGTGGATGCCCTGCACTGGTAAGTGTTCAAGGCCAGGCTGGATAGGGCCCTGAGCAACCTGGTCTAGTAAAAGGTGAACGCTTATGGCAGAAGGTTTAGAACCACACAATCTTTAAGGTCCCTTACAATCCACACCATTTCGTGATGATTCTATGAGGTAAATGTGGTTTCCCTTGTGTATTACAGTTGTGCAATCCAAAAATTCTACTTTACATATAAAAAGTTCCACAGTTTAACTAAAACCAGAATGTTTTTCATCCAGGTTATACCGGAATGTCCTCAATGACTTACCTGTATGCAGTTTCTTAGCTCATAATATGAAAGTCCTCCGACAGGGTTTTTTTTTCAATAATTATAATTCCCATTCAGTCAACATAACCAATTCTACTAAAATCTAATTTTTCTTGCAGTTCACTACCATTAAAAGCAACTTGTGTTTGTTTCTTTGGAGAGAAAGGGGTTTAGACCTTCCCTGTAATTCATATAATCAGCCCTCTGATTCTAGTAATGTACGAGGCTCATGCAGCCCAGTAAGACATCCTGGTTTGTATTATTCAGCTGCAATTCTCTTTGACTGTGTCATTACATGTTATTCAGTATTTCAGCTGTGCTTTTATGCTTCTCTCATGCTGGTATGAATATTTGTAACTCATTGTAATCCTTCAGATTCCTCCATTTCTGGGTGGGGTAAGTGAAGTGCAGAAAGCAAAGCTTTCAGTTAGTGAGAGAAGGGAAGTGCATAGAAGATTTTTGTCAGATTTCCTAAAGCACAGAAGTGGAGTAATTGCCTACTACTGAATGGAATCTAATTCCAGATAAACATCTAACAATATATTTTATTATATATATTTTCTAGAAATGCAAATATTGGATTCTGTTGCTCAAGCAGTAGTCAGATAGAGTATTGGTGTCAAACCACGGCTGTCCTTCAGGCTTTGCCATCATTCTGTACAACTGGGGTTTCTTTGATGCTGAAAAAGAAGGAAATCAAACAGAAACTCCAAACCAAGAAACCCCAAACAAACAAACAAAAAGTTTCTTTCCTGCAGAAGAGCAAAAATAGACTGCAGCCAATCCCCACTAATTACTCTTGTTGAAAGCTTGGCTTTTTAAAGATGCTTAAAAAAATAACTTAGCTGAGGGCAAACTCTATCACACTCTGAGTGATGATGGGGAAGCCCAGATTTAGGCATGCTGTATTTTGGACCTCACCCAAATGATCTGCTTCTCATCCTTATTTTACTTCATTTCATGATATGATTCAACTCATTAAACATTTCAAACTCAGCTTAGGTCCAAGAGAAAGTGTTTCCCTCCTGCCAAGGAGTTCTGAGATAGGGTTCTATAATCCATGTCACTACTAAACAGGGACTTCCTCCTACTCAATTCTGAGTAATAATTTGGAAGTGAGACCTTGGTATTCCCTCTGAATGACTGAGTTGTGGTTCAGAATGAATCACTTGTGCAGTAGGTACATTACGGAGAGGGCAAACTGCTGTAATTTATTCTTATTTGTAGCTTGAGTTTCACTCAGTTCATTTGCTTCATCAGCAACAATTCAGCCTTCCAGCAAACCACACCCTTTTCAAAAATTATTGCAGGAAGAGGAGGTTGAGCAAGCATGGCCACTCATTTCCCTCTGGGCAAATTGCCTCATGTCCTCCTTCAGGGGATGGTCTCAAAATGAAAATTAGAGATCTTGTAATCTTTTATTACTTAGTGATAAAGTTACTGCACCTGCCGTGTCATGGCAATCACACAAAGTTCCTGTAGTTTCTAACATCCTCCAAGCAATGTTTTCACAGACCTTCTTTGGAACTCTTCCACTTGCCTCTCCTGGATTCTCTCTGTTTCCAGATGGAAGATTAGTAGCTCATGAGATCAATAACCTGGAAAAAACAGTAGCCCAGGAGGCTCTATTTCAAAATTAAATTGTTCAAATTAAACTAGCTCAGAGCTGGTTGACATCCTTTCTGAACACAATTTCCCCCATAAAGACTAATCTGGCTTTGGATCATACCTTCAAAGGCTACATTACAAAGTCTTATTACATCCTTTCTGTATTGCAAGGCCATAGAGCCAGGATTAGGGCCATAGAGCAAGGATTTGGGCCAAAAACTATACTCATAAAATTCTCTTTAAATACTGTATCTCGTAACAAATAATTATAGCAAGACTGGGTTTGGAAAGAAATCAATCACCATTGTCAAAAACCAGACACCTTTTCCCCTGTAAAAAATCTGATTGTGCATATTTCACACATTTATTGGCTTAATCAGGCCAAGAAAAGGACGGCCACAATATTTACGAGTAGAAGAGACCAACTGAAAATTGGTTCATAAGAGACTGTCAAGACTTTTAAAGGTTCAAACCTCTGGAAGCTATCACAAATGGAAGAAAAATTAAAAAGAAGAAAAGAAACAGCTTATATTTAAATGTCCATGTATGTGTTTAAGCCCAGAAGCAAACAGGGATTTACAAATTGTGATATTGAACAGAGTGATGCCTACGAGATTCAAGGACAGAACTAAAATCACTGAACTAAGAATCACGATCAGCAGAGAGCGAGGCTCCTAGAAGTAGGACTTAGGTTGATTATCTCTTCAAATGGTAAGACATCTTCTATGAGCAGAAACAAATAACAGGGCATGTCTGAAACTGTAGAAGGAAACTTTAAGAACTCATGGAGTTTACACTGACCAAAAATAAACATTCTGCAAGAGGTAATTCAGAGCATTTAAATTGGGTTTTTCAGGCAATTGGCTCCCTTTTTTCCTATGAACATATGGGTGCAAGAGGCAAAACCGTGTCTCTCAGAGCCATGAAATGAACCCTAGAAACACAAACAATGAACCCACTGAGTGTATCTACATTGCTAAATGAAAGAGGTTCAGGGAGAAGGTTGATCATTGAAACTCTGATTTTGCAATGTTTAATTACTATCTGTCTCTCTCTGGCTCTGTGCTAGACTTCTCCATATGGATTTTTTTTACTATCTATCTGCCTGAAGGAGGTTGGTTCTCAGAGGAAAGCCCGCAACTTGACATTCTCTTTTATTTATCAGTAGAGCTAATGTGATTAGTGTAAGCTGTTGTTTTAAGTGAAAGAGATCACCTCTGAAGGATTTGTGTATATGCTCCACTGACTTTTATCAGAGCTCAGGTAAGCATCCAACTTCAAAAAAAAAAGAGTTCATCTCTTCCACATCAGAGCTAGATGCCTAAAATATTTAAACACACTTGCATCTTATTTTGTCACACTAGATGCTAGATTTAAAAAATTCTTATTTTCTGTTTTACACACGGAGCCCACATGAGTGAAAACAAAATAATAACAGTAGGCAAAAGGGATCTGTATGCAATTGGTATAGGATCACTAAAGGTAGGCCAGTAAGAAACCGGAGAAAGGGGAAGATATATTAGAGTTCTAGACCTATGAAGGAAAGGTTTTCCAGAGAGATCTCCATACCTGGGATCCGCTAAGATAGATACGAGATTGATCCCTGAGACAGAGCTGAAGCACAGAGACAGTCCTGCCCTGAAGGGCCTGAGGTCAGCTCCGTTCCAGCTCTGCAGGCTGGCCTCAGGGAAGTACATTCACAGCTTAGCTCCTCCCCTGCACAGAGGAGATTATAATGTTACCTTTATCTACTCTGCACATTCGTTTGGAGCAGAGTCTAATGCCTGTGAACTAAGGTGCAGAGATGAATGCACAATGTTTCAGGTCCTCTAAAGAAAATCAGTTTTCCAGCAAAAACTTGTCAATAAAACAGCACGCATTTCTTCATTCAGAGTTTATATCTGCAGGGCAAGTGAAAATCATCCTCCTTTCCCCTGTGCCTGCTACCAAGAATGGAAAACTTGAGGGTATGCAGAGCTTTGAGGCAGTGTCTGATAATTTGCAAGTTACACCTCATACCCCTTTTGTGGAAAACCTTTCATGGCAAATGCGATTGTAGCTACCAAACTCACAGAATTTACATATCCTTGTTAAGAACATGCTGTAGCAGGTGTCAGTAGAGTTCTTGTTTCATATGCTGACGCCAGTGGAAGCTGAAGGCTGCCACATACCAACAAAATGTCTGCAAAGCTACACAGAAAACTTCCCTTGACTGTGGTACCTCTTATTCATGGGAATCTTTCCAGGCTAAGCAGGGAAACATTTTTCTACTTTATCTTGGTTTGCTCAAGGAGTTGAAATCATCCAGTACTGAGTCACATGCCATTTGCAGAGCCCCTGACTACGGCAGAGCAAATTCTAAGAAATCCTTTATTCAGAGTGTCCTCTGGTTCGGCAAGGCCCTGGAATTTTTGTGACCACAGGAAGCAGTTGAGAGGTTTTCCAGCCTGACCATATCAGCCGTCTCACCACAAGAACTTCCTATTTTGGCTGAATCCCTTCAATCAATTTGAGGCTACTCTGTATTATCAATAGCAGGGAGTTTAAGGACGGCTTGTTTGCCTTGTTTGTGAAGTGGTTCTTGTTCCCTGGTTTCTCTATCAAACAGTAGAGCTACTACTGTTTGCTTTAAGGCTTTAAATCATCGCTAATTTTTACAAAGAAAAGCAAAGAGTAAAAGGTATATATTTTATACTAAATCTCTTTAAAAGTTAGCAGTAAAATAAACAACATGAAAGAGAACCAGAAAAGACTTGGAATAAATTACATGTAAGTATAAGATAGAGGGTGAGTTTACAGGTAAACTGCATCTAAACAATAACATAACATATAATATCCAAAATACATATACTAAAAGTATTTGTAAACTCTATTGAAATCCAAGTGAAAAATTCAACTGTAAAACTCAGAACACAGGCAGTTAATATAAATATGATAGAAAATGTGTAGAAATGAAATAATAAACCACTAAGTACTCTTTACTTTCATGCAACCCTTGAAAAGTTTCATAATCTTAGGGAGGAAACAACAGTCACAGTACAAAGCCATTAGTGTCTCATGAAAATAAGCTACTTCAGTATGTGAAAGAGATTTGCATTCAGAGTTTTCTAGAGGTGTGGGTAAACGAATGATTTCAGTTACTGGAAAATAATATTTGCATTAGATAGCTTAACATTTGAATAGGGCAGAAGGAGTGCATCTTATCTGTATCAGATCACTGCATCCTATCTCAAAAAGAACTATGAGTTTGTTGTTTGTCTTTCACAGAGAAGCTCTTCTTTTTCGAGAAGGGATATGGTAGAACAAATGTTTAATTGTTTTCATAGCCCCTGATCTTTTAATCTGAAACTCGGCACAGTCATATAACACTGCTTAGTGGGGGAAAACAGAGATTTATTTGATTGAAATAAGTGTTTGATCCTTAACAGGACATATAGACTACCTGGAGTACAGTGACTATCTTGTTCAAAAGTTATGCAAATTATAGTGTACGGCAATTTAGTTGATTTGGAAGATTTTTGAGGTAGGAGCTTTCTATCATTAGCTGCTCTTTAGGAAATCAAGCACTAAAATCTTATATGCAAAACTGGTGAAAAATAAATTTTATTTAGGTTTTTTTTTATTATTTTAGAGAAGGTCATTAATCCATGGCAACTAATATCCTTCACGAACAGAGAAAGGATATTAACATGGAGGACCAATGTTGGTTTAGTTCTTTTAATATACACACCCACAGGTACAGTACTGAAATGAAAACAAATTCCTTCCTTCCTTGGTGACTGGTTTCCAAAATCTGGAATGAAGATTACTGTCCATGAAAGGATATTTGTTCAGAGGTTGTTTAGCTGATTACGGTGCAGGAACCAAAGCCTGCTCCATGGGACACATCTAATTCCTGGTAAAGCCCAGAGGTAAAATCTATAGCTAAGTGAATCCTAGTGTGCTACTTGATGTGAAACAAGAGACTTCCCTAATCTAGGAAGGGTGAAGAACACAAGCAACCTTCAAGTTTATCCTCTTGGTTTCACGTTCACCAGGAGCATGGGCCTGAGCAAAAGTAATTTCAGACAGTATCATAAAACATAATATATCATAGACCATAAGAATTACTCTGAAAAATATAACTTCATACTAAAAGTAACAGTGATGAACAGTGAATACTGCTTTAGGGATTAAGGTTCCAAAGAAGTTCAGCCCTCTTCCACTACTATACTTATGCAAAGTTCAGCTATGAAACTTCACATGTACTTAAATGAAATATGCAGGAGTATGAGGATTTGCAAGGGGTGGCAAGGTGTCTAAAAAGTACCTTAATTTTTTTCTTTCTGTTTGACTCTCAGGTGTGCTAACATCCCTTTGCTCAGTGTTCATTGCCTGCAGAAGCTTTGAAATATACGTGTGAATAGTCCCATGATAATAATTCCAAAAGGAGATCCTCATTTTACAACAAAAAGCTACATTAAGAGGTATTTTCTTGTTCTGCTCCTCTCATAGAGTTTCCAAAACTGGTGGAACAAGAGCTGTGTTCTGTTATTCCCAGGACACACCTTGCTAGACAGCTTACTGCTCTCTCATGTGGATCCCAGGGTCCGCTTTTCCTTCAGGACAGCCCTCTGGCACAACTCTTTTGACTTCAATACTTTTGTCCAATAAAAATTAAACTGGTTTGCAGGTTTCAGGACAAACCCTTTTGAAGCTTTGGCAAGTGAAGAGAGAGAAAACAGAAAAAAAACTCCTAATGTAAGATCACTTCAATTTGAGCCCTTGCATTGACAGAAATGCTTTGCTTCATTTGCCTCAAACTTGACCAGATAATTTTTATTCTGGCATATGATCACACCTATGGCATTTCAGAAGGATTTGCTTAGGTTTGATGATGCTAACACATGTCAAAATCTAGCTTATAAAAGGAAGATGAAAGAGAAAACTCTGGAGTGACTGTTCTCTTTCCCGTAATTATGGAGAAAAGTTATTGTCCAAACCCAGCTTTGTTTCTGAAAACACAGTTTGTCATCAAGAAAATAGCTGATAAGAAATGCAGCATTAACATCTGAGTCACTGGCATTTGCCATATTTCCTTGGTGAAGTTCTTTAAAAAATCACTGAGGTAGAGTCATAGCTAAACCTGAAAGTGATAGAAAGAGATAAAACCAAAACTTCCCTGCAGTGAGAACAGGAAAAGAAATCCTGGAGACCCCACTAGCATGACACATATTCCTTATTTGCTAACCTTTAGCATAGGGAAAGTGTGAAAAATGTGAAATCAGAACAAAGAAAGCATTAGACTTCAAAAAATCAGTTGGACATTTTTAAATGATACTGACAGAGATTTTTTGCACTCTAGAAATGCACACTTGATTGGTATTTTGCCGGTGGTGAAGTTACAAAATTTATTCTTCAAATATTTGTGTTAATCTACCATCAAATTTTATTAAAGTTCACAATTGCCTTGCACATCACAGCTTACTAAGGCTCTCTGAAACAAGGTCATTATTTCTTAACTGTTTAGAACACCTTAATGTGTGCACTCACCATTCCATGGGAAATACTTGGCTGTCCCTTACAGCTTTGCATAGCTGTGAGGAAGGAAGGCTTTCCCTACAGTTTAATCACACTTTTCTTTTTTTCACTTACGCTTCAAGACTTCCACATGCTGCTATAGCTTTTCCAGCTAAAATCTGACATATAGAATCCTCTCGTCTCCTGGACAGATCATAAGCCTCTGCCAGGGTGTTTCTGGCATTATGGCTGCATTCCATTATTTTAAATGCTGAGGCAAAGTGGACCACAGCCAAGAAACAAAATTATACCAAAGTCCCTGCATTGACGCCAGATCATCTAAGCCAATGGCTGAAATACAATTAAAATTAATTCTCCTTTTTCTGTGGAACTGCAGTGGACATGGAGTGCAGCTGTTGTGATCTGGTTTATGTGATATCATTACCACCTCACTAAACCCTTGCTGGTACATTTTCAAAGTGAAATAATAGATGTCCTTTCCGCCTGTTTGATGGAAGGTGTAGTGCTACAGATTTCACATAATAATTTTCCATTTTTATAGAGTGTCTCAATTATTCAGAGCTCTTTTCAAAATAAGTAGAAAATAAAGTGGCTGGCTTCTGCACACCATTATAGTGGTGTGACCCTGTAATGGTTCTACTGATTTCACAGGGAGGAAATTGGGTATGAATCAAGATAACAAAACAAAATCTAAACTGAAATACAGTCACTATTCACACTTAGTCAGATTTGGTGTCAGAGGCCTGATTACACATATACAAACTCCTATATAAATACTTCCTGCAGATCCTACACATTTGTAATTCATGGATTTTCTGTTGGTGTTTCTGTGGGCGTTTCTGTGGACCTTCTTATAGGTGCACTTCCATTGTTTTGCCAAGGTTCTGTTACAACCTGACAAATGAGGGAAGAATATATCCTTTGGTCTTCCTATTGCAGCTGTATAACACCTGAACAAAAGCTGATAGAAAAATAAAAAATTCTAACCAAAGCTCTGACCCCTAGTAGTGACGTATGGAGACCCGGATTAGGAATTTCCTTAACAATCGCTTCTTATGGTAAAAAAATTCTGAATCACCCTCATCACTGGAGGAGTTATTTAGTAAATATGAGATGTTTTTCCTGTATAATTTTTTTCTATTAATGATTTCACAGATTTCCACACCAAAAAATTTGATTACATGGAATAGAATAGAATAGAATAGAATAGAATAGAATAGAAACCATTTTCTGATACGAGTGTTAAAATTCAAATGAATTTAGATAACCAATTATTCTTCCTGGCCTGGAGAGTCAGTGATTTTTTATGATTGTATGCACTATATTATGTTTGTTATATATGTTCCATGTAAATCAGTCCTATGTCAGTTTAGAAACTATAAATAGTGCATGTATAAATAGATGACACAATGAGTTCTGCCTTCAGTTAAGGGCATGAAGATGTGTTATGGAAGGAACAATAGTGAGTATATTAATTCACACTGATATTTCAAACAATGTTTTTGATTTAGTATTTTTCTTTAAATGAGGTTCCAGATCTGATTTTATCCTGATGAATATCTTGTTTAGTAAATATAAATCACTCAGGTTGGTTATGATTATATATTGGACCCTAGGTCTCAGTCATGTGCAATAATTTGATACTTGCTGATTGTTTATTTGAATTTTGAGAACACTTCCAAGATAAGAAACTATGTACATAAGCAGGGACATATAAAAAGTGAGTTTTTTCTGTATTCTGTCACACAAAGCCGTGGGTGAACACAAAAAATTAATGTTGTACATGTCTGCAAAATAATATCTGCATAATGGCTCAAGTGTCTAAGCATAAATTGAAATTATTGTCCCTTGTAAGCTTCCAACCTTGGGGGTTTTTGTAATTTTGTTTATTCTAATGGAAAAATAGAAAAAAAAAAAATATTTTTCAACAGCTTGGAATTTCATACTTTTCAAGTTTTTTAATCTGTGAGTAATTTTGAGGATAATTTTTTATCAATATGCATGCTGAAGGACTCTCTTTTTATGGAAGAATCTATCTTTACAAGTCTGTTAACACAGGTAATTCATTATGTATTTTGGAGATGCAAATCTCAGTTTTGTTCAGCTAGACAGGCACCTCTGAATTCTGTCCATTTGTTAATATTAGTACCCTAAGGAGGTAGTCAATTTAGACTTTTATTGTACTTGATAGTATGATAAAAGAGCATTTAAAGAACTATGTGAGTTTGTTCTCAAATAGTAAACACCTTGCTGCAATATCTGTAGAACTTGACAAGATGTCTACAAGGAGAGCTCCTGTCCATTGCCAAAGGATTGCTTCTCTCCACGCTTTGTATGAGTTTTGTAGTCAAATCCTTGTCCCTGCTTCCTTAAATGGCACCAGAAAATGTTACCAGGCTCTGAAAATAATTTATCCTGTTCAATATTTGATGTCTGGGTTGTGCTAAGAGAAGTCTCCCAAACTCTGCATGTTGTCTGGGAGTTAGTACGGTATAAAATCTCCTCCACTGAGCAGTCTACAGACATGGCACAGTGAATCCCAGAATCCCAGGATTACAGGATGGGTCAGGTTGGGAGGGACCACAGTGCATCATCTGGTCCAACCTCACTGCTCAACCAGGGTCATCCTAGAGCAAATTTCACAGGATTGTGTCCAGATGGTTCTGGAATATCTCCAGTGAGGGAGATTCCATAACCTCTAAGGACAATCTGTTGCCGTGCATGGTCACCTGCACAGTAAAGAAGTTCTTCCTCATATTCAGGTGGAATTTCCTGTGCGTCAGTCTCTGTCCTTTACCCCTTGTCCTAAGGCTTGGCACCACTGAGAAGAGCCTGGATTCATCCTCTTGGAACCTCACTTTGGATACTTATAGACATAAATGAAGTCATGTTCTAGATTCAAAATACAGTTCAAATAACTCCTGGTGAGAGCAACAAAAGTTTTTTCAACAATATTAAATGTTTAACTACAGTAAACCTACATTTTCTGTTGTTCAGAAATAAATAATATGAATTCCAGGAATACAGGGGTTAAACACAGTCTTGGTTCATTCTGGAGTTAAAGTATATTTGTAGTTGTCATTTCAATGATTGGATTGATATGCTGGCTCAATGAAATATAGAGCTTTTTTGGTAGATTTGGGAGAGTACAGACGGTTACAGCTGTACAGCAGTAGATGCAGAAAGTAATTCAGCACAGTTAGTAAAACTGGACAGGTTAATGAACCTATGTGGAACTTTGCTCACTAAATGTAACTATTTTAAGTTCTGTAGGAAGTTAATCCTGCTCCAACAACTTGACTAAAGACTGTAAAAATATCTTTGTCAGGAAAGGATATCAACCTTTTAGTCTACTTTGCGCTGATAAAGAGAGGAAGAAAGGAGGAGTTCACTTTCATGAAATAAGAACTAAGTGAAACAAAAAAACTCCTTGTCTTGAGAAATATTGCACCTGCATTAAGTACCTGCTGATTCCTTAGCAGAAATTTGATTTTTTCCCTCTCCTCCCCCCCTTCATTATTTTCAGCTCTGAGGAATGTGAGGCATGTAAGCCATCCTTCTTGTCACTGACAAAATTCTTTCTTCAACTGCAAAAAAGAATAGATCTTCCTCACCCAAGTTACCATCAGCAAGTCATCTCAGCAATGCACCTGTACTGTGTAACAATACATTATACTTTCCACAGCTTCATATTTGTGTGACAGACTTGAGAGATCTATTTCCTGGTCATCTAAAACCTATGGTTAGGACTTCTATTCTGACTAGGAAGGTCTTTGAGGGATGTATTGTGATTTCCAAGCAGTGGAGAAATTATTAGTTATTTTATTTGATATAAAAGTCTTTTTCTCATGAAAGGTGCAACTGTCATTGCACCCCCCCTTCCCCAAATGAACCTGTAGCACCTTCAACATATTCCATAGTAACTAGTTTTTCTTGGATGTACTCTCCTCATTAAGTTTACATTTTAATACTTCAGATTCAGAGAGGGTATGATCAGCTCAGAAAGAAATCTCAGGTCTTCCCACAGGCCTTGGTCATTGTGGAAACCCACAAAAATAGAGCATGTGTCTAGGCTGGTCTGATAGCCCTAAAACCATTATGAATAATGCAGGCAGGCAAGCACACAAAGAAAGTCTCTATACAGGCTGTGTGATTATGAGGACTCAGTAGATTACACAACCTTGTAGCAGATAATCATGAACTCCAACATTCCCCAATTTTTTCAGACCCGTTGGGCAGGCCTTCACTGAGCAACCCCCAGGCTGGCAACAGCCTGGGAAGATTTATCTCCCAGTACCACCCTCTGCTGATATACTAACCTGATACTGAAAGAAGCATAGCAATGCAAGTGAGGCTAGTTTGTTTCCAAATTGGATCTAGTCCAGTCAACCAGGAGAATCTGTATCTTGCTTCAAAGAATAGTTATCAATACATTCATCTCAAATTTGCAATGTATTCCAAATATGTTTACCTAAAAGTCTACCGTGAGCCTGGATTTATTAATTCTGAGCCATACATAAAACTTCAGTTATGGAACAGAATTTATATTGATGGCATTTGCAGATGACAGCAAGGCCACAAAGGCTGTATAAATTTAAGAATCTGTGATCATAATTTAAAATAAATTAGTGAATGCTGAGAAAATGTTCAAAATGAACAAGATGGAATATTGAAAAGGCCAGTGCCATGTGTAGGAATCAGAAAGTAAATTCTTTCTTTTGGGAAGGAAAAATCTCAAAATACTGCCTGGCAAGTTATACCAGTAAAAGAAAATTTAAAGGGAAGTCTTTAATATTAAAAACAAGCTCATTATGGACCAAAATAATTTATGTATTTTGCATAAAATTCTAGAAATAATAATTCTAATTCTACTTTACCCTAACATATTCAGATGGGATTCCTGTGACTTTCAACCTCCTTCTTAAAAGAAAGGTATTACAGGGCTGAATAGAGGCCAGAAGAAAGCAGCCCAGACAACAGCAACATCAAATATGAGAAAAACTAATTAAAAAATTACATAGTGTCAAAGGCCCTTTTATTCTTTAACATAGGAAGGACAAGTACAAAGAGGAAACTTGTCTCAGCATGTTGTAAGACAGCATTGATCAGTTCAGTAAATCTACTGACATAACGACAGAAAAATCCATTTGATTGCTAACAAGATTTGAGCCACTTATTCGAGAACTGGCATGTGGTTCTACAGAAGTGGAAACCCTTAGGGGTTATAATATCTCTAAAACCTAAAGTTGGAGGAGAAACCTTTCCAGATAGATTGTATTTGGTCCTGCTGCAATGTAGAATTAGATAAGGTTGGTTTCACACTTTCTCAAACTTATCTTCTCAATTTAAAACATGGCATGTGCCTAATATTTTATTCCCCATAAATCTGATAAAATTGTCATTACTGATGGTAGTCTCTCCTAATTTTTTTGTTGGTAAAATACTGTATCTACTCTCCCTTATATTGACAAATTAGTTGCTGGTATCTAATATTTTCCTTTTTTAGCATTTTGAAAAAATAATTGCTTTCTGCAGCCCTTTGTTATTTCCAATTTTCCAAGACTCCTTTGAAAAGAAGAACTTCTCACTGAAGTTCTAATGAGAGATCCTCTTCCACATGTTTTAAATATCTAAGCTGTGAATTTTCTACTCATATGATTTAAAGTGTCTAACTTTAATGCTTGCTCTTTAAATCCTGATGAAATGGAAATAACTTCATAGTTGTCTTCAGTGACAGGAACATATTACCTGTCTTTTCCTTATGTCTTTTTTTTTTCGTTTCTCTCCCATTTTTACTTCTAATTCTTCTTCTTTTGTAAGGTGGGACATGTGTGTAAGAGTGTGTTTAACCAAACTGAAAACAGAATGTTTAATTAAAAAAAATTAAAAAAAATAGAGATATAGCATCTGATAGCTCTTATTATGCCTGCTGCAGATGAATTCATGATCTCAGCTCTGCTCCCACTGAAACACAGATCTCATAGATCTGTACAACAGGACACATAGAGGCAGGAGGCCATGCCAACCACCTCATCAAAGGCTAATTGGGGATGTTTTGAGTGCCTGCATATTCAAAGTTAAACATTACTGTAAGCCAGGTGAGTCACCATGAGGAACCTTTATGAATTGGATGACATTAATTTGAACTTAGAGCAAATTATGCCTATTTTTATATATTATGCCTATTGACCTGTTGGGAGTCAATACCTTCTTTAAGTGTTGTAACTCAATCACTTGCCCAAGATCTTGTTATGCTTCACAGACACTTCTAAGGCTCATTTGTGCCAAAAATGAACTGAAATTGTGCACCAGGTGATGATTTATATAAAAGATCATTAAAAGTGTTGCATATGAATATTTTCAAAATTTGTTTAAGCACAGAATTATTCTTAGACATGAACAAAAAAATATTTATTTCAGGGACACAGTCTGTATTGGCAAGTGATTGGGAGCATTCTAGTATATTTTATGTAGACTCTGAAGATGAAACAGTGTACATTGATAAATTACATGTTTTTGTAAAAAAAAATGTAATAAGTTTCTCACAGTGCTATCTGTTAATTACAACCATGAGTTTGTTCATGAGCTGGACTTAAATGAAAGTTTCAGCAATAAAATCATACGAACGTGTATAATCCATCATAGAAACAACCACCTTTAGTACAACTTTCCTGTCAGTCAAACATGGATCTAAATGATGTAATGTGACATGACCATGCCCAAAACACAAGTTTCACAAGCATGAAATTAACACAGTAAATAGAAATTTTAAACAGATATTTATCTGACTGGAGCTGTAAGAATTGGCCGAAATACTTACAACAATGTGTTCTTGTTGACCACCTATTAATCTCCAGTACACACCTTCTATCTGGATATTTTTTCCTTCTGAATATTGTAACTATTTTGGATCACCAAAGTTATAACAGGAAAGGACAGACATACTCACACTTAATAAATATACATATAGATATATATACCTGTATAACACTTTGCAATTTGTTTTCATGTCAATTGATACCACACAGCAGCATTATTGTCCTAGAATCCCTAGGCATCCTACATCATATGTTCTTTGTCATTCCTTAGTATAACATTTGATCATATTCTATTTTGTAGTTTCCAAAATTTCCCTTCTTATTGTATATGAGTTTGTCATTATATTCACATCAGTGTCACTAATTATTTTTCTTTCTGGGTGAAGAAACCAGCAGATGAAATTTCCTAGCTGAGATCAAACCGTATCAACACTCATTAGCAGATCCCATGTGTTTAGTAAGCAGTCAGTATTAGAGTGAAAAAAAAGATCTGCTTTTAAAAACATGACACTCAATTCTTTTCTGAAATGAAGATGAAAGAAGAATTAGTGTCCACAGTTAGCAACAATATCTTCAAAAGTTTGCTGCTTGTCTGAAGACCTAATAGAACCCCGAGTTTCACTTAGTGGCAAAGATATGTGTTCCACACAGAGCTACACAGTAATTATTCCTTTAATCCTAGGAAATTAATAAAGCTTGATGGATTATGAGATTCTGTCCCAACGGATGTAGACCGATTGACGACATTGTTGACACTTTAAAGACCTCTATTAAGGGCAGGGTCACTGAACCTGCATCATTTGTTATTGCATTATAGCTCCATGTACTCAGCTACCAAAGGCACAAACACACAGCCTTGTCCTTGCTCCTGGTTGCAGATAACAAAGGTGAAAAAAATGTTTCCCATTACTTCCCCTTGATCATTTATTCCTCCCTCAGTTCTTCTTTCCACGGAATTTGAAAAAAGTCCAGGGAATTGTGTAAATGCCCTTCCGGGCAACCACTGATTTCTTAAGAACTGCAGAACAAGGTCTGAGCTCAGAGCTGTCCCTTCTTTGAGGAGAAGGGAAGAATAATGGATTCCTGGAGTCCCTTCCCACATCAATTTTTCTGTGATACTATGATTTTAAAAAATCTACCAAGAATTAAAGACTTTAAGACCTGAAAGTTCTTATTATCTAACAGCATTAAATCTCAAGCATGAAAAGTCTTTGTTTTCTTGCTGTATGTACTGCCCCTCTTGGAATTTTCATACAAATCAATAAGAGTTAGAGAAATATACAGTTCAAATGCATAATCTTCATAAAAATCTGAAACTGCCTGATTAAACACCCCTGGAATCTATTCATCTTTCACAGAAATCAACACAATTCAGCTTCCCTTCAGCTTCAGTTATTTGGCATCATATCAAAAACAATAGCTTAAATACAACACATATTAACCATGTGGTTGACCTTAATGTAATGATGTGAAATTGCCTAAATCTATCCCATACTCCTTAATTTGAGTATCAGTTATGATCTCCCTCCTTTGAATAGCATTTTGTGGGATGATCCTGGATGAGAGGCCTCAAAAAACTGGCATAATATTGTGGCACTTTCCACTGTCCTGCAACTACACCAACTACACCAAACTTCATGTAACTAGGATGCACGAGGAAATAAGCAGTTCTGATAGAGAGGTTTGACTCAACTACAGTTCTTTCAGTTACTTAGTATTGGCCACTACAAATAAGTAAGAAATAGAATTTAATGCTGAAATTTGGAAAAAAATTAACAAACAAATAGTTCAAACATATATTTAAAGCTTTAATTTCTGTCCATTATCATTATCTAAAATGTTCACCAATCTATGTAAATAATATTTAACTCTTGTTTCTAACTTCTCAATGTCTCATTACAGAAAAATGATAATGCTGTTGAATTTCTTATCTCATTTTCTTTTTTTTTTTTTTTTTGTGTTTGCTGTTTTTGCAGGCTAAGAGCTTACATGGCCTGCTCGGTTTTTCTGACTTGACAAGACAACTGGTCCATCCTGTCTCTTTACATACCAACCCCCTTCACTTCTGCCATAGGCCTTGTGAAGGACAGCAACCACAATCATAAGTTTTGATGGAGTTTTTTCTGTGGCTCCAAACTGAAATGCTAAATACCGTTTAGGAGCCTGCTAATCCAGTGATCTCCTTCAAACCTCATTGTTTTCCTCACTGTTTGCGAGGGAGAATTCCCATGCTATGTCCTGTCACCTTACATGGGTGATCATCAGGAGGTGAGAGAACAAATATGGTTCAGGACCAGATATGGAGGAAAGAAAGTTGCTGTCTTAATTGCACTAATCTGAACTCAGGTCCTTTCATGTAGATAGTGAAGAAAGCCAAAGGAAAAAGCCTGTAATGTATAACGAAGTAGAAACAGACAGCCTCTACCAAAGGCCTCTGCCTGTTTTGAGGCGTGCCTACCCCATATCCCTGTGCATTGATGACATTCTCCAATGAGAATATGTGCCTTAAGTAAAACCTTAATTTCTTTCTCTACCTAAATACACTACATACAGACACTACAAACACAATCCCTATTGTGTTTGAACCTGGAACCAGGATTTTTGTTGCCTCGTTGTGCATTGGTATCTCTTCAAGAGTAAAGGTGGACATGATTTTCTGTAGTCTACTCAGGAGAAAGATTTCCATCTCAGGAGGAGGGCTTCCTTCTCTTTCCCATCTCACCTTTTCTTGGATGAACGGAGAGAAGTACTTATTTAAACTAAACTGGATGGTCAGCATTACATTAATAAAGTTGATATACAAGAACTGAGTGAGGACCATATGTTTCAGATGATAAACCTTAGGTACTCTGACAAGCCTACCTATTATTTTGGAATAAATATCTTTCCTACTCACTGCTTTGATACTGTTCCATTACCATCTTTTTTACATGCTTTGTTAGATTTCTTCTGCCTCTGTGAACTTCCCTTTCTGCACAAGGAGACCTAAAAGATACGACTTAATTTCTGTGCTCTCCAGCAAGATGTTGAGTAGCCTTCAGGGGCATCTGCTTGTCATGGATTGTCTCCATAGTTGGTGCTTTTACTTATTTTTGCTGACAAATAAAATATTTTTTCACTAGCACATGAAAATGAGTTACGTTCAATTCCAAGTCATTAAAACATAAAAGTAGACACATCTCTATTTCAAGAAAGATGTAAGAGAAGTTTTCTGAGGTTAATATTATTCACAGAAAATAGGAAATTCTCTCAAGTTTTGCATAATTGACACTCCCAGACTTCTCAAGGTTTTGGCAAGTTGCTGCTAAGCTATGGTGAGCTGAAATGGCAATGATGGACTAAACTAAATGATTTCAGGTTTGCAGCTTTTCTGCTTCATCCATCATGTTAGGAAAAAGTCTGCAGACTTATCCCACACAGCATTGGTTCCTGCTCTAAGGCTGGAGACCAATAAGGCTAGCTGAAGAATTAGGTTTCCAATTAGATCTTTTTCAGAAGTTGCAATTTGAGCTGGTTCCAAACCACAACTGAATCACAGATTTCTTCCATGTTGCTACCATCTTGGAAACATCATGATTTGTTGGCAATAATAAAAAGTATGTGAAGTACATAGCCTACAGATTAAGTACATGCTCACATAGATAAGACTCCTAGGGTATACCCTGTCCTTATTTGTAAGATCTCCTCTTTGATTATTGCTTACTTTCTCTTTTTAGATGGAATGGTTTCAGTTTTGCAATTAAAATGTTCTGTTTAAAAACTCTCTGAGAAAGCAATGTGTAATTTTTCTGTGTGCCACAAAGTATAAAAATACTGATATCAGGTCCTTTACTTTCGGAAGTGCTAACAGTGGATAGTCAGAAGTTTTCTTAAATCTGTTTAAGATTAGCCCTAAAAATAAATTGGAGTAAAAGGAATGTTTTTATGTGCTCAGATATTAGGACCAGCTTGAGCTGCAGATCATCTTGGCAGCCATTGCTGGACCTCCCTGGTGTCTAAGGAATTGCAAACTCCTTTCCAAATCCTTTCGGAAATTGCCAGTTTGATAGAATAACATTTCAGGAAACCACTCAAATTTAACATATTTGCTGTTTCATGTTCTGCCAAAGCAATGACAGGACACCAGATTAGGTCATACTTTCAAAAATAAAACCTCAGACAATAGATCTGAATGCTGCATTTTATTATTTAAAAGATAACTCTTATTTTTGAAAATGTAGAGTCAGGAGAATGCGTAGAGTTCCCTATATCATTTTTTTGCAGCTAGTTTCATAAAATATAACATGAACATTTTGTTTCAAGAAACAAATGCTTCTTTACAGAAAAATGTTATTGTGTAGCTGGAAAGGATATTATTTAAGTTTTGTATTCCTGGTAGTATATAGAGAAGTTATTAGAGAAAAAGCCTTGGTTTAATCCCAAGGGATTTAAAATTTAAGTAAAGTACAGCTAACTAGTTCAGATTTTAAAATAATTACATTTGGTTAGCAAAGAAAATTAGAAATTATTGTCTACTTTCTTAAATTTTATTGTGACTTGGACTAGAGTGCGAATTCAAAGATTAATTAATAAATTATTATTAAAAATTAATTATCTGCAAGTGGTGCAAATAATAGACTTCCACTAATGGAACGAAATATAGAAGCTAAAGGGTGTCAACAGCAGGTTCTGTAGAAGCTGTAGTCATGATGATGTAAGGACAGGGAGCTAAATGGTATCCTTAGAGATACAAATTATGTATACTTTACATGTAGATATATCGTGATGGGAACTCTTAGTAAAGAAATTTTCTCTCTATTTCTGGCTTTTAAAGATTAGTTGACAAGGTCAAGCTTAACTCATGACAGATCTGGAAGGGTTATGGGAAAGGATATGACACGTTTTGAAAGCCACTGAGTGTTGATCTAAAATACACTGAGACCATCTGTATTAATTTCTCAGAAACAAGCTGTCTATAGCTCGTGCATTATGTTATTAGCATAACTCAAGTTATGCTCCCATGGAAATGTTTTGGCAAATATTGATCCCAAATCTAGCAGTTGACAGAAGATTAGGTAACTCTGCTGTTCTATGTCAGCAAAGAGTTCTCCAGCAGAAGATGGAACTTCCCTATTAAAATTCTGCTCTTGCATCCTTTTGTGGGATATGGAGCTGTGACTGATTTTGTTTCCAGCCAAGAATGCTCAGCTCTCGAGTTTCAGCATCTCACTGAACACCTTTCCACTAATAAATGATGATTCAACAAAAGCAAAATATTTTCTAAAAATACATTTTCAGCACTTTCTGTGAAAATTATGAATTTCCTTCTTCCAAAAATTATGAATTTGCCTTCTTCCAAAAGATTTTATTTTGTTTTGATGATGAGTCTATCTAGAGTAATAGAAATTAGTGTGCTTTGGCTTTTACACCACTTTATGGTCAATATCAATAACAATGCTATTAAAAAGAAGTATGTTGAAAGAAAATTTATATTTGTATTTTTTCATTTGCTTAAACAATTTTTCACTTCAGCGATTTTTTGCAAATATTAAACTGTGTTTCTAATGGAAATATATAGCATCCACCAGGACCCATCAACACTAGTTTTATTTTTCCTTTCTCTGATATATGCTGAACAGAAATTATATTGTTCAGTGGGAGTGTTGAACTCTGGAAGCACTCCCATCTTCTGAAGTTTTCAGTTCCTTGTAACCTTGATACATAAAAATGCCTTAACATAAGAAAATAAATTATTTAACCCTTAGAAATGCATTTCTGTAGTTTGCATGGAGGTTGATATCTTTTTCAAATGTTGGCTCTTCTATGCCATTAAATGTATTTGAGACACACTAAAACTGAATGGAAGGATCAGTCTATTTTTCCTCCACAGCAGATAAGAGGCCCTTGTTTCCCTTTCAAAAACTGAAATGGCAGCTGTTTTGGCAGCTGCATAGCCGTGTAAACAAGATACGGTTTTCAAGTTTCCACATATTTATCATATTACAGACATTGGGAGACTGAATCAATGAAACAAAAAAGTCTAAGTAGAGCTTGAGTGAGTTAGACTACCAAGAAGGAGATGTGTTGTTACCCTAGCTCAAAAAGTCTAGGGCAATGAGGAATTAAAATATTAAAATTAAAGCACATTTCATTCCTAACAGGAAAATCGATATTTACAGAGAATATAACAAAAATACAACTAAATGAATGCATAAATAAAGATATTAGTAATTCAAATTTTTGTTACTTTTTTTAAAAAAAGGCAACAGTAAAAATATCTATTAAGCAAAATGACTCATAAGATGTACTCAGCTTCAAAATACTCCTAACAGATATAAAATGTAAACCGGAATAATAGCTATCTGCATTTTCTTCCATACAAGTGGAGTAATTAATTTCCTTTCTCCTTGTCACCATAGAAAACCAGTCTAAAGAGAAATAATAATATTCATCTGGAAGCGTGGAAGGTAGAATATAAACTAGTTTTACCAGAATATATGTGAAGATATCTTTGGCTTGCATTTTGTAGACTTCTGTATTTATTTTCAAGCCCTCTACATCTGAATCTATGATGTAGATTTTGATGTAGATTTACATCCGTAAATTCTGGTAAAGTCAAATATATAAATTATGCATTTAAAATAGCTGAACCTTGGAACTCAATAAAGTGGCTAAACTTTTTTTTGCTTTAAACATGTGAACAGCCTTACTGACTCTCCTAGAGCTCACTTTTGGTCTTGTCTCTGTGACAGTAAACATGCTCCCAATGTTTTGCAAACTTCTTGTGGTTTTGCTGGGTAGGTAACTATGTCTTGTCTTTCTGTCGTGTTAGACAGCTTGATGTCCTCCATATGCTATGGATTTTGCCAAAAACTCTTCCTTAGATACCCCTTACAGATTTCAAATTTTACTTCATCTCCATCTTTGAAAGTTATTAAAAACTGACCATAGAGGGATTTCAGAAAGTTATAAAACTTGCAAAAATTTATCACAGAGAGTTTAGTCTAGAGTATAATGTTGGGCTTTTTTTGCTTACAGAATAAAAACAGTTGGGAAAGATTCAGACCACATGAAGACTGTCTTGTTTTATACTCAGTGGAAATACAGTTTTCTGTAAACAAAGAAAGAAACCCGAAATCTTATTCTCAGCATACCCTTTACTATATGGAGTCAAGCATGATGTATTGGACTATGATGTTACCCAACTGTAGGTATATATACACACAGACAAATTATGGTTACTTAACTCACTGATGTGCTTGTAAAATCTGGTCTTCTGACCCTTCTGAAACTGGGAACATATTCTTTCTAGAAGGTCAAACCTGATGCTTCTGGTTCTGCAGGGCTGGAAAATTATAGTGGGTTTTTTTAACTAATGAAGTAGAGACAATGATGTGTACTAGACCTAGTTTTTCAGATAGTGTTCTGTCCTTGGGGAAGAAAGACAAAATTATTTTATGGCCACATAGGAAAGAAAAAAAAGTGGCAGCTCTTTGAGGTGGTTTATATATGTGTATAATTTCCAAGACCTCTCCAAAGGCATCCAAGAATATGGAGCAAAGACTAATGCAATACAGCGTGGGTAAAAGCATGTACATCTGTTATAATGTAGCTGCCTCAGATAATTAAATGTGTGGCACAATGTGGGTGTGTGTTTGCATGTATGTATATAATACTTGTAAACAATCATATACCAATACATATATTTATATCTATCATTTTTAAAAATATTTTGACTGGGTATGTGACAAGAAAACTTTAAAAAAAACCAGCTAATCTATCTTGCCTAAAGCACTGAACTTCTAAGGCCAGGCCTGACTTGTAAGTTAGCTAGCATCAAATGACGGTTTCTTGTGAAAGAACTGGACCATAGCATGTTTAGTGTCTTGTGAAAGAACTGGACCATAGCATTTTTATTGGCAGCTTTCCCTCTCTTAAGGCAATAATAAAATACCTTCTCTAACAGCCAAACAACCAAACCTAATCAAGGGATTCATGCGAAAGCGATGTGAATCAAGAGGAAGAATTAATAAATGGAGAGGTCTTTTGGTTTTGCCAGAGGAAGGAAATATTTATTCTTCTCCTAAATGCAGAGCAGAGAAATTGAAACAGGTGTCAGAGACAAACCAGGTCTGCATCCCATAGGTAGGGCTGGAAGGTTCATGTGCCAATGCTGTGGTAAGCCACTGGTGACAGGATCCCTCCCTGGGTGGTCAGGCAGATACCTATCAGTGCAGAGCTGAAACATAGCCAAAACATCAATTTTGAGTACATCTAAACTGAACTGCAGGTGTGCACTGCAGTCTGCCCTGAATCAGAAACCTGGTGGAAGCATGTGATGGCTCTCATCCAGACAGCACTTCCAGGTAACCATCCCATAGAAAATAGATGAGAGAGAGAAATCTTGCTCTGGTTTGGAGGCAGGGCCCTTATGCAGACCCATCTGGGAGCTCTGAAGTGCTCCTAGTTCACCTCCCAGTTTAGACTGTAGCCTCCAAGTTTTCAAGTACCCACTCTACTTCCTGTATATCTGCCAATTTGTATAATAATAATAATCATACCAGTTTTCAGGGTGGAGTAATAGGACTGTTACTCCTAAAGCAAAAAAATAAATGTTTTTGCCTTTCTAGAAAAGAAGTCATATCTTAAGAGAGAAATCCAGTAAACTATTTTGGCACCACATATGACGTTTAGGACCCTAAATTTTGGGAGAAAAAACCTAATTCATTTTGCACTAGATATGTGCTGAGCACCTTAAAGGCCAAACAAAAACCTGTCTATATTTTCTATGTAAAGACATAAGCGGGTCCAAACTCTGTGACCTGAATGTTTGAAAACTATTTTCTATGACAAACAACATCTGTTTCCCGTACATGGATTGCTGAAGCAATAGGAGAAAGGGATCTAGATTTAGCCACTGTGCCTTGAAGGCTGATGAGTCTTGCATCCTCCCAGTTATTATGGAGCACATCAGTGAGGTACATAGTTTTTCTAATCAACACCTGCAATGCACGTTTCAGACTGGAACAGGTCAAAATCACTGTTTTGGTAGTAATCAGTGCATGTGATTTACATATACCTGCCTAGATGGATGAAGTTCCTAACGAAACCACAAGATCAAGCAGTCCCACAAAGAAAGCAAAAGGACTGGGGAAAAGTTTCTAATTGCTATAGCCCATTCCTGCAAAACTTTATTTGTGTCAACAAACACTCTTTCCTGCTTTAAATTTACCTGCTAAATTGATAAGCCAACAGTGCAAAACTACTGATTGGAACCTGGATGGATTTTAATCAATTCTGGAATTACAATTCTAGAAGAGGGACTTGTACCTACTCAGAAGTTTCAGTTTGTGACTAAAAGGCTGCCACATCAGCAGCTAAAAATAAGAACTGTAATTTTCATAGATTTAAGACAAGTCTGATTTAAGCCTGTGACTGGTATCTGGTCTCCTCTTCATGTGGTTCTCTCTCCATCTGTCAATCAAACCAGGAGTTTTCTGAGGACAGAGAGAAGCAGCTGCAGATTCAATAGGAGCTCTGAGTAGCTCATCAGCACAGCTGTTCCCCTACATTTGTTTCCAAAGCAAAAAGTCTTTTGTGTTTATATTAGGTAAGGAAATGTACTATTTGTGCGTATGAGACTTTTCATAAAAGCTTCTGAAAGGCAAAGAAGGGAAAAAATACGCTTTAGTAACAGCTTTTGATGGGAACTCAGAGTTAATTTACTTAGAAATAAAATGCTTGTTAATATTAGTGAAGATTTTGTACTGTAGTGCTTGTGAAGTGAATCATGGCCTGGCTGTCAGTCAAACTACCTTTTATGGACCTCTTCTCTTCCTCTTCTCTTTTTCTCTTTTTCTTTCTTCCTTTCTTTCTTCCTTTCTTCCTTCCTTTCTTCCTTTCTTCCTTCCTTTCTTCCTTTCTTCCTTCCTTTCTTCCTTTCTTCCTTCCTTTCTTCCTTTCTTCCTTCCTTTCTTCCTTTCTTCCTTCCTTTCTTTCTTTCTTTCTTTTTCTTCCTCTTCTTTCCTACTCTTTTCCACCCTTATGTTCTTCTCTCTAAAAAGAAATAGAATAAAGTAATTACATTTAGCAGGATTCCATAAATACAGGAAAGTCAGTGTGGGGTTCTCTCTAGTGAATATGAGAGTAGTATTTGACTTAAGAAAAAAAAAAAAGACAGAATAATTGGATTTTATGCCAAAATGCTGAGGCATTCTGCCTCTGAAGATCATGGACAGCTGACACTAGACCTCCATCTTCATGAGAAGATCCATGTTTTAAGTAGAGGGATATTAGAACCTGTTTCTGTGGTAGAGAGATTTATCTGACACTGCAACAGAGATTATTCTCTGATTCCAAACTGTTCCAAAAAGATTGCAATTTGTCTTGATTTTGTAATGCTTTTGCTCACATAAATTCTTCATTGCCTGTCTAATGAGCATATCTAAAGTGATTTGTGATTTGTTTTGTTTTCTAGCAAGATTTCGAAGTAAAACTTGTGAGCAAAATTTGCAAATCAAAGAAGACAAAGTGATTTCATTCTAAAATAACTTAAAAATCAGTGGTTTTGTTAAAAAAAAAAAGTTCAGCAGCTTTCTTTCTGTCTTTGCACATTTAGATGCAGTGGTTCATAAAAGGACAGACTCAAACCCATTGAAATCGATGAAAGTTTCTGTTGACTTCCAAAGGCTTTGGACCAAATCCAGAGTACACATTCATGACTTCAAAGTAGGAGACCCATTAAAAAAAGGCAGTTTTTGGTGTGTAATGCTACAGTCTTTTGTGTTTTCATTACAACAATTACAACAGAAGACCTTTGTGCCAGATGTTGGGTCACTCACGAGAAACATCTGTTAGTAGCACGCAAAACCTGGCTGGATCAGGGCCATTAGGAAAAATAAACAAAAATACATTCTTTGTTTTCATTACAAGAATTATTGTAATTCTCCCAAGAACATGATCTTTCCCCACAAGAGGAAGATTTTTGTGAGCCATATACACTAAAACCTGAAGACATGGGATCAGTGCCAGCAAGAGCTTTCCTGGAAACTTCTAGACTCATTTGGATCTGGCCTGAATCATAGCAGAGAACCAGCTTCTCTTTTCTCTGACATAATAGATTTGTTTTTTCCCTGCTGTCTGAGGATAAGAAACCAGCTTCAACACAAATCATGCATAGGGCATACAAAATTTCTTTTTACTCCTCCCTTGTTTTCTACTTTTTTTTTTCCTCTTACTAGGTAAGCTATTTGGACTGGGCTTTATTTCAAGCTGTTTGGATCATTAAATGTTTAGCAAGAAGTTAGATCAGACTTTTAGGTAAATGCTGCATGTCAAGTCAATTTTCAAAGGCTAGTAGCCAAAGTTCACACAAGTTAGTTCTGTACCCCAGCGGCAGATGGGAATCAGTCCCAGTGGATTTGCTCTTGGCAGAGCATATTTGTACTGGTTTGTGCTAGCAGGAGATATGTGGCCTGGGACACAGGCTGGAGGTCTTCTCTCTGGGAAGGGTCATATGTTGAGCTGAAAACTTGGGGCTATGCCCAGCCATTCTTAGTAGCTGAGCTCACATCTGCAGAAGATCTCTGAGAGGAACTCCCAAAAGTATCTGGATCGGCCGAAGGAGACAAGCCTGGTTTTCCTGAAGAGGAACACAGCTATTGTGCTATTAAAATATCTTTAAAGTGATGAGAGAAAGTGGAAAGGTCAAAATTAATGGCAATTGCACAAGCCTGTTGAGTTAAATAAAGTTCACTGGGGTCAGTGGTGATGGTGGAATACGGCCAAGGGGCTCAGGGTAAGGATTAGGTCTATTTTAGGAAAATGATGGAATGAAGACCTCATCAAGACTTTTTGTATAAAATATTGGGGAGACAGAGGATTTTGCAGAATGTGAAACTGTCTTAACATATATAGGTTTTCTGCTCTTTTATTTTCTGTGGTGCATGTGGATTTACAGATCAACAGTTATTCTCAGATCAAAGGTGGAATTTCTCATGATATAATCAAGAAAATGTTCGAACCTCAGGAAAATCAATAGTTTAGTGACAACCACTTCTTTTCACCTTTATTTTACCCAACCTATATTTGGTCACAACATTTTTCTTTGCTGTGCCCCCATCCCCCCTTCCTGTTTTTAATAAAAACCTTGGGTTTTTTTTCTGGCACAAAGAAAGGAAAACTGGCCTCATGGATAGCAGTTGCCTGTTATAGTCTTGGTGTTGGTCCTGTACAGACAGACAAGAGACGGATGGAAGTGCAATTGCTGCTGAATACTGCAGCAGAGAGGAGGTTTAGGGGAATACTATCCTGTTCCTGTTCACATGTGAATTTGCCTGTGGAGCACAGAGCATGCACTGTCCATGTGGGAGGCTGCAGATGTCAGGCCAATATTTTTCATGACCTATCTCTGCATTATTCTCTGCAAAGACCTTGGGGGTGATACTGTGAATCCCCTTAGTGAATTTTGCTTTTGCTGGCTGACACTGGCTCAGTACAACTTTTCTGCCTGGAAGGTCCTGCTCATATAAGGGAAGGAAATGCGGACGGTCACAAACCTCATCCTCCTGGAATGAAACAAAAACATGCCTCTCTGGGAACACCTGTTACTGGTTTAAATGTCTGTTTACACTGACCCTTAAAGCAAGCTGAAACTCAGAGAAGGGTGGAGCTCGGAAAGGAAAGGACAGCTGAGAAAGATCTGTTCTGCATGCGGTGAAGATTTTTAATTTGCAGAAAACCAGAACTCAGACAACACTGTCTAGTGGTGTCTTGATGGGGCAGTAGGAAGCTGGGTCATAGAATATAACTTTTGTCTAATGTCAAGCCAAATGCCCAACAGGTGTAAATTCCTGTAAATCACTGGAGCTTTCCTTTTGTATGTTGTGCTGCTCTGTGTTGTGGGGCATACAGACAAGCCTCTGTTTGGGCTTTCTGCAGGGCATTGGAAATTTTTGTATGACCTGCCTCCTGTTTTCGACATTTTGTCAGAACCCTACTGGTCCAAATTGCATTCTTTAACCTGTTTTAGTCACTTGTTACCTCCTGTGCGCTCATGCTATTTGCTGACCTCTGTTACACTCATTCCTTCTGTTCATGATCAAACACACAAGATACATTTCCTAAAAGAGAAGCTGAGAAATGAATTTGAAGTCAGCTGGGCAATGTGATGACTTGACAGCTGCATGACCAAAAATGTCCCTTGTTTTCTGGACTCACCATGACAATCCTACATAACCTCCATGGAAGAAGAGGCAGATGTGCTGACCATGGCCAGCATGTGTGCCCTGGTTGAGGACAAGCTGTCAGGAATTAGTCATTCTGATTTGGAAGCAGAACCATTGATTACCCTTTCAAAATTATAACTTTACTGTTTTAATTAAGTGACTTGCAGAAACATGTGTAAGACCCCTTGATGCTGGAGTGTGTTGTTTTGAAAGGGTCACCTACAACTGATGACGGAAATATTTAGTTTCTGTATCACTGCTTGTCTCTGCTAACCTATTTTTTTCTTTTTCTCCTGACCATTAACTGTTCTGTCTGGAACATATTTTAAGAATTAAGAATTGAAAAACAACCACTGGCTTTTCTCCACTATATAATAGTTTCTTGGAATATCTTTACAGCCTGTACTTATTTATTTTGAATACTGTTTAACTGGCTGAGCAGAAATGATAATTTTTTTATACTTACCTATAGAGTGCATTCTTTTCCCTGAAGCAGTTCAGAGTCCAGGTAACGAAGGCAGTTTTCTGCGCACAGTGGATGAAATGGAGAGAAGTTAACTCTTACAGGACTATGGACCTGTCTTTAAAAATCCAGTGACTGGATCTGCTATCTAGTGTCGCTGAATGTAATACAGAAGGAAAAACTTAAAAACAGAGAATTTCACCATGATAATTTCTAGGGGAAAATGGACCTCAGACCTTTACTTTCTTTTGTAGGTCTTCAAAATTGTCTATCTAATATTGTACAACCCAAACAATTACTAAACTTATTATTGCCCTGGATTTTAATTGTGTGCACGGAAGGCAGGCTGGAAAAAGGAGAAATTCACATTGTTGACAAACTAAGTCAAATTTGCATTGACTTTTCCATTGATTTTCCATCCATGTAATACAGGAAAACTGGCATAATGCAGAACAGTGCTGCTGTTCAGATACTGGGACTGCAAATACCGATTGCTGTATCGACATCCTCCAGGGCAACTCATTACCCACAGTGTCTAACATGTCATACATGGTTGTAGCTGCAGTCAGCTGCAATTATCTTTGTTTTTTGCATCTGACATCTGAGGAACAAATATGTATGGATCTATGGTCTACACAGCATGCAACTGGTGAATAGGATAATGTAGGTTAGTGCTTCAATAGAAGGTAAAACTCTCATTTTCATTATCTAATAATAATGCTCATCCTGGCACCAGAAAGTTGTTTCTGTTCAGGTTTCCCTTGTTGTTGTGATTTCAGAGCACTTATAACTACAGGCACGTTGCTCTGGCACACACTATACAGGTCAAGAAAGAGGACAAAGCACCATAATCACAATTGTTCATCAGGCTTGCCTAGATTACTACAGATCTCAAGAAAATACCAGAGCAAATCTTATAGAAATTAAGAGAAAGGCTCATTCTGAATTTTGTTTTTTCAATACAGTGATAGATAATGTTCAAAACCTATTTCCCAAGTAGGACTTTGACTAGAGGTATAAAACCACTGATACAATAATGTAATACTAGAAAGTAGAGGTTTATCAAATCAATCTGCAACTTAATTAATGCTTTTCTGCCAGGCAGGTAGCACCTCAGCAGTTTTGCTAGCTTTTTGAACATTTCAAAACCTGACAGAAAAAGTAGTTCAGTTAATGTTGGAGACCTACTTTCGACAAAGCAAAAATTTGCCAAATGCTGCAGAAGATTTTGTTTCAGCATAAATAACAGTCATACTGATCACCATCATGGTACATAAAGCAAGGCAGCAGTCATGGAAATGTGTAGATGCAATGTGGGAAATAGATATTACTCAGTGTATTCAATAATAATGTATTCAATACATTAATACATGAATACTTAATGTATTCAATAATAATAGAAATGAAATGTGAAAAGCTGAAATGCCAAGCACTTCAGGTAGGAGCTTGTCCCATAGAAATTAGTAACAAGTATTACTCTCATATATATTACTTTTGCTTTTGGTATTCATATTCCTGTTAAAGGGGGCAGTGAAACTACCACCGTAATACTTAGTTTATTTCCTGGTGGACCACAAATGCTCAAGTTCATTACACAGAGTATGAAATCCTTATGATTTTCACCTAAGAAATTAAGAGGCACATATTTAAGAAGAGAAGATTTGTATTGTAGACGATGTTATTTTGTTACCTGAAATGTTTATATGTCCCTTTATTCCAGATATTTGTCTTACAAAATCCAGAAGTTCAAGTCATGGATGATTTTGAGCACCTGAAAAAGGTGAAACATTGGCAGTGAAAAATTGAAAGAGACTTATATGCACAAAATTGTATCACATCAGTAATTATATAATCACATTGCCATGGCACTCTGTGAACTGTAAACAGTACAAAGCAATGAATTATTTCAATTTCTCTTTTAAACCCTAGTGCATGCAGAAAAACATTTGAATAGTTGAAATCTTGTTTATTGCACAAGGAGCTCTGATAAGTAAATCCTTTTATATGGGGGGGAGGGGCAGATTTGCCACCAACTAGCCCATAGTGAACAAACAAATGACTATTCAATACTTCAGCTCCATCAGAGTATGGAAATTAGCTTTCAGACAGATATTTCAAGCAAGTGAACTACAAATTTAGTGTTGAAAAACCAATTCTTTGCTGTATGTGTATGTCTCAAACAATGATAGCTGGAGCCAAACAAGGATCAATGATAATAACACACCCTGACAATGAAGATGATGTGGCTGAAGAAAGAGGCTATATGGAGGTAGAGTATCACTATTCTGGACCAAATATCCTTGTTCTAATTCCTGGAGATAAGGTCAACACAGTGCATGAGGGTAGGGCAGGATCAAGACCACCAAAGATCCCTGAAAAGAAAGCAAGAGACTTATGTCCAGGTTGGGGAAAATTTATGTATAAAAAAGTAACTCACAAAGCCCAGATGTGTGCGTGCCAAAGGACCATGAACACCCCAGCTGGATTGATGCTGGAGCCAGGACTGGTGATCTCTCACCCTTTCTTCCATCCGTTCACACTCTCTCTCACTCTCTCCACCTCTCATTCATCTTCCTCTTTCTCTCTGCCTGTTCACTTTACCCCTTTATGCAAAACCCACTGCTGCGTGCTTATCCTAGGAGGTCAGGGGCTAATATACTGATTTCCACGTCAAGTGTGACATTTACTAATAAAACTTTGTGAGCACTTACAAAGTCTGACTTCTGTCATTCTTTCCGACCACAAGCATCTACGAATCTTGCGTTCCCTTAAGGCTGGGGGCCACAGCGGCTGTGGCATGTTTTTGGGATACATAATGACAGCCTGAGACGCACGAAGAAAATGCCTTTTTCCTTTGCCTGACCAAATACTCTCTGAAGTCAGGAGAAAATGTCCCACTAATTTCAAGTCATTATCAGTACACATATGGCATTTTTGCATTTTGAATTACTGTATTTAATTACTGCTTATTAATTATTAGTGTTATTGCTACTCCATGCTAAGGTCAAGAAACTTATGTATAGAAATTTTCAGTGGTCAGTCATTAAAAACCATAAGTGTTGTTAGGATGACCAGTTAGAAGAAACACACTCACATTGCTGACTAAGTAGCATATTTTGGCAATGTTGATCAGATAAATATTATATTTAAAAGTGTAACAGGTTTACTAGCAGCAAAAAGGTTGAAAGAGGCTTTACATTAATTGAGGTATTAAATATTGCGGAGGTGATGACTCATTACACCCTTTCTGGCATAAAATATGTATCAGAAAAACACATGCCTATGTTTTGAAAATCTTCTAAAGCCTTGTGGGAATGTCAGACCTCTTTTGATGAGGTCATTTTCTACATGTTTAGTACATAGAAGTACTAAGTGCAAATGAAAGGAGCAGATACCAGTCCTATAGGGCATTTAGCCACGGCACAGCTGGCAAAAAAAAACTATTTAGTGTAGTTTGGCTACACTTTGGTTTTAATCTCAAGATGAAGAGTTCAAAAACAGCTCTATAAAATACCATGAAGGAAAACCATATGGAGTTCTGAGTTGCTGAAAAGCACAGATAAACATGCTGGCTTACAAAAAGCTGATTAGCCTTTAATTCTCTGTAACAGCAGAGCCTTAAAAGTGGTTTTCAAAGTCAAGAGCTGCATTCAGGTTTATGGTAGCTGAGGGACCCCTTTTGGTTTGAGATGATGAAAAAGAGTGGAGTCCTAGGCAAAAAGGGTGTTATTAGTAGGGCTCTTTTTTTAACATCTGTGAAAGCATACAGAGAAAAGCCAATATCGACACAGGAAAAAGTTTTCTAACTACCTGTGCTAAGCTATTTGTATTAATATTGGACAAATACAGCAAAATCTCCACCCACCAAAATCATCTCTCGTCTCCCCAGATGGCTTCCCATGTACTGAAAACCCATTATAATAAGAGCTGTGATCTGCAGTACTTAACAACTTCTAATTGGCACGTGTAAGCATAGGCAGAGTTTTATTATTTAAGTTCAGAGCCGGGTTCCATTGTACACCATTGTCTCTAGCTTTGGTGATCCTGATTGTCTGTTGTACATTAAAACAACTCCATGATTGAGAGGCTGGAATTAAGTTCTAAGCATTGCTCAGAGCATGACAGAATAAGAATGGAAAGTTGTGTTTCAGATCAACACTGATGAGCAGTTTATTAAAGTATGAACAACTGCCTGCTAATAAGAACATAACCATGGTTTTCTGATGCATATGAAGCAGTTAAATGAGTAACTCTTCTGTAAGTTTATACTTGGCATGGCTTGTTCATTAGTCTGCAAGCAACTTCTTTTATCCATTCAATACAGAAAGTCTGGTGAGTTAATAAAATGAGGGAAAATAAAAATACCACAGAGCTTTTCAAGCAGTGAAAGCTAAATTATACTCTTGTGTATTTTGAGACCAAGGGTTTTACCTGGTTGGTAGCACTCCAATCCTATTGACATCAATTGACATTTCTACAATATGTGTGGAAAGCATAGCACTGAGCATAGCACTGGAAGTTATATTATGATATGCTGCATTGATTTTGCAGAACTGCAGATAAAATGCTACAAATTACATATTTAAATACGTGTATTTAAATAGTAAGAGAGGTAAGAAGCTGCAAATCTTTTTTATTGCCACCATGAAATATTAAGTTAATGTTAATTTCTTTGCAAAATATATTGTGGTTCATGAGAGGTGTTTCAGATCTTATAAATTTGAGACACTGTCATATTTAATCTTTTACCAAGATGAGTACAAAATCCTAATCCCACTGAAGACTCTATAAGATTTTGTACCAAATGAAGTTGAGAATTTACCCTAAGAATTACTGAGCTTACAGGATCTTTATATGGCACTGTTTATTTGAGTTGTCATGAAAACCTGATTCTGATTAGTTTGCAGTCATATTCTCCAAAAAGCAAAGGCAGGAGGGATCCATTTTCCAGTCACATAACGGTAATGAGAAGCCTGTTTCATATAGTGCAGACCCAGATCTAAGGTCATTGCAAAAGGGAATTGGAGATGAGGATGTAGATCCATACTCTGTGATAGTTTTACTCCTCAGGATTATGTAGAAAGCACCAAGACACGACCATCAGTGAAACAGAAAAAAAATAGAAAAAATAGAAAAATTTAAAATGAATCCCCTCACTCTAAAATGATATGAGCAACAAGAGAAACCTAGGCCTTCTGAAGGTCTGAAAAGTAAAGTTGATTAAAAGCCCCTTGAGATTTCAAAATGTTCACCAATAAAATGTAGCCCAGGTAAATCAGGAATTTGGGGAAGAGTAATAGTAAACAAAATAAAATCCTGCAAGGCATTTCTTGGTTTTGTGCTCTGCTTAATTAGATGCTTATGAAGGACATGTTATGATGTCTAAGTATCTAAGAATAGATATAAGTATTTAAGAATAGATATAACAGTTTATTTTCTTTCCAACCATATAAACAAATCAGCATAGGGATTTCTCACATAGGAAATTCTTTCAGCTACAGCAGAAGGATGTAGTTAGGTCAATATAGAAGTGGTGATTATTTCTTTCAAAGATTGTTTTTCTCTAAAGGAAGAGGGAGATTTTTCTCCCATTTAAGTTACTTTCAAAATGGAATACATTAAGCTGGAAAAAGATGTACTTCATCCATAATACAGTACTGAGATTTTTTAAACAATAGTGGTTCCTATTCACAACTCATTTTTTGTGATTTTACTTTTGCAGGCAGATAATTCTTATATCATAGATTTTGTCTTTCTTACATTGATATGTAGCTGAAGAGAGAGCCATGAAAGACCTCATCTACATGTATCAAAACTGAGAATTCTTGTTTAAAAGATATTTCAAAATGTTCTAAGATTCTCTTGCTAATTCAGAATGTCTCTGTATGTGCCATGAGATGCATGAGCAATGCTTGTGCTCCAAATGTGGGACAATCTATAAATAAGATCACCAAAGTGCAGTCAAAATACTATAGAAAAAGAAAACTCTTGACTTGTGAAATATTTCTTTTCCATTCTCACCATTCAAAGTCTGCTTCTCTTCTTGTGGATCTCAGTTTTTTAACAGTTATCTCTGCCAACACATAAAGCTCATTTGTTCCTTAGAAAAACAATAGCAGAGATTATGTTAAATGAAAGTGATGGATTTCAAAATTAACTGAAAGAATAGAACAGCTATGCAACAGTCACAAAAAATCTGCATGCAGACTTCCACCTTGGTGCAAGAGGACACGATGTTGTCACCTACCCTGACTGCACCTAAGTGATACTACCTGTTCAAATAGTACCACTGACAGAGCCCTGAAAATGAAGTATGAATTTGTTTCTCTACTAAACAGGCATTGCTTGATGAAAGGGAACAGTCCTCCATAGTTTTTTTACAGCTAAATTAAAAGAGCATCTAACTGGTATATGAACATGAGACTGGTAATAACAGCTCATAATCTCTGCAATTCTACATCAATTATTTTTTCCATGTGAGAGAATCTTGCTCAAGAGCAAAACCATTCATTGATCACTTAGCACTGATTAGTCATATCAGCAGCAAAGGCAAATGCCTGGGATAAGGAATTTCTGTTTTCTGAAAAATGACTTTAGATGTAAAAAGAAGGTGAAAAGAATCTGGGTGACATATCTCTAACATGGGGATTTACGGCATTTTAGATTCTTACCACTTTTCTGAGTACAATGCTAGAGAATGGCAGGGGTATAGGCCTGCAGAGCCTAATTTATAGCTCTGTTTCTTCATGGGAATTCTGTTTGCTCTCACTTTAAATCACAGTAGTAGTTACACACACCCAAAGACAAAAGCCTTTTGTTTTTTTCATGCAGTAAGATTTCATTAGCCAAGACTAATGACCTAAGTCACAAGAAATCCAAATGTATTTTTGGAAAATGAAACTCCTATCCTACTTTCTTAAGCTATTTTCTGGGCTTACTGACCTGAAGAAGATTAGGGATCTTTCATTTTTTATGTTCCCATCTTTATCCACCTAAATTTTATTTCTAATTATTTCCAATCAGCTTTATAAAAGCTTTGCAGACTTGTGCTGGCTTTCCCACTTCCTAGTTGTGTCATTGCTCTTTGTAAAGAAATTTCTGCAGTTGCTTTCTACTGTGTGAGTGATCAACATGCTCAAACTTTCCCATGAGCTGTACAGCTTCTTGGTCATCACTGATCTACCAACAAATATATCTCTTCTTTTAAATTCAGCTCATAGAATTTTATTGAGCTGGTGTGGTAGCTGTGAAAAACAGTACTTTGCAGTTATTCTTTGTGCCATTAATAGCTTTCTTCAAGTTTTAGTAAATGAATCATGGGGTGTTCTAGTAGTGACTCAGAAATCATCCCTCTTTATCACACAATTCATTGATATTTGATGTTTAATCTAGGTACGATTTTTTTTTTTTAGTGAAAAAGCTGGACTAAAGAAGCAGGAAAAACTCTACCCTAAATCGCTTGACAGAAGTCTTGCATTCTTTACCTTAAAAAAGATTTTTCAAATTTTTTTTTTACAACTTCCCAGACTGGAGTTGTATTAACAACACATATCCAGGAGTGATAAATGTGATTCAAATGAACATTAAAAAGAAAATGAGATATATGTGGGGTGAAAGATTAACAATTCAACAAGAGGCCATCACAAGCAAAACAAAAAAGAGAAAATCCTTTTGTTGCCTGTTTAGTAAGAAGACAGGCTAGAAAGTGATAGTCCAAAAGCTGCTTTTGTAGAACACTAAAATATGTACCTTGAAGTTTTAGATATTCTCAGCAAATCGTCCATTAAACAAAACCCCTACAAACCTGATATTTATTGTTTGCTGGGAATATTGTACAAGTGGGGATATTGGTCTAGCTTTAGACAAGATGGCTCTTTGAGGGTCAGATCAAGACCCTTCAGTCTAATAGATCGTTCTACAAGATTTATAAGAGGTTCTTACTCTTTTTTTTATACTTGTGGAAAGGTTGAGGTTGGATAGGCATGGTGTTTTCCTAAATTACGTGGGTTTCCCCTAAATTATGCAATCACAGAGGCTCGAAATATACCTCTGACCCGATTTAAGATATCTGCGATGAAGAATTGTTTGGAGATGCTGATTCGTGCCTCTGTGTAGTATACCTGTGTTAGCTTATTTCTGAAACCCAAATAATAAGCTTTGCTGTTCAAATGGGTGGATTTAGGCTCAATTATATGTTGACAGAACTGTACAATTTTCAGTTTGGGTAAGTCCCAGCTAAAGCCAGCTTGGACACCTATGGATCATGGTATAGTCCATGCTGCAAACCAACAGAACCATGACTAGCACTGCTGAACTGAGTGCTGGATTTGGAAATAGTAGTACATCAACTACAACAACCAAAAAATCAATTTTTGCACTAAAAAACAAACCGAAACATTTGTCAATCTGGGTGAAGCCAAATATATATATCATGTCCTGGGAGCCCTGGTGGTGTAGTGGTTAAGCACATGGCATAGCAATTGCCAAGGCTTGGGTTCGATTCCCGGCCAGGCTGCTCCCCGGGCAGGCAGTGCTCGTTAGCCCTGCAAGGGGGCAATCTGCCTACGTCCTGAGGAGGAACTCAGCTGCCACTGGCCAGAATCGCTTTGGCCCGGCAGATTGAACCTCGGGATTAAAGGGTGGGCTCAGATCTGCGCGCCCTGTGTCTCACCTAAAAAATCCAGTGCGCAGGCTGGGAGGTCTGAAAGGAAAAGAGGCCTCCCCTGGATCTTCGTACGCGAAGGATGGCCAGCAAAAAAAAAAAAATATCATGTCCTAAGTACAGAGTATATTCTAAGAATTAAGTAGTATGTAGCAATTATTTAAGTATTGCCATGAAGAAATGACATGGTATAAAGAAAGTGATAGGAGAAAAAATGCTAGTGTTCCTTCTTTGGTGAATCATAAAGCTTTGGCCTAATTAGAAGTTCAGAAAATGAGACAAAATCTGGCTTACTCTCTCATACATATTTCTGGAAGATATAACACTTAGAAGTCATGGATTTAGAAATTTATAGGTTTTCCCTTGAAGGAGATCCAGTCTCAAAAATCAATGGCTATCCATTGATAGATATCCTTTTCCAATATTTCTATTTACTTTTATTTTGTGGATCTCTAGAAGATGTGAGTTGCTCTGGTGTCATCATTGATAGACTTCATGATACTTCATGGAGCAGTGTCCCCTAAGAAAATATTTTAAGCGAAGTGAAGAAAGCAATATATTCCTTTCCATTATTCCTTTCCATTAAAGGCAGAACCCTTAGAAGTAAATGTATAGATGACAAACATAAATTTTTTATTCAGTTCTTACTCTGGAACCTTGCCTTTTTCTTCCAACAAGAGGGGCTGTGCACAGATCTTAAAATATTAGACCATTCAATCTTCACAAGTTGTGAAAGAAGAAAGTACATTTACTGGAGTAACACTGGAGGCGGAAGAAAATCTTGGTATAGCTGTTCTAGGACTTTGTAAGTCTTTGCAGTTTTACAGTGCTCTGTACTCAAATCAGAGATAATTTTCTGACTACTACTTAGATTATAAAAGTCATCACTTGTTCCAATCCTAACAATTTGCAGGTGTACAGATTCCTGGAAATTATTATCCATCTTTTCATAAAAAGTACAAAACAAGAGCAGAAGTAAAGCTAATGGTTTGAAGAAATAAGTAAAGAAACACCCCTTTCCCACATATCAAATTGCACTGAGAACCCATAGGCCAGTTTAACATCTTTGCAGCACATAAAGGTAGAACAGTTGTGTTGGTTTCTTTCTTTCCAAAAGGAAGATATCCATAAGGGCAGGCAGATGTGACATGTGGCCAATGAGAGACCCAAGATATTTAAAAGGAGCATTTGAAGACTAGTCTGGACATTTTGAAATGCAAAAAATAGACTGACAACAGATGCTTTCTTTGCTAATTGAATCCAAATCCTAGTTTCAGTGATGGGTAGAAGAAAAAAATCCCAAATTACTACCTAACTTCGAACAGGAAAAATAAGATGGCCAGTCAGGCTGCAAAACTGACAATCTTTTTCTTCTCTCTGCTCAGTGCAGGATCTATGAGACCAGTTGTTGTCTAAATGTGAAATGATGGGGATTTTGTTGTTATTTTTCTGCAAAAAAATGTTATAATGAGTTATCAGAACAACTTGTTCACCCGTTTCTGCTGATAAAGAGAATTTTTGCAGTAGTTTCTAGTACACTGTATTTTGGAACTACAAAACTCATTAAAAGCAAAAGAATAAACTGAGCAATAGTAGATTTGCTTTGGACTCTCAGAAACAGAAAAGTTTGTATTCTCTCTAAGGAAGATGATATTTCATATAGATTGACTCAGGCAGTAGAAACCATAATAAATATCTAGAATATGTCTAAATAATGTTCAAAATCTATTTTAGATGACTCTAATGTATAGTGATACAATGATACTTATGAAAACATACTCGTTCATATTCATAAATTCTTGCAAAGAAATCTGTAATAATGATCACACTGAGAGCTGTGAGCATAGGAAAAACACACTTTATATGTTTATATGTTGCATTACTTTGATAAGTAAGGAGGAAATGTTCCAAGCTATTATTGCCATGGTTCAGGATAGGTTATTGTGATCTTACCTGGATAACCTTAAATGATCTCTTCATCCATAACTAAGGTATCTGTTTAGCAACAATAAAGGTGACCACACTGAGGTTAGGCTGTCCTGATGCAAAATTAACATAAGAACAAAAAGAGAGAGTAAAACCACTTACGTTTAAATCAAACTCAACATGGTGTTATATTGGTTATTTGAGGTTAATGAATATTTAAAATAATGATAACTAAGTTCATGAGCTTGGACATTAGGATATCAGTTTTGAGTTAAAGCCTTCAGAAGAGCTAACAATAAATACAGATTTTTTTTGTTATTAAATTAGTTCAAATCATTTGATAAGAATTACACACTCTAAGCTTAAGTAGTGAAGACAAGCCCTGAATGGGTCCAGTTTTGCAGCCTTTTCTCTCACATAAGCAATGTGAGAGAAAGCAACCCATATTTATTCCTTTTAAGTGAACTTAAGTTTCTCACTGGACCTCTATGTGTTAATAAAGTTCATAGGATCAGGACCCCCTCTACTAATACAATATGAGCATAGAAATATTAAAAATTTATTATGCTGGAGTTGAGAGATGTTATAGTGCCAAATGGACAAAATTCGCAGAACAGAAATGTGATGTCACTTTATCAAAACTACTGCCAGCTCTAATTGCAGATCCATGTTATGAAGTTGGCTTAAAAGCATGCCAACTTCATAACATGGAGTTATATGTTATGACTATAGCATTACAGGTGGCTATCTATGCAGATCTGTATCAGCACTTTTAGCTGGTTTTGTTTACCAAAACTAGTTTGTTTATGTAAACACCAGCCTTATTACACAGTACTAAATTGGCACAGTTAGCCAGTAATGCACATAATTTTTTTGACTATCAGAGAAAAAATGTTTGTTGCTTATTCTGAAAAATTGCCTCCGTGGGTCTATCAAGATAGGTATATAAGCTGCATATTTTGCTGGCCAGCCTTCGCGTACGAAGATCCGGGGGAGGCCTCTTTCCTTTCAGACCTCCCAGCCTGCACACTGGATTTTTTAGGTGAGACACAGGGCGCGCAGATCTGAGCCCACCCTTTAATCCCGAGGTTCAATCTGCCGGGCCAAAGCGATTCTGGACAGTGGCAGTGAGTTCCTCCTCAGGACGTAGGCAGATTGCCCCCTTGCAGGGCTAACGAGCTCTGCCTGCCCGGGGAGTATCCCCAGCCGGGATTGAACCTGGGCCCTGGCAATTGCTATGCCATGTGCTTAACCACTACACCACCAGGGCTCCCATAAGCTGCATATATATGCCCCAGAACAACATTATTTTTCCATAAATTGTACTACATTCATGTGAGAGAAAAGCAGGACAAATTAAACATCAAGCATCACCCTTTTGTAGAAGTGTGCATAAAATATCCTATAGATGTGGGTTTTTCTAGATCCACAGTTTATGAGCAGATGTTTGTATGTAAATGATAAAGTTCAACAAAATGCAGTTATTGTACAGAGTCAACATTGAAAAGAGTATTTCTGGACATTTTGGACTTTGAAGCAACTGTAACGTGGTCGAAGAATGGATCGAAATGAAAAAGATTAGTTAGAACCTAATTTATATTTTCATGTATGTCAATGGCAATTGAACATATTAAGCGTTTCCATAACTGATTTCCAGCTGTAGTCACTGCCTTGCATGATTAATACCTCATTTTCTGCAAGGCTTTTAAGGAATTTCAAGTTCAATAAAAATTCGTTTCCCAAGGTGGAACCCATCCCTCATTTTGGTCCTGAGTTAGGGATTTTCAGTTTAGGCTTTTGTGCAGCCTGTTTAAGTGTTTCCTCATATTTTTATATATTCTCCTAATTGAAGGTCATACTAAGTTTTGTTGTTTTCCAAATTATCTTTAACAAGCACAGGTCAACTGTACTCATATTGGTTTTTACCAGACAAAGAAAGGAAGAGGATCATATTCCTACAAAGAAGGGGTTTCCAGATATTTTGCAGGCAATTCTACTTCTGCTACTTTCTCCCTCTCTTTCTCCTGCTTTCCATGAATGAACTCCCTGCCACCGCCCCTTTCTTCTGCTCTGATCCTGCCCATCAAACTCCTTGCATTTTTATCCTTGTAACAGTGTCAACTCTTGAATAAAACATAAGCTGATAAACCCAGGAGAAAACCTGGGCTGCTCCCATTCCATATGTTTAAGGTTGAATTGTCTTGCTAGTAAGAAATTGGCCTTTGTGGTTCAAAACTGTCTCACGCCATGCTTGAAGTCTCACCAGTGTGCTTTTCCATGCTCAGACTTGAGGCCTGAGACAGATTCTTTCAGCCATGTTCGCTACTAGTGGGCAGAATGGGCATGACTCATTTACTTTCTCCACATGTATGACACCTTGTGTGAAATATCATTTCATGAAAGCTAGCATAACAGAGTAGTACATAAAAATCCATTCGGCTCAAAAGGATGTAAATTCAAAACAAACACTGGATTGATTTCACATGAGGTTGGTGTGCCTGCCCTTAGTTTTTTATTGGTGGAGAGTTTATGCAGCTTGCTACAGAGCTGCAGGAGAAAACAACTCCTGTTGTATCTCTTATGACAGGAAAAGAGGACATCCCCTATTTATTTAGGAACATATGGGACTAATATGTTATCTCTTCATTCCTAAACTATTTTATTAAATGCAAGCAGAAAGATACCTATCACTTTTTATTCCTGTCCTAGAGACTGAGATCATGTTTGTCACCTTATTTTGCGCTGCTGAGCTGGAAACATTTTTCTTGTGTTTACATTTTGGACTTGAAGTCAATGTCACGTTTCACAGAAAAGTCAATAATATTTACACAGGACAGTTCATAGCTAGAGAGTAAAAAAGGTCTTTAGGTAATATTAAGGAAATGTCATCTCTACTAATTAATGTATCTGTATTTGGAATGAGAAGAGGGCCCTGCAGTTCATTGTTGCAACAGTGTTTAATTAGTATTTATTCCTATCTTTCCCAATGGCTGATTTAGCCAGTCAGAACAATACGATATTCCCAGAAATGAGAATCAAGAATTAGCTGGGTTGGAAGGCACTGGGAATGGCTGCTGACTGAGATTTATTAAGACTTCTGTCTTCAGAGTTACTGAGGTAAGTGTGGCATAACTCCTACCAAGGTATTCTTTAATACATTGTACCATGAAGGTGAGGAATCTTTCCCTGTGTATTCTGATGACACCTTAGCATTGTTTATTTCACTGGCCTTTTTTTGGTACTTGTGGATATGATTTCTTTTACATATTATTGGTTTAATGAAAAGATTTCTAAACAAAATGGAGGGAAAATAAAACAAGCCTATTTAGCTTGCAGGAGTTCAATTATTTTCTTTTAATACAGTTGATGTGGAGTTTTGATTCTCCTTGAATAAGTGCATAATTCTTGAATCCCATATCTCAAACTAGCTTCACCTGAAACAGGATGAAAAAATGTATTTGCTCCGGTCTGTTTGGAATTTGGTTTAACCACTGGGGTTTTTTTTCTGTAAATTGAGAGGAACCTTTCAATGATCATTGACCAAACAGGGAGCAGCAATGTAAGTGAATCAGGTATGTGTGTGTGTTTCTTAAGTTTTACTGCAAATATTTTCTGCTCTCCTTGGTGGGCCAACATCATCCCGGATTTAAATTTACCAAGGTCAATGAAGTTCTACCAAAGAATAAATTGGCTTGTTAATTTTTAACAGAGTGCTAAAGGAAACACTGATTGCATTTTTTAAACTCCAGCTCTTTTCTTTCAAAAGAAAAAAAAATAGCCAAACAAGAAATATTTATACAGTAAGAATATTGAAGCATCACCTAGTTAGTAAGCTGCATACTGGTGTGACTCCATGTTTGCTCATGTAGTTTTAAAGTGTTTGGAGAATGTGTACATATTACTGAAGGGGGTTTTGGCACTGTCACTTGATGTCAGGATTGCAACAAGCATTTATTTTATTGCTGACAAATAGAAAGCTTGTGTTTGGCATTATTTATTGTTTTCTGTGGAGCATATGTCAAGATCTGAAAGTATTTATTTCCCTAGGCACGTACTAAGTTTAGTTGCTATAATTAAGTTGCCAATATCTGGCATGGTAACCAGTCAGCAGGGTTTGATTTGACAGTTTGGGAGGAGAGCTTGACACCTTTGGAAGCTGAGGAGAAGACACTCAGCAGCACACTGAGATTCATACTGATCCTTTCTTAATGCTTCAGGTCACACTTTCTAAGAAGTCACTAATTCTGGTCTCTTCATTTCTTGGTGAAAAAAAACAGAAAATATCCATCAGTAACCACACTTGGCTACAGCTGTAAAAAATGCCACTTGGTGAGAGCCCTGAAAACTAGGGTATTTTTTTTTTATTTTAAGAATATAGTCAAGTTTTGAAAAGTTGCTATACAATTTTCCACTAAAATAGTAATTTCAAAATTTTCCCCTCTGATTCTGAAATCCCTAGAATGGCTGGTCAAATCTAAGCAAGTCTATCCCATGAGAAAATCTCACAATTCAAAATGGCTTCAACTTTGCACTGGAATGAATATAAATTATTTTGCAGCTTTTAAGCAAATGTTTCCCAGTGAATTATATTTTGCTTCATTTTTTGTTACTATTTGTATATGAATATATGTGTATGAATTATAAAAAATATTCTGAAATGCAAAATCAAAATAATTATTTCTAACATTCAAAATAGCATCTGACACACATAACTGAAATTTTAGGTAGGTAAGTGTACTTCTACAAAACACTTATTTTGAGAATTTTCTTTCAATGAAAATAGCATTACACAGAAATTTAGACTTCTGGCAGTATTTGGCTATGAAAATGAATGTGGACTGCATATTTGATGATACAGTAACTAGCAGGTTATACACACAAAATGAAATCTGGATTTAAATGCTAGTTTAAGTATTTTTCTTTGTCTCTTTGTTTCTTCATAATGTTCCTTGGAATTCAAAATATTCAAAATACAGAGATATGCAAATGGAAAATTTCATTAGCTTGACAAAATAATCATAGCGGCTAAGAAGACCAGAAAGCCCCTATTCACACTCTGTTTTTCATATACAAATGATAAACATATCATGTAAATCAAAAGACAAAAGTGAAGGATGTACTCCTAGGCTACAATTACACTACTACATAAAACAGGCCAGGGAGCTAGCCTCTGGCCCTGGGGCAGGTAGGGTGGTGCCAATTACCTCTGTACACTGCTCGCTGTCAGGTGCCAGAGCATCTAAGGAACATGGTAAGCAGCATGGGTGATTGTAGATCAGTGCTCCAGCCTGTGACCAAGATCTCACAGAAACATAGAATGGGTTGGAAGGGACCTTAAATATCACCAGGCTTCATCCACCCTGCCATGGGCAGGGGCACCTAGACCAGGTTGCCCAAAGGCCCATCCAAGTTTGCCTTGACTTGCTGTTATTGCCTCAGTGACTCTTGAAAATTTACCTGTACGAATCAGGACCTTGGTACAGGGAGTTGTATAGAGTCAGATAGAATGTTTGATAGCTTACATTGAAAAACAGCAGCAACAGCAAAATTCCTTAAAGGATGGGAGCCCTATTAGTATCAATAAACTAAAAGAAAGAAAATATTTAAAATACATGTCTGTAACCTACTCTTCAATAGGAAACAGTTTGGGAACATGAATAAACTACACTGTACTTTTGTGGAATGAGTAAGTAACAGGCAATGGTTTTCAAAACTGGAATGTGGAGTTATGTTCCCAGAAGAGATGTGAGTGACCACATGACAGAGACCAAAAATGTAACAAAAAACTCTTCTTACCTCCTGTTTCCAGTCACAGTATATTTTGAGACATGGGAGATTTTGCCTACTCATGTCCATTGCGGCCAATTGTCATGGCATTGCTCCCTATTTTGTCTGATCCTCCATTTTGTAATTTCTTAGTCTTCTAGGAAAGAGTCTAGTTTTTCTAGTCTTTCTGAGTCTGTCTAGGGAAAACAAATATATTAGAGGGAATATGACAGTGGAAAGTTATCTGGTTAATTTTTTTCACAAAAATATCTCCTTGATGAGAAGAATTAATGGGTCCCTAAAACCCCTGTGTTAGAAGATGGGCGTTGTTCCTTCCATAGTGCTGTGAATCAGTCGAAACCATTTCATACACAGATCCAGTGCCAAGAGAAACTTAGGTGCTTCTTCAAGACATGGCAGAAAAAGCGGTCTGCATGTAAACAGATGGCGTCTTACAAGTGAGCAGTCAGTAGAGATGACCTGAGGACATAATGCACAGCCAGCACTACAAATCACTATAGGGCAAGCTCTGAGTGGAGTGCAGGACTTGGTCTCTATTTCATCAAGAGATTTGTTCCCTTTGTCTTAAGATGAAGTGAGTTGTGCATGGTTATTTTCTCACATCATATAGATAACAGGGTCTTGCACATTAGGAAAAAGTTCTACACTGAAAAGGTGGTCAGACATTGGGACAGGCTGCCCTGGGCAGTGGTGGAATGACCATCCCTCAAAGTGTTCAATAAATGTGTCTTGGTAACATGGCTAAGTAGTGAACATGGTGGTGGCAGATTAAAGTGATGGTGATTGGACTTGGTGATGTTAGAGGTCTTTTCAGCCTTAACAATTATTTAATTTTATAGGAATCCCATTTGTAAATAATAACTTCTGTTACCATTAATAACCATTGATTTTTTTTCAGCAAATTTTATTATGCCCAGCATCTGCCAGAATCTGTCAAAAGGAAGAAAAGAGAGCTCAAAATAATTGAACACTCCAAACAAGTTTTTTTTTTTTTCCTTTAAATATTTGTATTGTTATCAGTCTCATTAACATTTTCCATCCACTCTCACTCCTGGTGCCCCTGGTTTAAGGTGCTGTTATCTGAATCAGCAGGGTTCGCACAGGTGTGACTGAGGGCAATAAGTAGCCCATTTATTCCACACTCTGTGCTTCTTTGAGGATCCCTAGGGAGCACATTACTGGTAACGGGTATTTGTGGCACTTAGTAGTTTCATGTTCAAAGCTGAATACAATATCTTACTGTGTAAATCTCCTAGGATTAACACTTTGGTTTAATCTGAGACTGGACATGCTTGCCCAGGAAGAATAGGGAAGAGTTTGCTTTGTGTGCCTGTGCTTCATAAACCTAGAGGGAGGCAGACTGATTTTCCTGGGCTACTAATTGATTTGGCAGGTACACACTGCTTGCTCCTTTCCCAGCAACACTTGGCTGTTTTCATCTGAAAGCTATAAACTCTGAAAATGCAAGCTCTGCCCAAAATGCATGGAAATGTGGGCTAATAATTTATGTCTCGTTTCTGCTGCTCCAGGTGGAGCAGTTCCTGAGGAAAGACAGTTGAGTTTCACCCACTGCACACTGCCAAGCTGCAGATGCCGGTCAGAAATATTTTGGCAAGTGTGTTACTTATCACAATCCAGAAGGCGTTATAACACAGTAAAACTGTGGATGTGAACACCAGAGTCCAGCTCTGCAGAGTGATGTTGTGAGGCCACCATTCCAGTGTTTAAAAATTCCTGTCACACATAGCCTTATCAGATGGCCTTATTTACATTCTGCTACAGGTGTCTTTACTTGTACTGCATGACTAAGGTGGGTGGAGACACCTAGAGAAAAGAACTTTTCTTTATTCACTCCCAAGAGCTGCAATGTACAACTTTAGCTGGGCAAAGCTGTCTGGGTTAGGGGTTCAGAAGCACTTCACACTGGCCTAATTGCTTCTTAATTGCAATTCCCAATACTTCAAGCTTTGGATTTTTTTATATTCAACTTTTAAATCTGCTTGCTGTGTCCAAAGTTCTTCTACTTCCTCTAACGTCCAGATTTCATGAGAATAAAAGGGGAGGAAGCCTTCTTTCTTAGGAATTTATATCTTATCCTTTGATACTTCTACAGTAAGGTGTGAGGCTTCATACATCTGTATTCACACAGCTCTCACATGGATGGGCTCTGTTGTGGCTAATAGAGATTGTACTGTGGGATCTAATGTCTTCACAAAACTTAGGACAATAATGTATCTCATCCAGTGCCTTCTGAAGTGAGAGGCACCGGATCCATCTCAGACAGTGAGGGCAGCATGCTTTCCATTTCCTAGGAAGCCAGACTAACAAAAAGCATTTAGGGAACATGACACACATTTTAACATCGCCCAAGATTTAGGAGATAAAGCAGGGCTTTTTAATTCCATGTGGACCTAATGAGTGCTTGTGAGTTCTTCAGGTGGCTTATATGTACTGTTGGACAGCTGCATAGAATAATAGTGGGAGAGGGATCAAAGACATATATAAATAAAGTGATGTCTTCTGTCCAGCTAATGAGTCATTTTTCCTCCAGACCCCATCCTGCAAGTTTCTGTAGAGCTATATTGCTTGTGTTTTCCATAGCTGCCTCAGCACCTGGTTTTGTGAACACTGATGATTCTTTCCATTGAAACAGAACTATAGAATACATCAGAATAAAAGAATTTTCTGTAAGAGAGGTGGGGAGGGGGAAGAGGAAGAAGAAAAAAGAAAAAAAATGGAAGCTTTAAGCTTTTAAGCTTTTTAAGCTTTTCAATGCTTGTGCATTGAATTTGAAGCAATCAGTTTCATATATGGATCCTTGTTATTGGTGTCCTTCCTGCTCCCTATCTCAGCTCCCCAGGGGTGCTCAGAGCCAGCATCTCACATTTCCTGTAATTGGCTTTGGTGGATGGTGGATCATGCTCATGGCTTGCACTGCCACTGTCAGCTTGTTTGTGTATTTTTTTGGATTGCATGTGAGATATTACTCATCAATATGACTAGTCAAATGATTTAACAAATGAAATATCATCCAAGGAACACACTTGTGCCTGACTAAGCTAGCTGTCAGGGACGACAACAGCTGTTGATTCATGAAAGGAATGGAAATATTTCTTTGTTAAATCAGAACATATCCAGCAAAATCTGTCTTAAATGAAAATGAGTGACTATAGCTGTGCATCAAATAATCCCAAGTGAAAATCTGAGGATGGAGAGGAATTTTGCAATTGCAGGAATTTGTTTTAAAGAAAAAGTTGTAAAGAAAGGGAACATTGATTCTTTGATTTAATTTCCCAAGATTTATTCAAAGTTTAATGAATTTAACACAAAAAGCAGGTGATTCTGCTAGGAGAAAAATTCTGCATACAGATCCCCACTGTCGTCTGCATTTCTGTTTTCATCTTAGTCTTTTTAGGTTGTGAGATTCTGCTGTACACTTCCTTTCTTAAAAGGACAATTATCTTACCCTCATATGCCCTCACTTTCACAGCCCTAATTACAGTATCCTGTACAGGATACAGGTGCAGGATCCTGCTGAAAGCTGAAAGCTGTTTTTCCCAAAGCCCTCTTTATATTCAAACAGACCCAAACTCTGCATTTCACATCAGCAACAAACTTAGCGTGGCCCAGGGCATGCCAGGTGAGAGACTTGCTAACATCTCCTTGATCCACACAGCAAAGGCTTTCAAGACCAGATCCATCAAAATTCTTGGACCTCCTATAAAACCTTCTCATAATGTAACATATTTCTCCCATGGTAACAAATGCTCCTATACAAATTATAAACACAAAACAAACCAATCATCACAAACCTGATTAATTTTGCTCAAGCACTCAGTAAAGGATGAGCACATTCAGACCCTGTTCATTGTCCCAGACAAAGAATATCTTCCATCACTGATGTCTCAGCCCTAAACTTCAGAGCACATCTATAAAATAATTTTCTAAGTGAGTCTAGACATTAAAATCACAGACTCAATGTATATATTTGTTTCATTATACATATTGATTTCCCCAACCAGCCACTTCAAGGGTGTTATTTCACAGCTTTAAAGCATCTTTTCTTTGCACTAAATGTGCCAAGCACTTTTTTTCTCAGATGATTAATTAGAACAGTAGGCTTTTTATTATTATTATTCATGCTGAAACTGTATTTAGCACCGAAATTTTCTTCCAGAACTGCAGGCTTGTCTGAAGGTTAGAGTTTCTTTTCCAGTCTGTTTTATAAAAGGTATAATCTACAACAACATGATTTTCCTATTCCATGCCAAAAATCTTCATGACTGCTGGTATAGTAATGCTATTCTATGCTTTTCTTTTCCACACAGTAAAAATACAAAAGAACTTAATATTTCATTCAGAAATTACCCCTAGAGGTAATAATTAATGAGGTTCCACACAAAAACTTCATTTGAAAAACTGGAGGTTCCAGAGATAAGCAGTAATTTAAAAATTCCGTTCAATTTGTTATGTTTATTCCATGTTGTCATACAGGAACACAGGTACATTCAACAAAATTGAAAGAACCTCACATTTTCTAAAACTGTAAAGCTTTTCAAAGCTAACCTAATTTTGCAGTTGCTGAACAGAGTAGATCCAGTGCTTTTATCTCTTACTGTTAGTAACATACTTCCTCATATATCAGCATTCTTCATAGACTGAAAAATGGCTCTCCAATGACTTCTCCTGGGAAGATTCCTTCTACACATTGAAAAATAAATGTTTTCCTGTTTATATATTTTTTATCTTTCCATACAACATTTTATAGTGTCAGAGGTGTGGCTCAGAAGGATACAAAACCCCCTGAATGAAACCTCTGGGTTGCAAAGCATCATTTCTGCTTGCTGGAAGAAATATATTTCTTGCTGTTGGGCTATTTTTTTTCTAGAACTAAGAAATCTTATTCCATGACAACACTGTTAAGAAATTGGGGGTGTTTCCTGCAGAGAGGTATAATTCTCTAACAGGCGATATATTTGCCCTTGATATTTTTAGGTCTGTTTTGATTTTGCAAGGCATTCCCCTAAGCAGATTGGTTAATCTGTCCTACAGAAATTGGATGTGTTGCCAAGTTTCTGTTTAAACAAAGAAAGAGGTGAATATGAGTTTACTTTCTAAAAAGTAAATGTGGGGAACAGTCTTTCATAAGAGGAGTGACAAACTAAACAGTTGGTGCTTAAATTCTGTCCAGAGAATGAAAATTATAAATTGTCCTAAAGAAGATAAATACATCTTAAAAAAGAGTAATATATTAATAACCTATTTCTATTATCTACTCAATATATAGCTGCCTGTTATAAAGATGACTTTACTGTTCAGTTATTGACCTTCAGTTTTAAGATTGGTAAAAATTATATTCCCCCAATAAACCAGCCCTGGAGTGATAAACCTTTGTCATAATGAGCCGACTAGTTGCTTGAATAAATATTTTATATAGTGTGTTAGTAGAAAAATAGTAATAATAGCATTTGAAGAGACTTAAAAATTTCCCTAACTCTTTGAAGAGTCATCTCACCTTTCAAGTGTTCTTCAGTGGGAGGAATTGCAGTCTTTTTGATATATAAATGAACATGGATCTGGTATTATTTCTATAATGGGAAAAAATGAGCTCTAGATAATAATAAAAATTAGATAATTTATATAACAGATCATTTCCCTTTTAAGAGGATGGACGAAAGAATATCGCAGGGATTTGATCTTGCTCTGTGTTGTCAATGGTCAATTTCTCATTGACTTCTAAGGACATAAAGTCAAGATTTCAATAAATAAAAAACAGTACTAAATGACTTCATTGGTATATTAATCTTATTTGGTAACTAACATAGAAAAGAGCTTTCTATAGGGTGGGGTACAGAAAAAAACTAATAAATACTAAGTGAAAGACTGTCACCTTCTCTGTGACACAGGTGTTTCAGGAGTGAAAGAAAACGTAGTGCTCAGCCCTATTGCTATCTTATTTATACAATATTTTCTTTCCTGTAGACCCCTTGCTGGTGAGCAGCAAAAGACAGCACAGTTGTCCACATCTCTACATTCACCCTTCTTAAAGATCAAACATATTTTAATTTTTACTCACCTTTCTTTCTTTCTTTCTTTCTTTCTTTCTTTCTTTCTTTCTTTCTTTCTTTCTTTCTTCTTTCTTTCCTTCTTTCTCTCTCTCTCTTTCTCTTTCTCTCTTTCTTATAATGTTAATTTCTCTTTCTAATCTATGGATGTCTCTTTTGTTCAACATTGATAGTGCAGGCTTCACTTCTGTTTTATTACATATGTAGAAACCATGAGATGCCTCAATTAGGAATATAGTTGTGTCAGATGACCTCCACAATCAATAGTGAGAGGCAGACAGAAATCTCACTGTGGAGACCTCGATTACCCTCTGGAGGTCACAGTCTTTCTCCAGCCATGACAAGCAGATGACCCACACCATCAGGCACTGAAAGCTGGGCTGAAGAGAATGAGCTCTCATGCCATGGTTTTCTCTGAAATTATGGGGAGTCCAACTTACATCATCTCTCCTTGTCATGACCTGGCTTGTTTATGAGTATCCTCATGTGATGATTGGCAACAATCTTCCCAGTTTACTAAGGTCTCAAGTGCAGATGAATACAGTTCAACTACCGCATATTACTTATCAGCTGCTAGGCCAGATTTCCTTCAAGTGTTTCAGAAAAATTAAAATTGTTGAAAGTAAATAGTATAGCTTTCATTTTTGTTGGTATCTCATCCTTCTCTTTTCCTTTTTATTTCCCATTACTCTTTTTTCAGACTTTTTCTTTTTAGAGCAATTTCAGCAACCGGTCTTTATCTTTTGAATACTTTGAGGAAAAATAAATTTGTGACAGTGGCAAGTTTAATATTTTCCAATTTTAGCCAGAATAAACTTTCACTCTTTCTGTATTTTAGCAGAATTACAGTCTCAGACATCAGAGACAGAAAAATAAATCTTCCTCCTTAGGCTGACATTTATTACACCCCTGGTCTTCCAAAATTGTTGCATACTAAAAAGCAGATCATTAGTACCATATCACTTAATATATATCGTACTTCCATGCAAACCAAAATTATTTTAAACACTGAAAAATCTAGGAAAAAAAAGCAAAAAACATTCTTGTCATGAACTGAGAAAAGAACAAGGAGAAATTAAAAAAGAGTTTGAAAAACTATTTGATTCTTAAGGCTGAAATAATCCAGTCAGACATAGATCCAGTACTTCCTCCACTGTGCAACAAAGTTTTCAGATACTGTGAAAGACATCTTCATATTTTGAAAACCCTTTCTGTTTGTTTAATGCTGGATGTTTATTTCTTTCTGTAAGACGCAATTTATAGCAGTCCAAAATGCTTTAATCAAATGGAAAGAGTATGAGAATCTAAAAAATGCCATAAGAAAGACCAAAAGCCTGATGGACAACCACCTTTTTTATTAAAATAATATTAAAGTTTAACAAAATATTAGGAGATGACATTTTATCTGACTGTTCCTTGCAGAGGAACAGTTTTTTATGTGGTGTTTATACTGGCTGTGTGAAGTAATCTGTTCATCAGCACTGCAGAGTGGGTTCATGCAGCACTTAACATTGTCAAATATTCTGTTTGTAAGATAAAGTAGTCAGCTGCTTAAGCATACCGTGCTTCTTTTACAAATACTTATAGAATTATTTTAATTAGGAAGGTATTTATTTATGTATTGACTATGAAAATGTTTTTCAAAACTGCTTTTTAATAAGCAGAAAGCTCTCCTAAACTTATTCTGTAAGCTTCTTAGATGGCCAAAACCAACACAGCTTCCTAAAAGTGTTTCCCAATATATGGCTCCCTGGATATCCCAAGAGTGGTAAGAAGTATGAAGGTAAAGGTAAGAACTTCTAATTTTTTTTCTAAACCTGTAATTTATTTTGTTCAGTTTAATATTTCCTTGTTGTCACTACACTGAAAAGACATGCTTCTTCACTGTAGATAGGAGTGACTCCTAGCCACTCCAATCAGCTAAATAAAAATATCAGGGAAAAAATACACATTTTGCAACATTAGGCATTTACCAGCCTTGTGACAAAGTTTTGGATCCACTTCAGTTTCTGAAATGATACAATTTGGGAGCTGAAGTTGCTTAAACAACTTTTATGGACAACAGTGATATAATCAAATCAGCAGATTCTGAAGACTACCTTTTTGGGGGGTGGGAGGGAGGAAGCAGTATCAATTTAACACAATATGACAACTCACTTTACTTAAAAAGTCATGTTGATATTTCCAGGCAAAGAGAGTATAAAAGGCAATCTAGACATCGCTTATCTTTTGTCACTAGTCTGTCATTCTCACAGCAAACCATGCATCATCTTCATTTATTTTTTACAGGACTACATACATATGAATCCAATCAAAGGAAACATGCTTTTTTCATTTCGCGAAAAAAGTGAAGGAAGCTGAAGTTTTTCACTTAGGAAATTCACTGTTCTAAGTGGTCATGAATTTTGTCCATCTTTTCAACATCCTACTGGGATTTTTTTGTCTTATGGAAGGCAGTAAGAAAGAGAAATTGTTCTATATATAAAGGTCACTATGCACTTAAACCAGAGAATTTTGAGGAAAATTACAAAGAAAGTGGAAAACTGGCTTTTGAGAAATAACAGTTAATACAAGGGTTTTTTTCTACAATTGTATTCTTCTGAAGCATTTATCACTTGCAAAGTAAAAGTATTGTGCAGCAAAGTGGACTGAACTTGGCTGAAAAACCAAATCTTGTGGATTTGTATGCTATGGAAAGTTCTGGGACAGGAGTTCATGTTAGCAAAAGTAGTGGTAATCACCTTGGTATAAAACATTTATTTTCCTTGGGCAAATGGCTGTAGTATGTGTTCTACAAGAACTTGCTGTTGATGCTTTATACAGTTTGATGCTGACAATTTTAGCCATTTTTATACTTGTGCTGGAAGGATCTAGCTACCAGAACGCCAGATCAAGTTTCTCAGCTCAACAGCGCTGTTCTGTAGGATAATTTATAACACAGACCATCTCTGTATATGCTGGCCAGAGATACATCCTGCTAGCAAGAACACTGTTTAAAAGAGTTCCTTTTAAAATGTTTCCAGGACAAGAATAGACCAAGATTTTTTCCCCATTCAGAATTCCACTAGAATTAATTTTTTTTTTAAGGACGTCACCTTGTTCTCAGAACTACCTAGGTCAGAATGCGTAAGAATGGGGCAATATTCTTCAGCATTGGATCATGATGCTCCGAGAGGAGTGATTAATGGGTTGTGATGGCCAGTTACAAGTGTTTTGGGACCAGTCCTTTTCAATGTCACTATCAGAGGCATGGAGGAAGTGAAAGGCCATACCTTCATCCAGCTTGCAGGTGGCACCAAACTGGGGGAATCGGTCAGTATCTGAAGGGCAGGGACCTGGGGATGCTGAAATACTGGGCCAGCAGGAGCCAGGCTCCTTAGAGTGGTGTGTGGTGGGAGAATGTGGTCAACAGGCACACACTGAGACAAACAGCATATAAGGAGAAACTGGATATAAGCACAACAGGTGGAGAGTTGAATAGGTGGAAGATGTTGCCCAGAGAACCTGAGCTCTCTCTTGAAGATTTTCAAGAGCCAACTGGAAAAAAAATACAGCACTGTCTGATCCGACCTCTGAGTTTCTCATGTTTTGAGCAAGAGTTTGGGCTGGGGACATTCGCACCCGAATTACCCTGCGATCATGTGGTTGCACCTCTTGTCATTGCCACCTGTTTATTCACTCTCCATTTCCATGCGAACAGCATTTGCAGTAAAACTTCTTCCAAAGGCATTTTATAGTATTGTTCTTCTGCCTTGATAGGGAAGAGGCCTGAAGAAAAACACACTCAAAAAAAAAATACAAATATGCAGAAGATATTTTGTTCTAATAAAACTGTTTCTGAGTGAAATAACTGCTTTAATTAGTAAGGTGGAAAATTGGGCCAATTATTACCGGTCACAGAATGTTCTTATGTTAATTTTTTAGGGCCTTTCACATTAGTTGAACATCCATGTCTAGTAGCAGTTTTAGACATTTGAGTTTTCATTTTTGCAAACTTTATCTTTCAACTTTTGAAGAAAATATCATATTTATCTGATCAGCTGTTTCTCGGTATATCCAAGACATTTCATATCCTGACAGTGTATAAAATAATTTTTCTTTTGGACTAGTACACTGATCTTTGCTCTTTCAATACATTGCTGTGCTCAAATTCCTCTGCTAATTTTCATGTTTTACCAAAGTGATTGGACTAATTTACTGCATCATTTCTTTTTTAGCTAAAACAGAAATGAAGGATAAAAAAACCCCAAAACAGACCCACAGAGACAAAAAGTTCTATCTAATGTTTTCACTGCATGGAGTGTATTAACTTACATTTTTCCAAGTCAGATTTTATTCCTCCCACTAGTATTTCAATTATCTTAGTTATTATCTTTCCAAGAGAAAAATCTTACTAGTATTCTGGTACCTAGTAACAGCTTATATCTAAGCACTTTATTGCTCAATTCATTAAAAAGTAACAGCTTTTGATGCCTGCTCCATTATCTGCCTCGGCTACTGTCTCAATGTTTCAATTACGCTATTGTGTCTCGGTGCAAAGGACAGGTAAAACAAGCATGATGTCAATGAGCAGATATGCAAACTGCCTTATGAAGCAAAAGCCTCAGTCTTCCATCACTTTGAATGTGTATTCCCAAATTCTGCCTCTTTAACCTAGTTATTCTTAAAAAAATCAAACTCAGTAATGATTTTGTTTCCTCCAACCAAAGGCTGAGCAAAGCACAAATTGCAAATGAAGAAATTTGTTTGTGATAAAAAGTATTTATTTGCTGGGGGATTTTTAGATCCAAGACGTCAACTGACATAAACTCAATTGATATTTTATTAAATGGGTTGGCAGCACTCTGAGAGATCCAAAGTCTACCTGTGCTGTATTGGCACCATCTGCTTTTCTTTAGTGGTAAAACTCTTCAATTTATGTATATTGTATCCTTTTGTCCAAAGACTTAGGCCTTGAAGATGCCCTCTAAGATATATTAGAAGTGTTGAGAAGTGTTGAGTTTCATCTGGAAAGGTGGCTCCAGGGAGGAAAAAACAAAGGAGGAAAACGGGGACAAACTTGATATCTAGTCAGTAAGTCTCTAATCTGAGAAGTAAAAGAGGCCTATTACAGTTCTCATTTCTCTGGATTTGGAGTGAACGAATTTGCCCCATCACTGTCAATTTATTATCAAATTCTAACTTGAGGCTGAAAAAAGTGACCCTATAACAGTAACGTGATCCAAGTCAAATCAACGTGATACTAACACTGAAATACCTTTTACAAAAAATGAGGAAGAAGCATCTTTGATTGACAAACCACTCAATGACTACAAGCTGCTACTACCATAGAAAGAACAAGCAGAAAAAAGCCAGTATTTGGATCCATCAGCTACTAATGTGTGGTTCTGAGGGATATAAAAGGATGGAAAGTAAATCAAAATAGGTTAAAGTGGCCAAATAGCCTAGTTTCAAATAAATGTTGGCTCATGATATTCTGATAACCATCAGAGTGTTGCTGCTGCAGAGAAATCCATATGAATCTCAGAAATTCCACATGAATCTCATTTGTAGTGCCTGGATCTATAAATGTGAAGATTTAGTTACTCATTTCAAAACTAGACTTTGCTGCACTTGAAAATCAGCTACATTCCTATATACACTGTCTCAGCTATAAGACAAAGACTTACTCCACAGACATCAATCAGACATTAAAGTGGCCAGTACTGTACCATTCCTTAAGGGTATTTGTACAATTTGACTGGAGATGCAAAGTACTCAAGGATGGGAATAACTGAGCTATGTATGTCACTATGTGCTATGTTTGTTGTATTTCCACTGCTTAGAGAATCTGAGACCTCACCTTAGTCTTTTGTCCTTAATTATTACTTCTGGATGTTCTTTATGTATATTTGCAATGTTTACCTATCACAGAAACGTGCTGCCATAAAACCTGAGCAAATAGCTACACTTCTTATGTATTTGCTATGTCCATCAATATAAATTTAATTGTTAAAATTTCCTGTCAAATATGAGTGAATACATTCAACTAGGAAATTCCATGACATGGTAGGTTCTGGAATTCTTGCTGTCTTCGTAAACTAGATTTAGTCCTAGTTTCTCTAACATCTGAGGAAATGTCTCTACTGCAGGTAATACTCTGCAGCAAACAAAGGTTCACAGCAGGTAGAACAGATACACATCTCAAAACCTCTGAAGTGAGTGATACTGATCTCTCCCTTAGTGTCCCAGTCAACACTCCTCTGCACCTTCCATTTGCCCGAGCTTGCAGGAAGGAGGAAACAATGAGTACTTAGCAAGTAGAGTAAGAATAATTATTGCCTCATCTCATCGGGGCCCGTTTTGCACATTTATCTAAACTGAAAGAAAAGGTCTCCCCATTGGGCTACTATCTCTTCTGGTTAGATCCTTCAAGTTTTTTTTTCATTTCAAACAAATGGACAGCACCAATAGGAAAGACATCCCAGTCATCTTGGGAAACAAGATAAAGTCATTTATGCATCTCATTTTCTTGGCAGAGTCTGTTTTAAATATTTAAGCAACTTTACAGGACCATAAATCACTGCAATCTCAGGTCTAGACTACACATTTAGAGCTGCAGTTTTCTGGAGTCAGTTGAAGAATAAAGGTTTACCTTTCTTCTGTCTCTATCATTACCACTGACAGCATCAGTCCTCTTCTCCTTTACAAGTGCAAATCTGCACCTTTGTTGAAATTAATGGCTCTGCCCAGCACATTGTTAAGAGAATCAGATTCTGGATATCTACAGTAATAAAACTTGCAAGGCAATGGAGAGCCTAATTACCACTTCAGACTCCTTCTGCCTTGTAGAATGCAAATTGAGTGAATCACTGGTACATGGTATGCCAGGTAAGGTCGGCTGTAAAAGAGCAGACAACAGCAGTCCCTGGTCAGCCTGGTAACCAGCAACTTGGACACATGCTAGTTCATACTATTTAAGGGGATTCAGATGTTACAGATCTGGTTTTTATTAGCAATATGGAGATAAATGCTGGGCAGTAATAAGTGTATGTTTTCTTAATTTCTAATGGTACTCTGCCAGTAAATGCCATACAAAGATGATGATGACATCCGATCCAAGATAAGGCACAGATGCACTTTTATAGAACAGCGGTACATGTGTAGTACTACATATATAGAACACGTGCATTTGATTTTGTAAATGCTGTGCTGCCAGAGGCAATCACTATTTATTTTAACCTTAGAGAAGTTCTGTCTATGTTGCAGGATTCTGGCAAAACTGTAATTAATGTGCTAGATGCTACATGCAAGTACGCAACCACTGTTGTGTGGGCATCCATACTACCTCTGAGACTGCCTTTGCACCCAGCAAAGCTAACCACTACATTCTCCACCATCCATAAATCTGCCTCTCTTCAGTGCAAGTCTAGACAGCAAAACTGGGCATAAAACTGGACTCATTCGGCAGAGTTCTCTTGTTCTCCCGGGTGATACTCTGCTTTAAGGTAATGAATTAATCTACTTGAAATCGTTCAAATACTGTCCCAAAAGAAAACAGGAATATAAACAGGAGTATATGGAGAAACTCTGCTTCCTTCCCTTCTGCCTCTTCTAAACAATAAACAACAGGCATCAAAGGACCCCTTCTGATCAACTTCAAAAAGCCCAAGATTTTACCGAGAGAACTCAAAAGAGTTTCCATTTGTGGTCAGTGGGAAAAACTTTTTAAAAAGCATTTAATAAGTTTTCTTTGCTTTTAAAAACCCAAACATTTTACACTATAGCAAAGGTTTTAATTCAGTGCTGCAGTAATCTTTACTCATCTTAAAAAATGGAAAAATAATAACCACAGTAAAGAAAAGGCAAGGAAAACCCCTTCACAGTCCTGAAACCGTGGCCTCTGCTCTCTGCTTTTTTCTGGTTTCAGATGTAGATAAGGTAGAGAATTATTTCTTGGCGAACAGTAATCGAGAAGAAAACATAAATAAGTATCAGATATAGAGCAAGTTAAGAATGTTTTCTATGGTAACCTGCATGCCAGGAAGGAACAAGTCAGTGAAAATGGTGGGGGGGGAGGGGAATGGTCTTTAAAGACAAAGCACCAAAGGACTCTGTGAAGTAGGTCCCAACCCTGTAAGTTTCAATGAGTGCAGTCCAGGCCTCAGAGAGTAACCACCTGAAAACTGGTGCTCACAGGGCTATTAGCAGAAAAAGAAAGTACTGTGATAGGGACCAAGCAGGAAGATTTCAGCCTTGGAAGATTAATTGCTCAATCTAATAGACACCTATTGGGCATTACATCGGAGTCAAAAGAGATGGAAAAGTACGTGGAGAGGGCTTGAGGAGATTTCTGTTATATACAGGCAACTATTAGTGGGAAAGTGTGTTATTCATTCCAGTCCTGTCCAGACACTTTGACTCCCTAAGAACCCCTTAGCTCATCAGGCCTCCACTGATCTTCTGCCTGTCCCAGTGCATGGTACAGTCCACAGGGCACCAGAGCCACTGAAGAGGTGGGTGCAAGCAGGGAAACGAATCCTGCTGCAAGGAGCTTCTAAAGGTACCACCTCAGGTCTCACCCTGGCCCTCAAGAGGTCTGTCCCTCCACCCTAAAGGGTCAATAAGCCTGCTAGCACTCTACATGACTAAAATCCTTTTGCAAAAGGTGGGAAGAATGGACAGGGCCAGTAATGGGCACCACAGCAGGGATCCTGCAATGGGCCCCTCAGGCTCTGTGAGGGGAAGGCGAGGTGGGGGAAGGTGGCTGGAGCCCACACCTCCACCCTTCCCCAGGGACAGGGCAGTGCAAAAGGCTTTTCTCTAATATACAGGCTCAGACCCTTGGCAACGCTCCCTAGTTTAAGCCACTGGTAGGGGACAGAACTGGGATTACAGGCAAAATAAACAAAGGGAAGTTATAGCTGTATAACAGAAACAATAAGACACTGAAATTACTGATTCTGAAGACGGAAGTGGGAGAAACAGGAGGTTTGGTAAGGCCTCTAGGAAAGCCAGTGTGCTCTCATGGAGCTGCAGAAGTCTCCTGTACCCAAACAAGCAATTGGTACAGCCCCAGAACTGCCTCCAAGATATCTGGAAGGTCTTGTCCCAGCCAGCAAGCTTACTGATAACACAGGAGGAAAGTAATGTGAAAAAATAAACCCACCTCTTTGTCTTTTGTTGGACCTCACTGTGGCTGGGTGCAACAGCAGTTCATCATGGGTAGTGCCTTCTAGAAAGAATTGGAATTGCCCAGTGTTTCCCAGCTACATTTCTAAGGAGCATGTGATCTTTCGAGGCAGCTTATCTGAAATTAAAAATGACTGTGCCTTCCTGACTTCATCAGGTTTCTGGATGTGAAAGTGAACCCACGGGGTTCTACCTCTGGAACCCTTATGCAGATGGCAGCTGTAAGATGAGTTTGTTGCCTGCTCTCACAGTCAGAGTTGCAGTTGTTAGTGTTGAACCAGAAGCTGTTCTCTGCTGCTGAGCTTTGAACTCTGCAAGTACTTCACTGCGAATAGTGTTTCCTTTCAGGCTCACAAGTATTTCCAGAAGATGTGCCTGATTTGGGGGGAGAGGGCAGCAGGCAGTTTCTCTATGATATGAGCTTTAAAGAAACTATATTAATAAAGTATTGCAGTGAGTGTGCCGAGCTTTTCTTAAATAGAGTAATGCTGCACTTGACAACAAGGTAGCTTGTACCTATGCAGTCCTGTGTATTCGTTTGTATGTGCACCTAGCTGTGCAGAGAAAGCCATTTGCTAAAAGCTCTCTGCTACTGTAGCCTCAGGTCTTGGGCAACAATTGAACAATTGTTATGCTAAAACCTTCCTGTGATGCTGAAATCACAGTTTTTCAACAGGAAACATTTTTAAGTGTTTTCTTTAAGTGATGGTTGCATGAAGGGAGAAAACAGAAGGTAAGCAAACTGAGGTATAAAAGTACAAACACACAGTCCATTGACATGCATGTGGCAAAGCTAGAAATAGAATAAATACTTCTGGAGTGCTGGCTAGAGAGGCAATCTCCTTTGCAAGTAGGTACTTCATGGTTACCCTCCAGCTACTTCTTGGTTTTAACTCCTCCTTCAGATAGGTCACGAGGAGGAGTGACTTGGGTTGCGCCAGGACCTGAAATGGGAGACTGGTGCAAATGGCAGATAGCCAGCAGTGAGGAGACATCTGGCATAAGACAAGGTGCTAAGGTGTGTTGTACATAGTTATGAAACTATTCTACCTTTGTTTTCTGTGTAACGTTATATTTTTAAGAACCGTGCCTGCTGGAGGAGACAGTAGTTGTTTTGTTCTTTGATTTGCTGTAGCCTCAGGGTGTCAAAGTCATTTAAGCACAGAGGGTTGAATTCCATGTTAAATTATGGTTCGTGGGTCACAGTATAAATACACGAATTGCATACTTTCCAGCACAACAGTATCCCAGTGATGTCAGTGGGAGTTCACAGGGAGATGGGCGTCACTCAGCTGAACAATTTACTCCCTTTTAAGATCACAACTCTCAAGCTCCATATCACCCTCATTCCACCAACTCCTCATTTCAGTTCTTTGAGACACGCATTTCTGCCTCTTCCCTACTACTTGTTGAAAGCAACCAGCAGTGATGCAGAAATTTGTTTCTGCATATTGCACACCCTGGGAACATTTCAGGATGCCAGTGATCATGGGCACGTATGTACGTATGGATGTACGAGCCCCGTGGAGCCATGCTTGGGAGCTTTTCTTTTTAACCAACAAGTCTCGAAAAAGGAAGCAGGATTTTATATCCAGTGTCCCTGGATATGGCTTACAGGCTATGATTTTGTCTCCTTAGTGCAGGATGAATGGAAACAAACCCACAGCTCTCTGTAAGCTAATGTTTTTTTTCTGCTAGCTCCAGATCTATTTGAAGAGTGGACACATATATGGGAATAAAACACTACCATGGAACTTTCTCAAACCTCTCCCACATGGACCCTCTGGTGTCTGATAGTGCAATGGACCATACTCAGCCTCAGCCTTTATCTGTCTGGTTGCATACTTCCATAAAATTGTAACATAATTATTTTCTTTGAAGTCATTCAACACATGTAATAAAATACAGTTGGTTTGTTTGGAAGGCATGTAAGAATGTGAGGAGGAAGGAAGGAAACAAAAAGAAGGTTGTAAAACTCTGTGACATGACTAGTTACTGTTTGTGCTGCTCTTAAGACATTCTAAATGCTGTTGGGCTGCTGCTCCCCAGCACAGAGCACAAGTTGCCTTGCACATAAAAGAATGGCTGACTTTCCACATGGGGATGTGTGTTTGCATAAATCTCGGTATATTCACATCTTTAAATGTCAGCTTCAGCCCTCTTGTCTTGCTCATTGCATCCCCTCCTCCCTTTCCTCAGTGTGGGATGTGGACGTTGTGAGAAGATGGCGAGATTGGAACATCGATTTTCTCCTCTCCCTCACAAATGAACAGGAGATTGTTTTTAAAGGTATTAAACGGACACAGGTGGGACTGTAAACTTAAGTGCCTCCACATGGAACATCTGCTGCATGTTCTCCAGTTCCTGTTATCTTTATAGCAGAACTTGATCTTTTAACCCCTTCACAACTGCCTCCCTCAGTACTTGTGCGAAGATGTGCGATGACTTTTCTTTGATGTACAGAGAAGTCACAATGGATCTCTGTGATGTGACTGGCGTATGGTGCAGCGCTTTGAGCTTCAGTGTGCTTAGCAATTTGCACAGGTGGGTGGGGGAGGAAGACAAGTGTTGTCCAGGTGTTCTCAGTCTTGCTAGATAAGAGGATTCCAGACATACCGCAATACATCGAATATCCCCATTCTCCCACCTTCTCCCCTCCTTCCTGCACTCCCCCAGCCCCAGGAAATGTCTTTCTTGGGAGAAGAACATATTAGTGGGATACTCCAAGCCAGCTAATACAACCGTAGCCATTTGAAGTGTAAAAGAATTTTTTGTAAACATTTGCTATGGACCTAAAGAAAATTATTTTCCCTTTCACCTCTGGAATCCATCCCTTCTCCTTTATGCTTCTTCCAAGACTTCTTGCTTTCAAATTCAGGTACAAAATAGAAACCTGGACCATGTTAGTGTATGTTTAACCTCTTCACTGCTGCCTCTCACCACTCCATAGCATTTGTGCAAGAGAGCTGTGTAACATTTTCCTTTGGAGTCCTGATGAAGTCAGAGCGGATCCTTGAGCTAGGGCTGCAAGCTGGTTGCCAGGTGAAACATGCACATATCTTTTTTATGTGCTCAGCCTGAAGAAAAAAAGAAAACTTGGATGAAGGTGCACAAAACATGTAATTCCAAACTAATTTTAACGTCAAATGAGATTGAAAGCCATGGACTCAGAATGAGGTTTAATATCTGTTGCTGAGTGTACCTAAATGTTAAAAATGTTAATGCCATATCCAAGAGTTCATTTGCAGCTGGAATGTTGAAGAGAGATAACATTACATAGAACAGGGAAGAGCTGCATCAGTGGAAACCACAGTTTGTTTCAAAGCTTGGTAGTTTTACCATGTGGGAGTCACCCCGACAATCCAAATTTGCATAGACAAGGTCCTGCATTATGCCATGGGAGGAATTATGAAACACAATTCTCAGCTATCTGCTTGAATGCTAAGGATATGGAAAAATATTACTATTCTGTTTAGCAGGATAACACCCAGTTAGGCCGTTGTTCATACTGAAGCAACTGGACAAGGAAGTGAGCAATCAGGAACAAACAAATATTCTCAAGCAAAATGAAAAATACCTCAATTGTCTTTGAAAACCCATGTCAGTGGCCCCCTTCTGCTCTTCCTTTGCCAGGACTTTGGCGCCTGTGTTGCTCTGTTACAGTCGATTTGATTTGTGGTAAGCATGTGTCTTGTTCTTCTAGTTTTTTAGGAATAGATTTTCTCTTAAAGATAGGGATTGGGAAAGCAATCAGTGCTTGCAGGTCCCTAAAAATATGTCCTTCTCTGTTCCTTCCCCATGCAACTTGAACAAGTGTAGATAAAACTCTTCCTTAAAGTAGTAATGTTTTTGGCATTTAGCCATACAAATACTAACTGATCTGCCAGTTTCCCTCACAATCTGATGTGACCTTTTCCAGTAGGGTGGTTACTACAAAAGCGATGGAATAAAAATTCTCACATTTTCAAAATATTATTGCTTCTTCTATAAAAGATACTGGGAGAGGACCAGGGTCTGATATCAAAATAGTCCACTCCATTCTATCTTCTCACAGCCCCTGAACTGCTATTAGGTTAGCCACTCTTTAGACACACCCCAAGGATCTTGACACACTTTGCATCGGTAGTCAGGATATGCAGGAGCCCCCTGTAGTGTTTTCTTGCATGCTCTCTTTGCCTTGGATTCATTCCACTACTGTTCCAAGCTTCTTCGTCTTGTGTCATTTCCCTTCTTTCCTTTGTCTTTCAGCGTGGTGAAACACCATCTAACAAAACCCCACTCCAGTAATTTAAAAAACTGCTGCTTCGTCTCGGAGAGAAATGTACAAGCGAACAACCAGGAAGACTCATGCAAACCATCCCATGGCTCAGTATGCATCCCGTCAGTTCTCTCCAGTTCATTGTCCGATTTGTTTACTTAGATCACAGCTCTCTTTCAGATAATAAATCTCTTGCTATGCCCATACTTACTGGCAAGGACATGTCATGGCACTCTTCAGGTCTCCACAACACCCACACCTGATTCTCCTTAAAGCAGTCCTAGTGTTCACCTGGAGCAGGTGCCTGGACTGAGGTCCACTGGCATCAAGGACTCAGCCAGAGCCTGCTCCTGGGGTAGGAACTTGGAATGGCTCCTAGGCTCTGCAGTGTAGATGTCTCCTCTGTTACTCTCTGTGCCCAGAACAATGACATTTTTCTTAATTGTTCTCAGTTGGCCCCTTGGCAATCTTGTCATTTAAAGAAATAATTCTCTAAGAACATATGCCTGGCTGTCATTCGCAGGATAAGCACTGCTCAGGAACACTTAATATTTTTAAAAGGCATGTCTATACTTTTGGTTTGGTACTAAAAAAAAAATTCGTTACTTAAACAAGAGTTATGTCTGAAAAAAACGCTGCAGTTTCTGGGGTAACAAATGGGACAATGTTTCCAGAATTGTACATAAAACGAAGAGAAATTATGGCGACTGGCATCACTCTCTCCCAGAGAGAGTTAATTCAGCATAATTTTGAGGGATATCTTGTAATGAAACAAGTCTTAGTGGGATATAAAAAGTACCTCCCTTACTGTAAGGCCTGTGAGAAGTGATGAAGCCTCCTGTTCTTTGTGGTAAATGTCTTAGGTCAAAAAGGGCTTAGTATGTACAGGGAGGCATAATTTCAGTTATCCTCGTGTCCTGAATCCTGGCCCTTTTAGTTGTAACAGAAATTCTAAGCCAACCCATGCTTTTTAGATTACTTTAAACTCCTTCACAGCGCTTTTCTTAAAGCACTTTATTTTGAACAGGAACAGATCCATGAAAGGATTCTGATATGGGCTGAAACTAAATCACTTTCAAGGAAATGCAGCTGGAAGCACACTAATCTAAAAGCTTCCCAGGGAAAGCAGCACAGGCCTCCATTCTGCTGCGTCTCCGCCCCCTGCTACAGTGTACCATGGCTCTCCCAGAGCCCTTAACCCTTGCGCTGCAGCATCGCCTCTCCAGCAATATCTGAGAGATAAAAATACAACAGAAACAGTGTTTTCTTTCAACACCACCTCTCTGTTGCATGCAGTTTTCATCTAGTTACCTGTATAGAGGATGGAGGCGTTGTTTCGGCTCTCGCAGACCTTATGTGTTGAATTGCATGAGTAGTTCTAACCCTGGGACACAAGTTAGGGCTGTTTCTGTTCTGGAGTCTTCCTTTGAATCGCAGTAGGGATGACACAGTTTATGTTACTTTTTATGAGACCTCTCATTCCTGCCTGCCCCACCTTGTGCGAGTGCGCAGCTGAGGCTGACGTGTGTCAGGACAAGTTGTGACGGAATTTTTAAGAAGAATTTCAGCTGTTTATTAAAGGATTAGAAAAGCTGTAACTAACAGAGTGTATATTTTAGTTGGAGACAAAGCCAGGCAATGGTGTGGGGATTGGAAGAGGGGGAAATGCCAATATGCATATATATATTTGGCAATATATGAAGAGTAGTTCATTCCTCCCACACCCTTTCCATAGAAACTGTTTTTTTAAAATAAAGGGGGCAAGGGAGGTGATCTGTGTAGATGAATCTGGGTTTACCCAGGCTTTGGGGTGGCAGGGATTTCTGTTGCTTTTCCCATATAGAAAACATAAATAAGTTTTTTTTTCATTTTGTCTTATTACCACTTTCAAACCAGTTATAGCCTAGACATCTGTCAAACCTACTGCTCTCCATGGTCTCTTTCAGGATTCCAGATAGTGACGTGTCTATCCAGAAGGTAGATCAAAGTTTCTTTTTGTTCATTTGAATGTAAAGCTTTAAGATAACAGGAGGGTTCATTCTCCACATCTAAAGCGTGTTGTCCCCCCACCTCCGTTCCAGCCAGCTGAATTTTTTGTCTATGGAGAAATGATCACTTGTAATGGGACAGATAAGCTTCCTGAACTGCTTCAGTTCCTAGCCTGGTGTATTAACATTAACCAGTGTTCCTGAAGATTTACTTACTGCCTCCCCTATTGAGCAGCTCCTGCTAAGAGCAGCAGCCTTGTGCAAGGGGGTTGGACAGGTGGATCAGGGGATGCCCTGTGATTCAGCTGCCCCAGCAAAATCCACCTTCAGCAACAAGAGGGAGCCTTCCAACCCCATTGTAGTCCCAGCAGCCGAGACAGTGCTGAGCATCTTTCAACCTCTTTTGCCCACAGAAATCACAGATTACATCAATGACCATTACCACGTCAATCACTGGTATAATTCAGAACTATTTTAAAAGGCGAGAGCCTGTTTTGCCCTAGAAACAGCAAAAGTAGAGAAAACAGTAGCTGACCAGGTGATTTCATGCAGTGATGGACTTACATTTTCTTTGAGAAGTGTTTGTATACTCTTTGACTTTTAGCCAGCAAAGATAAGATCACATTCAGGACTGAATATCAAGGTGCTAATGGAGTTTTCCAGTGTTATAACTAATATGCTCAACAAAAAGGGCAGCAATGGGGGCTAGGTTTACTTCAAACACTAAAGCAGTTACATTTCCTGTTTTATATCTACTTTTATACTCACATATTTTAACTTGTATATCTTCATAAAAGCCTGTCCAAATGTATACATACAGAAAAAGATCCACTGATATATGTACATGAATAACACCATATTATATTCTCAAATACCAGAATGTTTGATATTCCGTAACACTTAGTATATTACAATCCTTTTTAAGTTTTTATTGCATTCTGAAATGAAGCTATCAGTCTCTGTTACCTTTTGCAAATGTGTTTCACAAGTTTACTTAGAAGCACGTGGAGTTAAAAAAAAAAAAGGTTTCACCTAATTAGTGTACTATGAGTTATGTAGCAAATAAGAGCCATGTTATACCCAAAAAAACAAAAGAGGGAAAAATAAATTTTGTTACTGATACCTGTCAGGACCTTATTGTTTAGTCAGAGGAAAAAAAATCATTTATTTTCTGTATGAATTATTTTCCTGCATGCTTACAGTGAGGTCACATATTCTTATCGTGTAGAAAATGGGAGTCCAGCCTAGAACTGACACAACAGGTACATTGCCATCAGGAGAATCATCCTACCATCCTTCCCCAAATAGCCTTGTGCTTCCACTGTTGCTTGGGCAGACATGGCATCATGTATCCCTGAGAAGAAGCTGCTGGGGAGGGCATGAGACCTTGTGGAGAGAGATGAGCGAGGCTCAGCCCTTCTGGCAGCACCACAGGGCTTGACTGATGTTAACCTGGTGGCCAAACCGCACTGTGGCTCCCAGCATAGCCATGGGCATGCTGCAACTCCTTCACCTTCAGATCCCCAGTGTTTTAATTGCTCGCATTCTTACACAACTTTGGAAGGAAAGCCTGTTACCGTTTACCAAAGTTGCTATTTTTTCCCCTCCGGATTGTTTACATGCCACGAAGATGAGAAGGAGCATCCCATTCCCTCCCGTTAGGAAGCTGTCCTTTGAAGCGTGCTTTGCTGCCCTTGCCTCAGCCCAGATGCTCCCTGCAGAGAGAGCGCTGCGGCTTTAAGGCCCTGGTCCCAGATCCGCAGCACACCCACGTATTTGTCCTCTCTCAGCAGAGCCGGTGCCAAGCGGTGACATCCACCCTGCTCTCTGGGACACGCTGCTCTCCGCGGCGCAGGGCAGCGGGGCCGGGGGGGAGAGCACAGATCCCGCTGTGTTCCAGCAGGATGAGTCACTTCCTCGCACCAGCTCTGGGATGCTTTATTTATTGCCGCTCCGCTGATATGAAGGCCGGCTCCCTCGTCCCTCTTCGGCATCCCTGGGCTCGGGCACCCCATTAATCAGGCGGGGCCGCTGGGGAGTGCGCGGGGAGCGGGAGTCCTGCCCGCTGGTGGCCTTTAGCTGTCTCCAGTTCAATGAAATCACCTTGTGTGAAGACTTGTTTTATGAGAGATTGGTTTATTTGTAACTAAACTACTTCCTCCATTATTTGATAAGCTCAAATATTTGCTACTGATAGTCAGAGAGTGTCACATTTATTATCCCGTTTCAGGCATTGCTTAACTCCTTTGTATTAGACTTTTTTAACCCCTTTGAGGACAGCAGAGAACAGGCAGGAAAAGTCTTATTCCTCTTACTCATGCTTCAAAAAGAATTGGGGTTTATTCTGTAAGGGATGTGGCTTGATTAAATCAAATTGCTTTACAGAAGTTCTTTATATGTTTAACACAGCACTTAAAAGGGCTGACTAATGCTCTTTGTTAGAAATCCAAAATAATAGAAAAAGAAATGTGAGCGATGTCTTTTTCTTCCCTCATATATTGTAACACTTCAAGGTTTAGACAAATGTGAACATGAAGCACCATGGTCTCAAGGATGGGGTGTGAATATCATTACTAAGTTCTGTTTGTTATCTTGCTGCAGTGGCTATGACACTTGTGACCCATTTGTATCTCAATTTGTGTTTTATTAACTCTGGTTGAAAAACAGGTTTGCTTAGCTTTTTAAGACATCTGATGTCTTTGCAAAATCAACAGCCCTAAAATGTAAGTAATACTTTTACAATAACTTACTGCCATTCATTCTCAAGTTTTTCTCTTAGAAGAAAAAATTTTCTTTTAGAAATATATTTATATTTCTTTTGGAATATATTTAGAATATTTTTCTTTTAGAAGACTTTCAGACTTTTTTTTTTTTTGTGGAGGGCAAGGGGTTATTGTCTATTTCCATCTGAGGATTCCAGCAATCCCAGTACAAAAAGATATTTGTATATCTTAGGAGGAAAAAATTTACTTAACTATAAGAGCCATCTTTAGGAACTCCATCTGACTTCCCAGTGCTTCTTACAAAATTTTTGTGGGTACTTGATGTTCCAGTAGTATACATGCTTTAATCAGCACTGTCTTGCCTAATCTGAGAATTTCTGCCAAGACCACAGACTTCCACATCACTATCCCCCACAGATGTATGCTCAAATGGAGACAGAGCAGGGGAAAAAACACTCTTTGTCCAATAAAGAGAAATGGGAGTTTGGGATTTGGGGTTGTGAAATGGAGAGGCTCTTGAATCCCATTTGGTGCCTTCACAGCACCCCAGATTCAAGACCTTGAGATGCCTGAGGCCAGCAGAAAAATCTTTAAGGGAAAGCCCATGCCTGCCACACTCCATGGGGAGCGTGGTTATACTTCTGTAATGAAAATTAGAGAATGGTCATTATTCTTTAATGGGAATGGTGTCATTCCAGGACTGCTGAAGCATTTTGCACAGAGAGTTTTCAAGGCATTTCTGTTGGAGCCAGCAGGCTTTGGGGAGAAGCTTTGGACAGGGAAAACAGCCCTGTGCCCAGAACATGCAGTGTGTTTGAACACAGGAGCAAATTGCTCTATTTGTGCTTATCAGGGGCTCCAGTGAGCCTGTCCTGTTGCTCATAACCCAGTACACTGAATCCCATCTGAAATTAATGGGACTGCTCTTATTAAAAAAATTAAAAAAATGATGAAAGGGCTGATATACTGAGAACACAACGAGACTGGTTGGAAATCTCTCTCCTGTGTAGGAAATAGGAATTTTGAGAAAAATATATTTAAAGCAGATTAGATAAAAATAGACAAGAATTTCATTTTCTCAATCCTTCAGAAGTTTATACTAGTGAATTTACAAAAAAGTTTAAACGTGAATATTCAAGTGGAGCATTTAACCTTGATGAAATTTTATTGTCTCTCAAAGTTCAGTGAAATTAATTTTGTTTCTCTTTGAGTTAAAAATGATTGAGGGAAAATATATGTTTACTGTGTTAAGTAATGGCTCATTCCAGGTCTGAGAGATGTAGAGATGTATGCAAACTTATGCGCTTACAGTCAGATCAGCAGCTTGCTTACTGCACATGGCTCAGTGTCTGGTGTTAAGGCTATCTGAAATGATAAGTATACATAATACTGACTTAGGACTGTGACCTTCCAGAATCTCCTCAGGGAAGATCAGGCCTTTTGCAGGTGGCTGAGTTGATTTCTAACAAAGAGCCTGCTGGTGAGAGTCCAAATTGGCTGTTTCAGCTGAGATCTGCCCTGGAAGTCAGGGAGTGAGAACAGAGCCTAGGGAGATTGAAGGTTCATTAAATGTGTGTTTGTCTTGGACTTTGACATGAAGATGCTGCTATTCCAGATGCAGTTGAACTAGTAAAGCTTTGGACTTCTTAAGAGTTATAGGAGGAGCAAAGCTTCAGCTGTGATTTCTGTAGCACAACAGTAGCTCACAGAGACAGCATTCTTCTTTGACATATCAGTTTGAAATAAATGCATTGTAAAATCACAATAAGTTGGATTTCTACAAGAATATGTTCTTTAGGTGACTGCAATTTTAAAAGCAGATGTGCATTCTAGATTCTACCATGAGCTCACTAGGACACAGTTAAGCCCAGCTAATTGGTAAATTTCTTTTTCATCCAATTTTCAAGGCACAAATTTATAATTCTTTGTGTGAAGGTACTAGCATATTATCAGCAATTTCAAACCAATATAATTTCCAAAACTTACATGCAAATTAAAGTACACAGCCTTTCATGTTTTGTTATGGCTCAGAAAAATGTTCCTCTCTTAAAACACTTAGGTTCCTCAGGCAGTACCTGCTCTCTGTACTGATGATTAATTCAGTCAAAGCACCGACTTGGTAGTTTCTTGAAAGAATTAGATTCTCTCAAAGAAATTATTTTTTCTTTGATTATAACCAAAAACTCCTCTAAGTACCTCATTTTTTCATAGGTGTGAAATATTTTGTTGCAATTACTAAAATAATTCTCTGCCTGCTTCTTCCAGATACCATCTATATTTGGAAGTTATTGAATGGGAACTGATTTTTACCTTCAAAATATGAAAGTATGCTTTGTTGAGCAGAAAAAAAAATCATGTCCAGGCCTGTGTTCACATTGCTAACTCATTCTTTTCCAAAAAATAGGGTGGATAAGTCCTACGTATGATTAGATACAGCCCTAAGTGTTTGCTGTTTGTGCTCATCCCTGCGTCATTGTATGTTTTCTTCTCCATCTTTTCTCCATGACTACTACTGAAAAGTTATTAATTTGCTCCTCTGATAATTAGAAATCTTCTGGTTTTTCTTCTTGTCCAAAAATAATTTATACTATTTTTTTCTTGTGCCATTATTATCTGTTAGTTTTTAAAAAGTACTTTTCCATCTATGGTCTTTACCTGCTTCCCTCTTTCTAAATAATGTCTGGATCTGCACAGGCTTAGCCTTTGTTTTGAGAATCTGAGTGTTCTCCCAACTGCATCTGATTCTCATGGAGAAAATTTATTTTACTGACCTTCTCTGTTCAGCAGATCTGCATTCTTGCAGGCATAAATACCTGTTTGCACTTGTTCTTCTTCACTGACTCTGTTGGAACTATTATTTCACAATAAAAAAATATGATAGCCAGTAGTGCACAGTCTTCTCTGCAAATGGTGGAGGGTAAATGCCTACAGCCAAGAAGACACAGCCTAACTTATTAGCTTCTCACGTTCAGCATTTGTCCAGAAGCAAACACTTTGAGCTCCTGCAGGAGACACCTGGTCCACTGCTCCAGACTCAGATGCCTTCAGCACCTGTTGTTATACAGCTTTGAATTGTGAACCATGACAGCATTTTATGCTGCTGTTCCTGGAACTCAGGTCTTTTCCATTACTTTTGTCTCTTTCATGGAAGGCAGTGACTGACAGAACTTGGTTCCTTAGAGTTCTAATGTATGTTCTGCTTCCTTTCACCATGGTGGGGTAACTGCTGGAGGGTTGTTCATTGGAACTTTGCTCTGCCTAGATCTAAAACTCTGTTTTTAGGGCTTGAACCTTCTCACACCAGAACTGTGTCCTGTCATTCATATTTGCAAAAGAGTTTATCACTAAAGCACATGGCAGATTCATATTGTTAGTAATAGTTAGTCTAGCTACCATCTGAGGTTATCTAGGAAAAGAAGGGAGTTTAGAGCCCACACAGAGGCCAAATGTTCTGTTGACTTCTATTTCAGCTAAAAATGTCTTAATTAGTGTTGGGAGAAATTTTCAGCAATTTGATAATGTAAGTGTCCTGTCAGGAAAACCAGGAGTCACAATCTACAAGTCCTATGTGGCAACAAGTGCATTGGCAGCTCAAGATAAATATCATAAACCAAATGGAAAGAAAAAGTATGATGAGCTCATGATCTCTGCTAGGAATTATGGAAGAAAAGATGATAAAGAAATCAAAGGGGGGAAAGAAGACGTAATTTGGCTTGGGATATGAAATAAGTAACATCTAATTAGATGAACTCTAAATATAGCTTCATGAACAAAACATATTCAAAGATTACTTGAATACACTTGCCTAAGAGAAAGTAGTAAAATGAAAACAATATGTTCCAAATTTCGGTCAAAGATGCAAGGCAGAATACTCTAACATAAACAGAAATCATATATATGTATTCAAGGACAGCATTTTATCCATGGTTCATCTATGTTTTATTTAAATATTTTGGGGTTTTTGTTGTTTTTTGGCTTGGGTTTTTTTCTTGCATATGAACAATGTCAAAATGTGAAGAACTTAAACCCTTATATTTGAATTTATGACACATATCATTACATACTGGAACATGCTTTACTATCCACTTTCCATAGTGGAAATCCTTGATCCCTTTAACACTGCCTTGGAAGACCTGTTTTCCTGTCTTAATTTAGGTTTTATTACATCTTTGTGCACTCTCAGCACAGTAATAAAATTTATTTAATCTTCATTATTTTAAAATTATGTATGGAGACACTGTTTCTCATCCAGTATTCTGGGGTTGCAAATTGCACATGATTTGATCTTCTAGAAATTTAAGGAAATAAAAAATCGCCAGTTCCTTTAGGGCTGGCTGCTTCTTCCATTGGAATCAGTGGGAATTTTGCCATTAAGTGGGAGTAGGATCAGGCCCTTAATGCAGTGTATTTACTTTATTTAGACCAAGAGACACACAGACACAGAGAAGATCCTGTTCAATGGTTGCAACTTTAATCAGTAAGTTCGTTGCTTGCTGGAACTATGGCACCTCTCAAGGAGCAAAATATTACAGCATTAGGGAGTGCTTTTGGCAATATGCATATTGTAGCATGAGGCACAACAGCTATGGTTATGTTTTCAAAGGTGTAATGAAATTTTAGCTGCTAGACTGAGAAGTTGCTTGGAAATGCTAGACTGAAAGCTTGTATACGTCTTGTTGGTAAGTGGCTGATTCTTAATTTTTTTTTTTTTAATCATTCTTTATGAATTAAACCTGTCTGGGTGACAGATGGGAAGGTGCACCTTGAGACATAGATTCATTTCCAGAGGTCTGCCCTGGACATCCTGTGTGACCTCAAGCCAAGTATTTAACCTCTCTGTGTGCTCTGTTTGCAAAATGTGGATAACAATTCTCCCTTTCTTCTCTCCCCAGCCTGGCCTGCTTAGCCTGTAAACCCCTCAAGGAACAGACTTTTGCTTACCCTGAGTGCCCTTCCTCTCAGATCAGGGCCTTGGCTTTGGCTATGACCAGAATGTTTAAAATAGCAAAACAATACTTACTACTCCTTATTTTTGCATGCAGATATTGAGCTTTAATACAGTTTAATTTCAACTGTTATTTTCCCTTTGGGTGAGTCTGTTGGTGTTTCTCTGACTGACTCACCTGTCTACCATGAAAGTCGGCATGACTTCAAGCCTACTACTGGCCTTTCACAGCTCCTGCTTTCTACTCTAGCCTCTTTTCTGCCTGGGTAGGGTTGCTGACAACTTCCATTACCCTCAGGTAACAATGGCTTTGCATATATAAATAATCTGAGTACGTGCAATAGCTCTTATATATCTAGAACACCTGAGACCTGCTGTACATCTGTGAACTAAATTATACTTGTCTGGAGAGCCTGGTTTGTGCTGAACAACGGAGGGACCATATGTGAACTTATCGATGGCAGGGCTCACGCCACAGCATCTGACACCACACCAGACGTGGTGCTCAGGCACTGCTAATTCGAGCAGAAGTGGGAATCCACTGTGTCCAGGATGCATTGAATTTCCTGCATCCGCTTAACTCAGCTGTGTTTGAGCAGTAAACCAGAGGCTGGTAACTGGTGAGTTTATAAAAGCATTTAACAGCTCTAAACCTGATCTCTGATGTACCTTCACACTTCACTTCATATATGTATATGAAACACCTCAGTAAAATCAGTGAGCCATATTCATGCATAAAGTTTCCCTTGTGGCTTGGGGTCACTAGGAACATGTGGGTGTGTTACATTTGCTCTGAAAATGTTTCTTGGATAAGCTCTCCAAGGATTTTAGGAAGGGTGAGATATCTTTTTTTCTGGATCCTAGCCTAGGATCCTGACAAGATGGATTGTGACATACTTTGCCATGCCATGAATGGTGGTGTTCTGAGTACATGCTAAGGAACAGTTCAGTGTGCCAAAGGAAGGAGTATGAAAATTTGAAGTGCTGTTATTGAATGGAAGTCTTTCCATGACTTATGTAATTTGGTTTCACTTTAGCCTTTTGAGAATCCTTTTTTTTTTTTTTAATATGGCCCTAAATTATTTCATTTAACATAGGGGTAGGGAAAAGAATGAGAACTAATATCACTGAAATAAAAATGTAGTTTCTACTGGAGCCTTTCTGGAATACTGAGGTCACACCTGGATATGCTTTTATTCATAGAAGAATGAGACAGTAATTTTTATGTACCCCCTCCATATCTCATGCTGTTAAATATATTGGAACTACTGGAAGGTCCAATTGTTTATTTCCAACCCAACTCACAAATTTAGAAAATAAGGATCTTTTTTTTAAGAGTCTATCTGCCTATGAACCAGGCATCACAGTCCTTAGGTCAGATACCAGCTGGGAATAATGGGGAGAGCTCATACAGGTTCCAATTCAACCCAGGAGATTGGTACCAGAAAGAGAGGCAGCACAATATCCACAGGCTGTAGCACAATGATTTCATTGATGTCTTTGAGCACTGTTTCTTCCCTGGATTACGGACTTGATCTAGTGCAAAAGCCAATTTGCTTAATGTATTTTATAGGCAGAACAGAACCAGCCTTTCTTGAGGGAGAAATCAATTCCTAGCCTTGGTAGTTTCCTTATCTCAGCATGCACACCAAGTGGGGATGGGAAGAACACCATTGCCCTACATGTCACAGGTTGACACTACACACGATGGACCTGTTGCTCAGAGATATTTCTATCTACTGAACATTATTTTAGAGGGTTGAGGGAGGTTTTGCTGTGCAAAGACTACTTGTGTGCCCAGGTGCTACTCTGTGATGAGGCCACAGATATACATACATGTATCAGAGCTCAGTAACATATATATCAGGTGCCTTGTCAACATTTCCAGAGTCCCTAGACTAAGCAAAATATAGAAATAAAAGTGCAGTGATGGTGGTGTGGTTTTTTGACTGAGAAAGTTAGTTCTTCAACCTTAACAGCACAGTGTTAAATGATCATATGTCTATGTTTCATTACATAGACCTTACTGTAAAATACACAACCCATAGGCTCCAAATGATTATCTGGATGAGGTGATTTTTCCCTGCATTTGTCTTGAAAAGAAAATTGTTCTTTCATTCATTTTGAACAGAAAAACATTTTACATTCTTGGTATGTTCAGAAAAATATATCAGAGCATTAGATTTTTCCTTAGGTCAAGAACTTGTTATTGATACTTAGTGTGTAACACAAACCTAGAACTTTATTCTCCTGTTTCTGGAGTTACAGGTCATGTTGCTTTTTTCCCAACAAAATAGGCTTGGTGACCTTTAGTTCCAGGGTCTGAGGTTGTCAGCTTTGTCAGAAAAGATTTGTACTCAAGTTGTGATAACAACTGGACTCTCATAGATTCACTTGCAAAATCTTTCCCAGAAATATTCTTCTCTCAATAAGAATTAGTAGTCAAGCTACCATGCACACTGCAAAGAGAAATTAAGTTTCCTGTGATGAGACCTGTTGAGTGACTGACTATATGATCACTAGTACAGAAATTCACCAAAGTCACCTAATATTCCATTTTGTTTGTATCAGTTACCAGTTCTTGGCAGGAGTTTGGTGAGCAGCCTTCAATAATTTTGGTCAAGCTCACTAACAGTGCAGTCATTGTGCATCATCAAAATTTTTCAAGTAATATAGCTGCCATGCTTTTGGTGTATCTTCTGGAGAGAAAAGCACATTGCTGTTAAGTACTTGATGCTAAGCCCATTTTCCCTGTCCTCATTTTTTTCTTCTGTATTCAAAGATGTGTCTGTATTCCTAAATAATTCTTTTCACTATACATTGTTTGCACCTTTCAAGCATTTGTATGCTTATGTCTCCATGTTTAGGAGTCCTGGCCCTACAGGCAAGATTTTCTGATTTTGCTACAGAAATTCAGTGAAGCAAAACCTGGCAGCTTTGTACAGTTCTGTACCTGTTTAGTACTGTAGGTCTTCTGTAGTGTAGCTGTAGGTTTTACCTTGTACAATATCACAGTTTTCACAGTAACTTTCATTGCTTTTGGCATATCCATATTCAATATTCTTCATAAACTATTTATCTAACCTACCAAGGAATACGTGTGACAAACTACATTTTAGTCTGTATTTTTTTCCTGTAAACTTGTCAAATATGCCTGCTTTTCTAAGTACTGTCTCTAAAGAAATAAAATAATTATGATTATCAGTTTTCCTGATTTGTTTTTATTCTCCTTAAAGATAAAACTATGAGGGGAAGAAAAAAAATCCTTCTTTTATTCCAGTAAAACATTTTTCAAAATTGCATTCAACAACTCACTTGTAAAAGAACCCTGTGCTTCTGGAAGGAAGCTCCCAGAAAGTGCTGGAGCACTTTAGATCCCTACAGTCCACCCATCTCAGTACACATGGATTTCTGTGTGCATTTTTATTTGTCATCACTGAGCTACATCTCCACCATTTCTAGGTCTGAACCCGAGTTAACACAGATATGCACTTCTGTAATTTTGTCATGCGTTCGTTTAAAAAAAAACAAAAACAACAAGCAGTGGATAGAAAAAAAGATTTGAAGATTCTGATCTTCAAAGGAAAGTTCTAAAGAAAAATCTGTTGATGTAATTAGTTCAGCAAACGCTGAAATGCTGGCTAGTAAGAGTATACTCTGTTTACTTTCAATATGAATACTTCAGCATTAGCACCTCTGGCATTCTAAGCCAATTTGTATTCTTTGCAATCTGATGCTTCATCAGGGTTGTATTACATGTAAGTAAGTCTATTGTTCAAGTCCTTAGAAATTGCCAGAGTTAATTAAACTAATCAGTGTCGTCCGGATTCCTGTATGAAACTGTGCTGTTATCATCCCCAAATGAATGTGCAAGAGACTCCACTGAAGATAGTTTTGGAATAACATGCCTGTAGAGACAAGATATTCTGAATCTTTCAACGTAGCAAGTATGTCTCATGCTTTTCAATAGGACAGTTTAAACTGCATAGCATGAGGTAATTTTTTGCTCTGTCCTTTAATACGTAATACTGAGCTTCTTCTCTCTACAATATCGTATGCCAATAAAGTTCATAGCCTAATTGTGCATAATTTGAAAGGGAATTTCCTTTTCTCAATTTTTTGTTTGTTTTTTTAACGTAATGACTCCTTCCCCCTGTGTTACAAAATGAATGAAGTGATTGGTATAATTTCCCTCTGAAGTTTATTTCCATATTTTTATCATATCAATTCTCTTTATCATAACTGCATTTCCATTTTGAAGCTCATTATTCTAGTCTTTTCTTTAAGTCTGCTTTTGCTGTCTATAATCTTGATGGTACATTTTCTTTTTTCTGTATTATAAAAAGTCACCTTTCCTTTAAGTAATTGGTTTTCAGTTATGAATGTTTGAATTAGATGAGATTATTACTTTGCTTAAGTTTTTTGCAAGCAAGAATAAATTAAAATTTTATTTACTACTTTGATTAATGGGAATTAGCTAGACATTTGTAGAAAATCTATAGCATTCGAGGTTTATTTTTTTATCAGTAGCATAAACTTAGCAACCCTCATGCTTACAACTTTGATACTTGTTGTTGATTTTTCAGGTAATCCTGTGAAATAAGAATTACACATGCAATGCTCGTTCAGACAACTAAGGTCAAAACTTCTGTGCTGTCTCTCCTGAAGTTCATGAGGCTTTTGAGGTGAGTCAGATTAACTTTCTTTTTTGAGTACCTAAGCATGTATAAAACAAGTTTTGAAATAAATCAAGTGTTTATTTTTATCAAGTCTGTATATCATTATGTCATTGTGATTATCACACTTAATTTTTCACAGATAGAGTCCAAGGCACTGGCAAAGAATTCCAAAGCTTTATTGGTGTGTGAAGCCAGCTGCTGCTATGGGTAGTGTGTGCCCACCTACATGTGTACGTTGAGATGCAGTTTTGGGTCACAGGAGTACTACTGCGTGATGCAAAAACACCATCTGGGGTTCAACCACAGCGCACTGACTCTGTGTACCTACCTTTGGAGTAGTCTCTACTCTTTGTGATGAGCATTTACACCAAGAACTCCAAATTTTTGTTTCCTTAAGATCTACAAGAACTGACTGTTACTGTGATCTGAGACTGTTTTCAACTTTTTGTCTAGTACAAATCTTTTTTCCACATCAATGTTGCTCTCATGTTCAAGTTAAATCATACTTTCCTTTTTGTAAATAACAAGAAGAATATGAAAATGAAGTGCAAAATGGGAAGAAAGCTTTGTTCATTGTGTCATTTTCCAAACTGCAGGAGTATGTTTGGCTTAACACATTTAATGGAAGTGTTCTGCATACTGGCCTCCACGGTGCTGCAGCAGTTTAGTCAGAGAGTTTAGGAGTCCAGTGTCCTCAAAGCTTCACAGAGGACACCCTCACCTACTCAAAACCATGGTTGTGGCATTCTTTTAGGCATACACATCATGAGAGAGGCTAAGAGCAAGGAACCTGAATTTCTTGGTATGAATCTCTCACTTCCAGCAGGTTGGCAATAAGAAAACCTGTACTACCACTTGTGTGTGTGTAGCTGCAACTTCAACCCTTAACCTCTTGCTGGTTCCCTGAATCATCATCTTGATGCATGAATGATGACTTTTTTCTCCTTCTGTATGAGAAAGTGCCAGCTGTGCATCTGAGGTTTGACAAATGCACTCCACTTCTTACTTGGGCTTTTTCCCAGGAGGAGGTGCACCTGGAGCCATAGCTCTGCGAGTCGGTATAGCAGCTCCTGACTGGGAGATTCACGTGTGGAGGAGGGAAGCTTGAGAACTTCTACCACTATGGTGTGATTGGGTTGTCCATAACCTGCAGGAGCACACCATAATTAGGCTGGAAAGAGTTTAAATTTCTTCATCCAGACTCCCTTTTATATCTATTTTCTTTGCCTCCATCTGCCTTTTTCTGAGGTTTGTTTTTCTTGTTTCTTATGGCTAAATTTTCCACTCTGTGTTGGATTTCAGCCAAAGTATGCTTTTATAGGCTGGGAAGAAGTTTTCCCACATTGCAGACTGGCATCTAGTGGGTGCACATTAGTTGCCTTCCTAGGAGGACATAGGAAGCCTGTCTAAAAAGGGGATATTACTTTATTGGAGGTTCTTTATTGCAACCATAGAGTTGATGTTTCTAAGAAGATAATCGAGGTAGTTGTAATTAATGATGCTTCCCATCCCTCACAAATATTTTGCCTCTCTTTATGCATAATGACTGTGGTTTTAATATTTTTTAATTGCTTTCTGACAGTTCCTGGCTATCAACATTTATTTCATTTAAGTGTTTCAACATTACAGCTGTCCATTTCTTTCATTGCCTTATGGCTTTTGTTGCTGAAGCCAGCATTATACTGTTCCAGAAATGTCCTGTTATAGTTTATATCACCATCTCTATAAAGATGCTCTTAAAATCTTGGCCTTCAGATGGCTTTTGGACAGCCTTTTCTAAGACCTCTCTTATTTCTACCAAAACTGAGTCTGTCACCTTGGCTTGCTGGGTTCCTCTTTACTTTTGTTGAGCTGAAACTTTTGTGCTATTTGTAAAACACTGAAGTAACGTGCCAGGGGACTGCTTTGTATTCAATCACCATTCTTTCACCCTTTTGGCTTAAGCAATCCTACAAGAAATTAGAATTTCCTAACAGCACAACATCTGAGAACATCAGCACACAAAATACTGTCTGTGGTGTCAAAGTGTCCTTCTTATACAGGAATATCAATAAAAGCATTTGCTCTTATGCTGTTCCTCTACTGTGGAGGGTAACCCACTGAGATCACATCACAGAGATTTTTAAAAATATTAAGATATTTATTGATGTCTTTTGCTGTTGCCACTGTTTTTATGTCCCCATTTAAAAGGAGATACGATGAAAAGCAACAAAATCAGATGCATATGTTGGACACACGAAACCATTGGATTCACTTTCTTTTACCAAAGGTGATGGCAGGAAAATTTTTTAAAATTCTGTTGTCTACACCTTAGATTTTTTTTTATATTGGTGACTTAACTGGGATTTTTTTCTTTTTAATGCTGCTATAAAAGATATGGACATAAAATTCTTCCACTGACAGTTTTTTAGTGAGGAACTATGTTGTGTGGGCAATAAGCTACAATATTTACAACTTCAACTTGCACAACTTGATGTACATTCATACTAGAAGATTCTGTAAGAATTTTGCTTTTGTTTTCTATAACCCTCAGTTTTATGTCACCAAGATCATTAAATTTATAACATTAATTCCATATGTTGAAAATGTTGGCAGAAAATACAGTATCTTAAATCCCATAGAAAAAATATGAGACAGTTGATCCATAAACTTCTTTAACTTTCATCTTCTAAACCGAGGAAAAGTCCAATAGTACTCAAGTGATTTTACCAGACTCTATTTTTATTGCTATTCACACTGCAGTTCCAGGGAAATAGTACATATTTCTAGGAAGTACTTATTACCAGTTTCAAAGAAATATTTTTTTAAACCTTGAAGGATTTGAATATTGATTCTATAAAGACAAAAAAAAGCACCAGGATACCAAATACATTCGATGAACTGTTACTGACAGCTGATAATTTGTTTGCTGATGAAAAGATTTAATTCACCGCAGCATTCTTCCTTATGTGAATGACTTTATGCTCTTAAGTAATGCTTTGTTTAATGAACATTTTTTGACTGTTTCCCAGGTATACATCTTAATGATGGAAACTGTTGGCACTTCTTACCTCTAACGTTTATGTGGAAGGGTTAGTAAAAATTCGGCTTTGTCTGCACCTTGGATATTGTTTGTGGCTTGATCTGCATGTGTGTGGATTCATACACTGCCAGTATTACTGGCATGTCAAATCAGAGGAAAGGGACGTCATGGGCTTTCAAACCCACACTGCCAAAGCGAGCGTCCAGAAGGTTACACGGAAGAAAGTACATGCTGTAATGTCCAGAAAATGTAGCCTGACTCACTGATGAACCTGTTGCTTCCTTTTTCAGATCCTTGAGGTGGGAAGTGGAGGACAAACCTCCACAGATCTTTTTGCCAGAGACGAGCTTCCGAACCCTGTCCAGAGATAATGTCCGAGCTCTGTCTTCCCAGCTCTGTCTGAAAGCATGTCTTCTGCATTCACCAGAACCCCTTCTTTTCTTCTTTGCCTACATATAAAATGGAGCTTTCCACAAACATATGGGATAGATCTGTACATAAGACTGTACATTATTTTTATTTTTGTTCTGGTCTAAGAGGTCAGATGCCTATATTTTTCCTTGATGTTTTAAAAGACACATTTTTCATTTGTGTTTGTTTCTAGACTGATCAAATTTATACAACAATAACAATTCAAAAAAGTTACAAGGACAAGTTTTGAAAAAATGAAAAGGTTTTGCGTTATATTAGGTCCATCTGTAAGTGGAAAATACATTAGTTTGTACATTTTCAATGAATCGATTTTCTGAAATTTAAAAGTAAAACACAGATTTGGAGATTCCTGAAACTTCTCGTGAAAATTCTGAACAGCCCTGTGTAAGAGTAACTTCAACTTGACACAGGCCAGTTGTTCTGGTTCTTTATTTCAGGCTTCTTTATTACATGCACCTGTTTCAACTAACTCGTAGCTGTTTCTGAAACTCCTGGCTGGCCTGCAGCCAGGACGCTCTGCACGTTCCCACAGTTAATATGATCTAGGTCTTTAGAGGGTTCATGGAGATGTGGGTAATATGAAAGTCCAGACTGATAAAAGCTTTCCCCTTGATTTGCCTGTTTACTTCTGGTCTCACTACCAAAAATTTTGTGAGAAGAGGTTGTTTTTTGAAACCCTCTTCTGCACAGGTTGCACTTAAAGTTCATGAGTTCAGGGGAGTTTTGCATCGTTTTGGATTTCATTACAACCAGTTCATGCCATTCTGGACTAATCCTCTCTGTCCAGTTTCACAGTAAAAAATGTGACTCTCTAATGACATCAACAAATAAAAATAACCAACTAATTTAACAATAAGTGCATTATGCATTTGAATGTCAATGTAAAGGTGCATTTTCTATTTGCAGTTTCATGTTGGTTCTGAGTAAGATTAGGTATTTCTGGGAAAAATTAGGCTTTGTGTTATAGTGCTCTGTGGCTATGAAGTGAGGAATAGGGCAACAAGCTCTCTGGAGAATGGTTTGCCCAGGGAGTTGCATTCTTCACAACTGGTTGCCATGCTTTTGTTTGCAACAGCCACATGCAAAAGCATGCCTCCCTCTCTTGCAGCAACCTACACCTTCAGCATCTCCTCAAAAATAAAACTGGGACAAACCTTCACTAAATTAATTATTAAACTTTCTTCACATAAATTCATTTTGACAGAAAAACAATAAGAATCTCTTTCACTGCTTCCTAGACCCCTTTTTTTTCCCCAAAGGACACAAAGGACATAAATTTTCATGTGTCTCAGAAATATTTTTAAGAAAACTCAGCATATTAGAAAGTAGCTGCACACATTTTATGTGATTTTTAAGAGGATTTGCTCTTTGATAGCAATGGAGATATCAATCAAAAGGAGTAGACAGACTTTAACTGCAGGCATGAAAGGAAGCACTTAACAGGGTATTTTTCCATTCTGCAGCTCTGTGGTTGCATGAAAGCAAAATGTGATACTTGGTGAGATCAGAAAATCAGAACCTGAATCAATAATACTGCAGTTGTTTCAGGGAGGGTCATTTTAAAGAAACAGCACTAAATTGAGATTTAATGGAGTTAAAGGAGAAAAACTGCATTATAGTTATAAGAAGAGGTTATTTTGTTGTTAGTAAGCATCCTTTACTAATCATTTGGGAGAAACAGATTCTATCTAAGTGTAAATGCTGAAACATTTCTAAATGCTATAAAATAGTCACTTAGGAAAAAATAAATTTCTCTAAAACCTCTCTAAAATAGATTTCTCTAAAGATTACTCTAAAGCGAATTAAATTTTCTTACTGAACTCTACAAGTAATGAGGAATGCACACAGCCAAAATAAAAGGGGGTGGGCAGAGGAAGAGAGTAAAACTTTCTAGAAGTGAAATTCAATTTTACGTTCGCATTAAAAGCCTTATTATCTAATTCTTTGACCACCTCCGTGCAGAAATCAGGCTAGTGGGGGGGAAAATGGCTATATTTTGAGCTTTACAAGCAGTCAACATATGTCCTCCCAGACTACTGGGGACTACTCATTTGCTCAAGGTACAAATGGCCTTTGATACAAAAAGACCCACTCCTTGCTATGGGTCACCGTCTGCCAGACAATCTGGTGGAACAGGCTTCACCTTGCTCCTGATCACCATTCACAAGGCTTTGAGTGGGAAGGTGGGTTTGATATGAAGACGACGAGAAGAGGAGCAAGAGTGGTGTCCCCTTTTGCCAGCTCTGGCTGTGGGAGACCAATAACCAACAGCTTCAGGCCAGAGCAACTTCTCAGTGAGTCACTGCTGGAGAGAGGTGGTAAGACCAGACAAACCAGCCAGAGAATTGTTACTTGTGGTCAGTGGTTTCTGCCAAAGACTTGCTGAGGTCCTGGGACCTTAACCTCTGTTAGCTCTGCTGACAACAGTGTGTGCAGAGGGTGGAATTTTCTTCCCCATCCCTCCCAGCTATCTTCCTACCCGTGTGATCTTTGCACATTTTGTTACCTTCTGCTTTACCTAGACAGACTAATCCCTCCTCCCACAGTATATACATCCATTTGGTTATAGTATTCCCCCACAGGTCCCCTCACCCGCCTGCCCCCACTTTTCTGTTTTTCTTTTGTTTTTCTCCCCAAGCAATTTCCATTTTTCTCTAACCAGATCTTCTTTTGTCAACCTGTCCTGATCCTCATAATAATGGAAACTAAAGCATTAGATGTCTGTTTATCACTTGTAGACCTTTAGTGTTTAGTGTCTCATATTCAAGATCATCCTTAAAAACTTAATTGTGCTTTTCTCTATATTTTAGGAGCAGGTCTTTTGCATAGGATGCTGAAGAAATGCAAGAGTTGTAGGCCCTTTCTTTACTTCTTTATTTGTGAGCCACTTCTATTTATCCACAAAGGATAACATGAGGGGACTAGATTGAAAACTATAGAAGATAATACTTAGAGAAAAGGAAAAAATATTTCCATCAATAATAGGACATCAGAATTAGAGAAATACAGTTTGAATTATAATATTATATTTTTCCTGAACTTCCTGGTGACAGTTTTCTTTTAAGACCTTATGATAATTATGAGTCATTATCAGGTTTTAAAGTATGAAGAAAAGGAATTATGTGAACGTAGTGATCGATAATAAATTACTAAACGATATTCCAAATGAGCTGAAATATTAAATGACTTCTGGACTAACCTTAGTAGAAATTTGTGTTTAGAAAGTGGTGTTTCAGAAAATGAGGCATATGTTTAGATACCAAATCTCTAGTGATCTATCAGCATAGGCTTTGATTCAATCATTATTAGGCTTTCAGCTTTCCCATATACCCTTAACATCTTTGTCCTCTCAGTTTTCTATGGTCATTTCTCTTGCTCCCTCTCCCATTTTCAGTGAAACCAACAAAGCAGCAGAATTTACTTGTAACCCAGTGTTATTTAAGTTACCTAGGACAGGTAGAAATATGTGGAGATTTAATGACTCCAGGATAAGCAACACAGCTGCAAATTACGTTTCATGGTAAAAAAGAAAAATCAAATCCAACAATGCAGTTTCTGGAGAAGTAATTCATTGTGAAGTCCTTCAGATGTGAACGTTTTCAGAAGAGTTGATGGTGTTCTAGTAGGCAGCATATGAACATAGTGTACAACATCTTTTTGATTCTTTTAAACAAAGATGAGGGGGAAAAAAATGGGCTGAGAGTGTGAAAAATTGAAACAGAAAGACCTTAGCAAATAGAATAAGACATACTGCTGAATAGAGTGCCAGTCTATGAATTAAATTAATTATAGGTAACCAAGATGGGTTCTGTCTATTGTAAAGTATTTTTGTGGTCCAGTCACTGCTTCACAATGTGGGGCAGTGGGATGATGGTTCAGGGTAGTACTTTCATTTGAGTTTTCTTATATATAGGTGGTTTCATATTTTAGATTCGGTAGAAATTTAAGGTAAGACAAACACAAACATTTTTATTAAGAAGAACTAGACAACACAGGATTTCCCTAAAATTTTATTTCCCCCACAAAAGTGATGTTCCAGAGTCAAGCTCTTCCTTACCTGGTACCTTTCTGTCCCTATGACTTGTACATTCCTGGGAGTCCAGAGCAGATTTAGAAGAGAATATGCTTTCATATAAAATCCTATCAGTTCAGATACTCAGGGTACCTGAGAAATAGCGCTATGCATTTGAACAACTAGGATATTATATATATACATATATGTGTATACATGGGTATATACACTCATTCCTTCACCTTGAGATACCTTGTCCATCCATGGTCAGTAGTCTGGAGATGTTGGGGTGTCTAACTCATTGCTTTGATTTCCATTCTGGCTACTGGGTAACTACTTTTTGGGCTCAGAATATTCAGGATCCCTTATTCAGGATCAAAGCTGCACTTCCATACTGGAAAAAAAATAGACGAAAATTCCACATACTCACAGTCTAAAGATAATGAATTATACTTTTTCCTTATAAAGTTCAGCTTTCCCTTGCAGAGGTAGCAGCTCACAAATAATGTCAATTTAAGCACTGTCCATGCCTACTTCTAAAGAGTAATTTCACATAAGCTTTTTTGAGTTTTTCATCTACAAACAGATCATCTGCAAGTTTTGTTAAAAACACCAAGGTGCATTGACCCTTCTGTTTGTGCAAACTGAGAATGTTATGTAGTAGAGAAAATCAGAAACAATACACCTCCTTCTGTCTCCAGCCCTCTGACATGCTCAGAGATCTCAGTGACATGAAGTATGCATAATTAATCAATAACCACTCTCTGAGTACACTTTCAGCATGTTTGCCAATGGAAGTCTGCAACCTACTACTAAGCAATTTCTCATGGCAAGGTCATGGATCAAATAACAGGTGGCTTAAATGATCCAGTAGTCAGATTAGACTTGCTCCAAAAGGACATGTTACTTTTTCTCCCTACATCTCTAGCTGTATTGATAGAACAGCTTCTTATTTTGTGAAGAAAGGCTAATAAAGGTAGTCTGATGAAAACCATGTTGAAAAAATCATCTTTAGGGCAAGAGTTTTATCTGAAAAAAATCATCCTATTTTATTCATAGACAATAAGTTCTCTCTCTCTCTCTCTATATATATATATATGTATGATGGTTTGATGATGTTTTTCTTTCAAACATATATATAGTCTGTTTTCTAACAAATCATGGTCTTAGAAAATGAGAGTTTTGTATCTAAATGATATTCATATTAGTAAGGTTATTTATTGCGATTTAAAGTACATTATTCTAACATCATGTCTACAACAGTAGCTGGAAGTTGGGACCTTCTAGTGACCTTCCAAGAGTTCCTTCACCAGACAATCCAGGTATGCCTTTGTCTGACCTCCACATGATAGAAGGAAATGCCTCATTCCCCCCAGCCCATGGAGAGCCCACAGTGGTGCAGGGCAAGAGCGTGAGTGGAAAGGAGCAGAGGAGAGAATATCCATATTGAATATCCATATGACCATATCCACCTCCACCCCTGGCCTGTGACTCCCGGGGAGGGTAGAGGAGCACTGAGTGGAGGATTGATGCTGAGCCTGAGAGAAGGGTGAAGAAGACAGTTTTAATGTTTGTTTTTGTTTCTCACTACCGAAATGCATCTTTGTTATATCTCGCCACAGAGTGGCTGAGCCTGTGGGCAGCTGAAATAGAACTCCAAGTAAAGGGAAATAAAGAAGGCCCTCAGGTCCTTGCGGGGATGGTATCCAGGGTCTGCTCAGCTGGGAAGAAGAGAGCATTGGAAAGGCAATCTTGTGATAATGGAGTATGTGCTGGAGACAGACTATGCAATCCTAAGCCAAATATTTTAACAATTTCTATAAGGTCTCTATTTTCTTCACTTGGCTCAAATACACAGTCAGGCACCAGCCTGGAGCAATGAAACTCTTATGTACAAATTGGGAATCAATGGGAACAGTGCCTAGTGAGGAAGTATAAGGAAACAGAAAATATACAGTAACAGTATTCCCTTTCTGCAGTTAAGGGATTTCCTGAATCAGAGGACAAGCATCTGTCCTCCACAGCATTTGTTAACAGTTGTATCCAACTGCACATTTGCCTCCTTGTCTTCCTGGGGTGACAAATTTCAGCAATGTGAGGAAAGGAAAAAGGAAAGGAAAGTTCCAGGAAAGGAAAGGAAAGGAAAGTTCCAGGAAAGGAAAGGAAAGGAAAGGAAAGTTCCAGGAAAGGAAAGGAAAGTTCCAGGAAAGGAAAGGAAAGTTCCAGGAAAGGAAAGTTACAGGAAAGGAAAGTTCCAGGAAAGGAAAGGAAAGGAAAGGAAAGGAAAGGAAAGGAAAGGAAAGGAAAGGAAAGGAAAGGAAAGGAAAGGAAAGGAAAGGAGAAGAATCAAAAAGAATTTTATTCTTTGATTTTATTTATTTTATTTTAATCTTCTGGCTGTTATTTTTTGCTATGGTGTTTATGAGGCAGGTGACCAGATTCAGAAAAAAGTGTCCAAATGGGACTGTGATATTGATTTATAACATATCATAAGGATTTTTTTTTTGTTTTAAAATATTTTTCCTCATATTTTATAACATTAAAATTACATTTCTATAGTTGCTAATACTTAAAGATTTTTTTAAATCCATCTGTAATGACTCCAGTGTCTCTTTGCTTGTTGGTAATATGTAGTTGAAAGTGTATATTTAGTTAAGTTTCTTTTTCTCCTTCTGTGTTTCTTTCTGCTTACTCAGATTGAATTTCACCTGATATTTTGTTCCTCAGAAACCCTATTACCCTGTGATCCTGCTACGTTTCTACTCAGTCAGCTTTGACTGTCCTCAATAATTTTGTGTCATTGGCAGCAGGCTCTGTTACCTGAGAGTTTGTCCACTTTTTCTGTCAGTCCTAAATATGTAGAACACAATACACCACTGAAATGATAATGAATTTACACCAAGTGTTTCCCAGATCCTGAGTGGTTAGGGGTCTCTCTGGTAGAGGTCGGAGTCGTGTGAAAAGTCTTCAACTTTGCCATCATCAGACTCCTAAAAACTTAAGAGGCTTCTCATCTTTTGTCTGGAATTAGTGACAATCTTGGAAGCATTTTCTACATTCTTAATCATGTGAATACAAATTTTATAGCAAACACTGCCTTCACTTGCAGCTCTTGAGCAGGAAATTCCAGAAGGTATTCTGGTTGACATGAGAAGCAATTCTCTTATATAGTTTGCCAAAAGTCAGAAGAAGTGGAGAAATCTAAGAAGTTTAATGCACATTTATGCACATGCACCTTTATTTTTAGCTGTTTGCCTTTTTCTTTCAAAACATATGGCTTATCTTTTTCAGGCACTAAATGACTGTGTCCCCACATCCCAGAAGGATAGAGCTTGCAGTCTTCTCTCTTTAGATGCCTTAAAAGAATGGAAAAGCAATGTACTTTATTCTTTATTCTCTAGTACAGGCAGTATAATAGAAACAGGAGAAAAGGGCTTTTAGTGGTGGCTGAACAACCTCTAAGAAAATTATAGTCACTTTTTTTTCAAGATACTGCAGCTTTAGTGTATTGCTAAAGTAAGAGTCTTTAATTTGTGGAAGTTGGCATATGTAGGAATTTATCCCAGGACTTGTGGCATTCACCCACACATAATTGGGCCTGTAAGTATTAGTGAAAGATTTATTTTTGAACATTTAAAATTAAAGGTCTTGTCTTCCCAGAAAATTATCAGAGTAAACTATATTCTTCCCAGAACATACACACTGTAGATACAGACTTTCCTGAAAGGAAATATTTTATAATAATTATTTCCAAAAGTGTAATTCTGTGCTTTCTTGGAGAGAGAGAGTGCTGGAAAGAAACCAGTTTATGTATTTAGATATTTTTCACACTCAGCAAGGCTGAATATTTTGTTTATTTTAAATGTTTATATTTTTATTAATTGAGAGCATTAAGTCATGAAAAGGTAAGAACCTTCACTGCCTTTTATAAATTAAAGAAATTTGGAGCTGCTCAGCAATTTGCAGATTTGGATTCCAGTTATATGGGGTATTACATAGCCAGCTACTGAGCTGAAAAGGCTTGTTTAGCTGAAACACCAAGCTGAAAGAAAAGGCTTGTTTAGAGGATGCCAAAGAAGTAAAATGAGGAGAGGTTTTGGGGAAGAGATTATGGATGGGTATAATTAGGTGAAATATCAGGAAAACACTTTCTAATCGTGAGGATTATTAACCTACAGAACAGTGTCTCAAGGGAACCAATTCAGAGGTAAAGGAATATACTAGCTGAAACACAAGCCTTAGTCTTTGCTTTTCCTCTGATTTGTGTTCCTTACTCCTTAAAATTGTGTTTTTTCATAAGTTGTGTTTCTATTTAAAATATANTTTTATATATAATTAATATATAATATATGAGATATATATATATAAAAATAGAGATAAAGATATATATACATGCCTTTAGTCTTGCTGTGCCTTCCCCCACCCCACTCTTTCCACAGACATAGAAGCTACAGCATTTAATTTCTGCTCACTGTGCCTGGGAAAAGCTCAGCGCTGCATGGTCTTGACCATGCAAACATTCTCACGTAGTTTATCTTACTCTTAGACCCAGCCCAATCACTCCTTGTAGAAATCATCAATGTGTATGGAAGTAACAACTTGCTTGGTAGTGATTGTTAAGAGCAGTGGGCTCTAATATTGCATTTTATACAGATAAATTAAAGAACTTGTGCTTGGAACTGCAGTCAGGCTGTACTGTTGCTTTGCTAGGACTGTTTCTGTCATAGATTTTTCCTCTGACAGAATCCTCCAACACAGCTTCTGGGTGTGATTGGAGAGTTAGCAACTCCCAACAGGTGAGGGACAGAGTTTTTAAGAATAAGAAAGTTAGATAATATAGTTGTGGATTCTTACATATCAGGTGGCTTCAGAGTCAAGGAATGATCCTGATCCTTCCAATTTACACTCAGTCTTTAGTTTTGAAATGTATATAATCAGCTAGATTACACAACTTCTTAGTTTACAGAAATGCTTATTTCTGTATCATCTCAAAGATATTTTGTTTTTTTTGCTGCTGAACTTATTACTTCAGAAAAAGATTATTCACTGATATTCAGTCCCCTTTTTCAATACTAATTAAAATTTCAGGGTGGAACTTTTTCATAATGCTCATTTGTTTTCTCAGAATTCACTTGATGGGTTTCTAAACTAAGTTTTTGTGTGAGACCAGACCACGAGATTACTAACAAATCTCAGATAAAGTATATGACAAATTGAATGAGTCTGACTATAATAGCTTCAAGAGAAAAACAGCTATTCTCTGTTTATCTTTTCCTCCTAGTTTTGCCAATTGCATGCTTTTATTTTCAGTACCATTTCTTTAAAATTTTTAACTAGTTTTCCTTCATGTAATTCAAGGCTCAATGCCAATTCCAAACAATTACTGTGAATGCATCCCGAAATCTGTCAGCACATGCATAGATTGTCAAAGACACATGTTAATGTTGAATTGCCTTGAAGTGGGGGTTCACAGGAAGAACTCTATTTCATTTTTTCCACCTTCTATATCATTCTGAGTCATTAATTCGTCTTTTATAGAAGTAAAGCCACTCTTCTGTGGCTTCCCTCCAGTTCTTCTGTGAGTTTTGATCACTATTTTCTTCTCTTTGCTACCACCCATGTCCTGAAGACAAAGACCTAGAAGTAAAAATAATTTCATGTTTGGTGGGATTTGTAGTCTTTATGTGCAGTATTTTAAATTTAAGATATCTAATGTGAAGGTCATGGGATAAAATGCAGTTATATACAGGAGAAACTAGTTTTCAGGAGTCATATAGTACTTCCACGTGATTAATTTTGTTTGAGAGAAGATATCTAAAGCTGACCAGATGAATTGAGTCTAAAAAGTGCTTCCTTCTCTCTTCATTGAGAATATCAGCAGCTGGACTTATGTAACTGTATTCATTATATACACAACTCATTCTACCTTCTTTTCTCTGGCAAGTCAATATCTCAGTGAAGCATTCTTGTCTAGTTTTGGCACTTACCAGAATGAAATAAGTTGCCCTGTGAAGATCCTTGTTCCTCTTGGCTGACAATTAGATGAAGTGATTAAAGTGACTGGAGATGATGCTCAATGTACCTGAGACCCTCAATCCTGTGTCCGGGATGCAATGATCGATTTTCCCATGGGAAGAGAGGAGACAACACAGAGGAGCCTTCATCCTTCTGGTTTGGCACAACTATTGCTCCGAGCACACACATGCATATCAACTGGCTGCACTGGGCTGAGGTGATAATCCATGGGGCATCTTCACTGGACCTGTGGGGTCCTCCTGGATTGATACCTGCTTCCACCCCACCAGTTGTGCTGTGAGAACCCTCAAATCTGTGCTGCATATGTTGTATATTGCAAGTGTTAGAGAGCTTTATCTTGGGGGATAACTGCCCCTGTTTCAAACACACGCTGGATTTCAAAGCTGTCTCGTGTCAACCTTTGACTTCAAACAGTTCTGAAAATCCCTCTGCTATACACGTGACCTCATTAAATCTTGAGCAATAACATACAGTTTCCAATTCATACTTATTTGTCCTTTTCTGCATTTGTCTTGTCTCTAGTGCATGCTCCCTCCAGTGCAATAACACATCCTTCAGGTGTGGATTCTGAGTCTCGACTCAGGGTTGCAGTAATAGTTGCACCAGAGGTAATATGATCCCCTTACACCTATTTCCTGCTCATAAATTCCAGAATAATTTTAGGTCTTTTCTACTGTGGTCCTTTCTTAGATAACAACTGAAATAATTTCTCATCCCTGAAGTGTGGCCTGAATTGTTTGCCCTGATATTTCATTATATATATTATTTCTGCTTGACTTATCAAAGGGTGCAGGAGACAATTTAGATGAACTGTACTGACACCATTCTGTTGGATTTTTTTTTGTCACCTACAAACTTCATTAGCAATCATTTAACTTTTTTTACAAATTATTATAAAAATATTTATATTTTTGTAAAAAAATATTTATATTATAATATTTATATTTTTTGTAAAAAATATTTCGTGCTATATCATAGAGAAGCATTTTCTTTGGAACCTTATCTTAAAAATTTTCCATAAAGATTTTTTATTGCAGATGCATTTAATTATGAAAGAAATTATGAAATAAAAATTATTTTTTCTCATGGAACTTCACATTTTTTATTCCAACACAGTCAGTCTAGAAAAATTCAGCCTACACAAATTAAAAATTAGTTAATTAATGCTAATACAATGAGCAACATAAGAATCTTTCTTCCTGCATTTGATATACCAGTTTTATCTATAATTTGACATATAAAATAATGATAATATTTTATTATGCAGGTAAATATAACTCTGAATTTATAGATATAAACCTTACATGCTGAGGAAAACATGCTTTTATACATATATTTGCAGTAAATAGAAGAAAGCTGCGCTTCAGTCTTCATAGACAGTGCTATCCGTAAAACATGGCAGAATAGCTATACTGTTATTGATCCACTTACTGCTGTGGATACAAGCTTGTGAGTGAATTTTGAATTCGAAATCTGACCCTATTCTCCATTCCTTTAGTGCCTTTTCTCTGTTTTCTTCCTCTCTGAATATGTAGATATACTGCATTCCAGAACCTGTACTCTATACACATTTCCCTTGAATGGATATTATATTTGTGTAACTATCCTGAGACAAATTTATCTTTTTCAAAATTATTTTATTGGTATACAAGATATCTTGTATGAATCATCCAAGAAATGAAATTACTGATTTTAGTGTTCACAGCATAATTCTCCAAGAATGCAAAGAAAACAACACAGAAAACAAGTCCCATAAACAGAACATTAACAGCTTCTTGCTGGAAGCTCAAATGAATGATTCACTTGGAACCTCTTAGGGATTTTCATAGTATAAATATCATGGGTTTAGTCTAAACTTTAAAAAAAGTAAGAAATGACAGTGATGCCAAATGTGACTACAAAAGCTCTGTTCTTTATGGAGAAATAATTATTCACATTTACTATCCCCCTTCTCAAAAGAGGAAGAAAACAAAGAAAAAAATACCACCAAAAAAACCCTCGTGAGAAGTCCAAGGCAGAATGCCAAAGACAGCATTCAAAATTAAAGTTAGTTAAAATAAGAGGGACTAAAGTTGCATAAGTAGAGACTTAGAAGCGTGATAGGTCACCCTACAGCCACATGTGTCACTATTTTTTTTTTTTCCTCCCAAATATAGAAAAGAAATAGAGAGAGTAATTATGGTTTTGTGGCTTGAGTATTGACCTGGGTTTGGTTCCTGTTCTGCTTCCAGTCTTTCTTTGAAGAAATCACTGAGGGTCAAACCACATTTGATGTTAATGCAGCACAGTCAATAAAGTCATGCTGCTTTAATCCTTCTGAAAATCCTGTTGGTAATTTTGCTGTTCCTCAGTTCCTTATTTTTGACATTATAGCCAATATTATTTCCTTTCTCCATCCATTTGTGAATCTTGCCTATTTACACAAAAGGAAAAAAAAAAAAGCCCTATACAGGAATACACCACAGTTTCACTAGCAGCTGAACGGACACAATCTAAATCCTGAAAGGCGTGGAAGCTTTGTAGGTATTTTCTTTCTTTCACGTATCCCATGGTGCAGGCTGAGCATCCAGCTGATCACTGCAGTCATGATTTGCGGTCCTTAGGGGGTTTGAGGTACCTTGCCCCCTCCTTGGCCTCTATAGAGCCAGATTCAGGTTTACAGACAACCACTGTGCAGTTCTGGACATCTGTTTCTCAAGTTCCATTGTGATTCAGCATCCAGGGGTTTTCTCATTGCTTTTCTTCACTGAAGTAGACTAGTGATGCACATACCAAACAATTGAGCATGAAATTTCTACCCCATCTTAAATACTTCTTGTTTCTTGAATTCTGAGTGAATACACCAAGGAAACAGTTTCTCACAGGTGGTTTGATTGGTGGTTTTGTTTGTTTGTTTGTTTGTTTTATGCGGGGCGGATTGGACTGGTTGATTTTTTTTCCTTGTTTTTGGATTGGTTTGAGTTTTGGGGGGTTTTTTTGCTTGTTTGTTTGGTCTTTTTAGTTTGTTTTTGTTTTTTTTTTTTTTTGTCCAGTATCTCAGAAGTCGATACATAAAGGCAATGGAAATGAGAGGGAATTTTGTTCAAAGTTTCATTAATGTATCTCACTTCCCAGAGAAGGAATAGCATTCTCACTAGGCAGAACTGATGATGACAAAAGGTATAGAAATGTATTCATGTATGTATTCTGAACCTGCATATTCCTTCCTACCTAAAATTCTTTGAATTCTTTGCAGTTTTGTAAAAGGCAAAGGAACTGATAGTCTGCTTTCTTCAGATCTATTTGCATTGGCTACCAGAAGATTATCTCTTATGAAAAGTGAAGATTTCACAGCAGCTGGTCTGGTTTCTAATTTTTTTATTTGTTTCTTTGCTTGTTTGTTTTAATGCAATGACAGAATTTCCTTGTCTGGAGAACTCAAAAATAATTTTCTTACAAGTGACAAGTAAATATGTGGAGAAAAGCAGATCTCCATTCATTAGAAAAACTATAGACTCTACTGCACCACAGCAGTCAGCTGTGCCAGTAATTTTGACATTCCTTTGCAAATTAGCCAGGCTTTGTGAGTACAGGTCTACTTTACTGCACAGGGGGGCTTTCAGCTCTTGGAATCTGGCAGGGGTTCAAGATCAAAGTGTTTCTTTGAACCCACTTGTTAGCCATGCAAAATAAACACAATTTACCTTGCAATAAAAAGCATCAGTGAGGGAAAAAAAAGAAAAAAAAAGAAAAGAAAAGAACATTTTTGAAACCCTTCAAATGCAAATTCAATATGTACACTATTGATACTAAATTAGAATAAGGAGAGAAATTATTAAAATGTTGTAAAAATTGTTCTACAAGTAAAAGTCTTCCACAAGGAAGAAGTGACTTTGTTTTTTTTCCTGATCACAATCAGACAGCAGACAATGCTTTAAAACACAGAGAGCATCCTGATGTTGCCCTAAAAAGTTCCCTGGCTAATTATTTGCCAGTACAACTGTTCACTTCCTGTGGTGGATTTATGCTAAATCCTGTTATTAGTCTTGCTCTGCAATTGCCATTGTCTGTGACTGGAAGCAAAGCTCAAAGGCTACAGTCAGCCTTTTATTACAAAACATGTGAATGGAGATTTGACCCAATGTTCGACCACTTCCCCTTTTGGTTTTATGTAAGCTGCTGAGCTTTTCCCTATAAATCACTATGTTGAAATGAACTTTTACTCTTGTTCTTCTCTTGCAATCCTGTTGAGTTTGGGGTTTGGTTTGTTTGTGGGTTTTTTGGTTTTTGTTCTTTTTTGTTTGTTTTTTTTTAACAAGTCATCTTCTTTCTTTTGTTTTTATATTTTTGTTTGGGGTCTTTTTAGTTTTTTTTTAATTTTGGTTTTTGTTTTGTTTTGTTTTTTGGGATTATTTTTTTTTTTAAATAAAACTGGAATTGTTTTATTATAATCCATCACCATGTGTCCTACATCATTGGAAACAAAAAAAAATGCTTGAAATCTTGAGAACAGTGCAAATCTTGAATCCTTTTGAATTTAAAAAACAAGAAAAGGCCCTCCCTTATAAGTATACATTGTTTAAAGCAAAATTTAAAAATTAGTTTACTGTACAAATGAAAAACTCCCTATAGTAATACTGGCTACGTGTTTCTCTTCAGTATTTCATACTTTATATGTTCAGGCAAAATTTGGTGTACTTTTTTTGTTGGACAATGAAAACTTGCTAATGTAAATATATAGAGATGCAGGGATGAAAACTATCTGTAAGACTGAATCATGTCTGAGACATTTAGTCATTAGAGATGGAGGACCTAGTCCTGCAGTCATCACTCAGAATAAAATTCTCATTAAACTGATAGAGCCAAGCACTCAAAAGCAAAAGTAGATTTACTTGTGTAATTGTGTCCAAGCTAGGTACCTGTTTTTGTTGGCACTTGAGTCACATACCTGTTGTTCTTTTTCATTTAAATTAAAATTTTATTATTTAAATTAAATAAGCCCTTGGAACTAAAACTTATTATTAAAGTATTATTTGCAATCTTTTCTCTCCTCATACGAATATAAATTGGAAAACTTGAACTTAAATTAGTGTGGCTGAAATCCTTTTTCTGTAGTTATATTCCTGGAGATTTCCCACTGACTGCAAGAAAACCAAGAAATCCAAACTTGCAAACAAGTGAAATAGAGGTGGATTCAGGGAATTGCCAGACTAGCTCCTATCACTTTTCCAAAGGAGTAAAGGAAATCTTCCAATGATATCTAAAATACTTTTTACTGATTTGATACCGAAATAATAGGGTAATAATTTGTGGGGCTGTTTTTTTAAAAATAAACAAACTAGTCAGAACTCTCCAGTGGAAAAACATTAATAGCTAGTGGCTACTGTGCCTACACGGATAAAGTGGCAGGGTGTGAGCACTTCCCTCCAACTCATTTCCCCTACCAAAATAGCTTCTTTCTTTCAGATCCAAAGCCTGAAGTGCCTTGTCCATGTTCTTACTGAATGCAACACCTTTAAGAAGGCCGTGGGCTGGACTTACCTATATTTGCTCATCCAGATGACCACTGCGTGTGTAGACAGGGGACTAGCTCATATTCACCCTCCAAACTCAAAACACCCCAGGAGCTAAGGGTTCAAACCACTAAGGTAGTGTTCATGAGGAGTTTATTAATAGGTGGCTACTACTCGGATTAACAGTTAATTTGTCATGTTAATCCACTCATGCATCCTGTTGAGCCAAATCCTGTTTTCCCTGACCCAAGCCTAAGGAGCTGGGTTTTGCTCAGGAGAATGCCCCAGGTAGAAGGAGGGTTTGATTGCTTTTTTTTCCCCCTCTTTGCCACAAAGAAGTATTGAAAATGCTGTGTCTATTGCCATCACTACAACATCTCCAGTAATGTTTCTGTGGGCAAATCCCACCTCCCAGCAGAAAGAGGAACAGGACTTTTTCCTTTCTTTTTTGTGATTTTAAGTTGTTTGCATTTTAAGTTTTTATTATATTTTTTTCCCACTTGCTTTGACTTCTAAAGCATCTTTTACAGATGTTTTTTCCAGTTATTTGTTAAGAAGCAATGTCTAAAATAAATTATATTGTGTAAACTGCTGATCTAATTTGAGGAGAATGTATTTAAGGAGAATGTTTTACATATGACCTTTCTGAGAAAGTCGCAATTTCTTCATGTAATCTGAAACGCCCATCATAATTTCTATAGACTTTGTTGACATCTCCTGCTGAGCATAGAGCTGATCAGCTCCTGACTTCCTGGGAAAGAGCCCTGTGAACAAGGCTGCCCCTATTCCTTCCCGTTAGCCAAAGTTTCTGCCTTCTGGGCTGAAGCCTCCTCGCGCTGAAGACAGCAGCAACTGGCTCTGCTGCTGTCAGTGTGTTGAGGATCAGTGTGCCTTTGTCTGAGGGAAGCTGACAAGGAATCTGTGCCTCCTAAATCCAAAAGCAACCTGACAATTTGGTAATTCTGTCAAATCGGACAAATTTGCTTTGCTACCGTGTCCACAAAATTCCACATTTATTTACACAAAATATCAGTTTGCATATTTTATGTGAAAGGGAGATGTCCTGTTTTAGTCCTGGCATTTAGTTCCTAATTAACAATCTATGTCCTGTAATTGTAATCAACTTATTAGATGCACAGTGAGCTGAATTTTAGTGTGTGCAGTGACAAAAGTAAACCATTCCCAGGTCAATTAATTCTACATGGTTGATTCCTCCCTGGGATTTAGAGTTTTGTTTTGCAGGTTTAATGTAACTATTTACAATGCTGTTAAAAATAAAATGAGTGTGATTTACCATGAAATTATTCTGAAAGTTCATCATGTTTTCAGCAGTAACAAGACCACATATAATAAAAGCTATTAACAATCAACATTTGCCCAGAGTTAGTGCACAGTAGGTATCTCCAAATACTTTTAAAGAAGTGCTATATAGCACCAAGTGGTAATTGTTGACAAATGTTAGTTTTTATAGAAAACTTGAAGACGGAATTTACAATGGATGTCTAGAAATCATGTTTTTAAATGAACATTGATTATGGTTTCTATGAAAGGAAACATTATTTTTTAGATTTCTTTCTCTTATTCCCTACTATTTTTAAATTACATTGACAAAAAAACATCTATAGATTGCAGGTCATTTGCAAGAGGTGGTTTTGGGACAAAATACCTTATTTTTCAAAAAAATCACAAAACCAAAAAAACCACTCTACAAACCCCACAAACCTAATTAAATATGTAACATGTCTAATTTTATTCTGGAAATTGCAAAAGGTAAAAAATTGTATAGATCTTCCTGTTACAACTTGTTGGGCAGAAGAGAAAGGAATCTAACAATAACAGCTATGCATGAAAAGATGACAGAAAGAGTTCTTATTCAGCGGAGGGAAATGATCAGAATGAGATTTTCACTTCTAAAGATCAAGATATTTGCAATGCTGCTGATGTACCCTGATGTGAAACAGAAAGCTAAGTATAAATGGGCTACCCCACACTGTGCAGTTCTACATTTTGCAGGGGACAATTTGTTTCTGCCAGTGGAGAAGGCTGCCAAGTCTAAGTTACCTGTATGGAAATGTGGCCCTATGATGAATCAAGACTCAATTAGACCAGATAGCTGGTCTGGCAACTGTTGAGACAGGATTTCATACAATTCTTAAAACAGAGATGGGTCCGTGGGGAACATGCCTGAAAAAGAAGCAAAAATTGCACGAGTTAGTACTGAAGGTGGGACAGATTTGCTGCTGAAGTGGATCACTATTACATTGTTTTTACCTCAAAAAAAAATTAAATGCTAGAGACGACAAAACAAAACATTCCCTACATAATATATTTTTCCTTTTTGGAAGAGTAAGGAAGATAACAAAACATTTTGCAACCATATTGAAGATAAATCTGGCTCCAGCTGACATTTAATTTGAGACTTCAAAATGGTTAGAGTGATCTTATGTACTTGATGAAATTAGTACTGCAGTAAGAGATCACAGTAGAGTTTTACTACAGAAAGACCAACAACTGACTACAACAGCAGCTGAAATATTTATATTTTTATGGGAACCTTGTCAAAGCAAAAGAATATTTAGAAGAAACAGAAATTATTAACAGAGGAAATTATTTGGAAGGACCATATTTTCCACAAATTTAGTCATTGTTGTCTATAAGCGTATTTCCATCTATAGAACAATTTGCATTGTATTCTCTGGATATCTCCCATATCTCTTTGCTAGGCTGTGTCCCACCACTCTTACAGTCAAGTTCAATAGCTTCACGACTTTGATGATGCTGTAAAAAATCAAAGGCCTTCATCTCTTCATTCTTCCCTTTTAGCTTTCAAGTTCATGTTGCCTATATTGCATTATACAGGCTGATGGGTCTTAGGCTGAAATTTAAATTACTGAAGTGCAGATGTACTTACCTTGACACCTAAAATCTTAGTCTCCCTTTTGGGTCAATGGAAAAAGAACAGGTACTTCTAAGATATGGTTCATTTTATCCCAAAGCAGATATCTAAAATAAGTCAAATGAACTAGGTCTTTAAACAGTTTGTTTTCATGTGCTTACTATAAGAGGAGCCTGGGGCAGATAAATTCAGATGTACACAAGTCAATATTTGTTCAATGAATGCCACTCTTGAGAAAACTAGTTAAATATACAGATACCATGTATTCAAAAACATGGGGCTTTCAATAGCTGCCATTGTTTTCCATATTTCATTGGGAACATTGGGAAGTATTAAAAACTTCTTTGCATCATAAGATGTGTTTATGGTCTATAGTACGAGCGCACATGAGTAGGTTCTGCTTGTGTTCCAAGCTGTAAAAAGCCACATGACAAACCCAGCACATTGCCAAACCCCAGCTAATAGACCCTGGAAATGTTTCCTAATTTAATTCCCAAGCTGTATGAATTCTGGTAAAGAGTAAAAGAAATAGATTTTATGTACTTAAAAATCAGGATGGAATTTGGCAGTATCTTTCCATTTCTATTTTGCAACAACATTCTCGTTCTTAGTAGCTCAATTAGGATACTTACATTGTTTCATAATTGATTTAATGAGGAGGATGATTTAAATGCAATATGTTGAGACAAATAATTAACTACTGTGGAGTTTTTTTGGAACGATGATTAATGATGCTGTCCTAGATCCAAATGCATGTTCACAATGATGCATTCATAGGGATGTGACAGGTGATAATAAATGTGTTAACATTCAACTATTGTACTCCAGTATGATCCAAGCAGGATTTCCTCTTATTGCCTAGCTTACAATAAACTTTACTACAAAGCTGAAATGGGAAAGACTGCTCTGGTGATTTGTAGACTGCTGTAATTTTTGCTGTCTTGAAACCCATAATTTTATAAATTCTATCTTCCACCAAAATGAGCTTTGAGCTAATGTACCTTAAGAGAACTAAAAGGAGATTTACCCTGAAGGTCTTTAGCTGCACGAATGCACACTATGCATTTGTTTTAATGCATTTAGTGCTCCTTGTCACACAACATGCATAATTACCAATACCATATTCAGTGGAGCCACTTCCCGTCATCTGTCTAAAGCCAGTGTTTTCAAGCTTTGCATGGGAAATTTGAAATTACAAGGGAGCCAGGGTGTTGTCTTTGTTGGATCAGGGGCTCTCACTTGTCTTGTCTTAAGGATAAACTCTTAAATTCATTTGAGAAGGACATGGTGATCCAGCACTAATAAAATCTTCCAAGAAGTCACTGGGAGATTTCTTGTTTCACAGCTGCGTGAGCAGATCCAGGACAAAGTATCAGGGCTAAGTGCTGATCTGCATGGAAGGAGATGGGACGTGAGGGTGGTTGTGTTGGCTAGAGAGGACAAAAAGTACGAAGAATAAAACACAGATACAGAAGCATCTATTTAATGTCCAGTTGCAGTAAACAGGCGGATGACTCTGTTGTTTGGTAAGTAATTACACCGATTAACAAAATGTGAGGTTTGTGAAGCTGCAAACTGTTGATAATTTTCCGAAGAATACAAAAGAGGTCATCTCAAAAATATTTTGGTTAATTAGTGCGTGATGATTTTTCTGGCTCTATGGAGACTTGGTTTTCACAATCTAATTAATTTCCCCTTTTCATTTATTAACACATCTACACACTATTTAATTATATTTACTCACAAAAATATGGTGCATATCTGGGAGCAGGCTCAAGGCCCAGCTTTTGAAAGAATGCTTGATACCCATATGAATGCAGTTGAATTGTATAATAATGCCTATATACTTTAAAGACATGCACTGTAGCCAAAACATGTCTGCTTGCATTCCTCATTTCACTTAAGTGGCTTTTCTTATGAAAAGGTTTTGTTTGTATTCCTGCAGTTGGTAAAAAAAGGAGCTGCATGCCAAAAAAAGCCCCTAAAACACAGTGGAAAAGGTCCTGAAAAGACCTCTGCCACCTGTTTTAGTTCAGATATTAAAGTAATGTTTAAAATACTTAACAAGCCTCTAGAATTTAACATCACCAGTTTACAGCTCAGGAACTTGTGATTCTGAGGGGTGAAGCCTCTTTGCACAAGCAAGGAAATGCCAGAAAAGTAACTGCACAGAGTAACCATTTAAAGAACAAATGTGTAAAAGTGATATTTTATCTCTTCATTCAGGAATCTGTAGAGTCAAACAGAAGCAATATGGTCCACCACAATTTACTTTGTTTATTTACTCACTACTGTAAAATTCCTGGTGCAGTTCTTGTTGGATTTCCTCAGGAATGTAGAGTTCAAATATACCAGAGAACACAAATGCAGTCTTAAGTAACTTCAGCCAGTTTGCTCAAGATTTTTTAAAGCAACTTTAGTCAGTTGATTTTTTCTGCAACTCTAAAACCTGCTGATTTCAGTTTAACTGTTAAATTTTTGCATTCTTCTGCAATCTCACAAACACATCACAATCACTGTAAATGTTTTCACATTGAAATTAAAGATGTAAATGAAGTGCTTTGGTTTCTGTCTGGTTTTAGTTACAATGTCTGTTTGTTGACATCTCACATGAAGGCCTGCTGTGTCTCTGGCTCTGTCTACTTCATTTCCCCTCTAATTAGGCTTTGCCCTCAATTAAGTTAATGATGCAACTTTTCCTATAGATCATTTGCCCCTTCAATCAATTAGCAGAATATGAAGGGTGCATCCCTCTTTGGCTTTGGATTTGCTTGCCTCAGGGCAGAGTGTTCAGTTCACAGAAGTACTTAGACAAAGCAAGCTGTTTGCTCTGAAATATATAACCTGACTAAATTAGGGCTCACAGAAGTATGATCTTGATTAAAACAGAGGAACCAACCAACCAAAAAAATCCCCAAACCCCAAAACTAGACAAACCTCAATTATTCATGACAGTATTTAAATAGTTACAGCAATCTGGAGCACCAGAGAAATTATAGAAATTCATCAGATATTAAATGGCAAACATTTTTGAGTGCATGCATTCATGGCCAAAGAAAAGCAAGGCTAAGCAGTGGCTCCCCACATGCTCTTTCTTCTAGATTCCTGCCTTCCTTAGGTCCCATCACTGATTCTTGTGATGAGATACTCCCTCTCCTGAGTATTTTTTGACTTCCTTCTCAGTGAAACTGCTCAGTTGGCAAAACTTACCAGCAGAAAAGAGTTCTTAGTATTCTATGCTACAATCTGCTGCTCCCCTGTGAGCTGGTTCATGACCACATTCCATGGTCATGGATTCATGGATTCATGGGTTCATGGATTTCCCATGGTCAAAATCTGTCCATCCCTGGTGTGGTGCAATCTCATCTTGTTATCCTAACACAGTCGTGTGCTCGTTGCTCATGTTTGCCCTTTTAGCTTCACCATCTAGTGCTCTTCCAAATGCAGCCCATCTCAAGTTTTTCCTTACAGGTTCTTATTTTTTAAGTCTCACCCAAACAATATTTGTCTCTGCATTGGTAAGCTCCACATCATTACTCTACCTTTCATTTCCTTATTTTCCTACTTCATTTCTCCTCCTTCCCTGTCTTTTTTGTCTAAAACTCTACAATGAAGTAGTTGTACGTATTATTCAATCATACTCACCATTTCTGCAATATACTCTGCCCCTTATCACGTTTGTAAATTTCCTTTTTCCTCTTGAGGAGGCAAAATAAGCCCTGCATCCCCTCCTTTGAAGTCTAGATGCCATATATCAGCTCTCATTTCTTCTTATTTCCAGTCTGTTTGCTTCATAGACTTAGCTTTGGTGATAAAAGAAGGTGTGATTTTTACCTTCAGGTAACTAACAAGCAGGAGCTGTCCTGAGGTGAAAACAAAGTAAAGATCAAAGCCTGTTAGTTTTACCACAAGGTAAACTTGCTGAGGTCAGCCATACACTTTGGCCAGCAGCTGACCTCAGCAAGTTTACCTGGTGGTAAAATGACAGAGATTGCTCTTCACTGTGTTTTCATACAGGAATCTACCATGCCTTTTAATTATTTGGGGTAAAAAATATTCCCTCTTTTCATTACGCAAAGGAAACCCTTCTCTTTTTCACTTCTTCTTAGTCATCAAACTGCATATGACATAATTCTCTTTACCCATAAAAAGTTCTTTATTTATAAATAATCCTCTTTCTAATACTGGATAACTCCTAACTAGCCCTGGCTTTTTTAACTCAGTTGCTGACCCCTAGTTTGTTTGGATTCATGGTCTGGTTTAGAAGACAATCTTTAGGTGAAGTGATCTGCCTTGGTCTCTGCTTGCTCACAATTATGCACATAATCCCCCTTATATACAAATGATCCTTAGGACAATGGAGAAAAGAGGTCCTTGCTTAATGGCCTCCCTTTTAGCACTAGCTAAAAATAAGATGTTAACAGTATCTAATGCCTGCTATAAAATATTTCTCTTTAAAAAAGAACCCAATAACTCATAGTTACAGGGGGAATGTGAACTGAGGAATCTTGAAATATGAAGATTGTAGAAGCCACAAAGGCAGCTCTAGTGAGGTGAAGCCAGCAGCAATCAGGGAAGATTCTTACCTTGGAGATGCTGGGACACATTCCAAGCAGGACTTTACAAATCTGAGAAAAAACTTCCTGAGTCTTAATTTAGCCATGGTGAATTCAACCTAGGTATCAGCATATGCTAGCACCAAGCCTAGCAGCGCAGCACACCAGAGCTGGCAGCTTTCTTCACCTGCCCAATAACCCTTGGTAAGATGCTTCATCAGCTAGAAAGCATCAGGATTTCTACTGGACAAAAATATTTTATACTGACAGATGGCAGAGTCTTGTTTTATGTTTGATTGTACAGCCTGAAGAAGAAAATAATAAAAAAAGAAGAAAAAGCCTTAGACTGTTATTTCAGAACACAAAATCGAAAGAAGCAGTTTTACAGCATCCTCATTATCCAGCTTCCCTCACACCTTCATGCCTGCCCTGGACATAAACATATCCATCTTCAAAACTGAGCATTGTGTAAATGGCTCACTTTGCCTTTCAGTATTCAAATTACCTTCTGACCCTGTAGAATTACCCTATGTAAATAGGCAAATCTAAATTATACTGATTTTACTAAAGGGGGGAATAAAAAATACGTCACAGAAGAGACAAGTTATTCTCAGACAGAATAACTTATCTGAGACCACACAGCAGGTTGTTTCCAGCACCACCACGAACTCAGAACTACTTGTTACCTGTCTGTATCCAATCCCCTGTGAAACTCATACCATAGGACCCTACAATGGTTTCAGTTGAAAGGGACCTTAATGACCATCTAGTTCCAAGCCTCCCATGAGGACACCAGAGCAAGGACACCATGTGAGTGCTTCAACTGACTTCAGTTTAGAAATGTGATAGAACTTGGGGTTTGTCTTCCTTCTTTTTTTTTTTTTTTGAGAAATGTAAATTAAGCATTATTGAGGGTCTGTATGTACCTTTTTGAGCTGTACGTAGCATGATGTCTGACTCCTCTAAACTGTTGGGTTGTATTCATTTGCCACCCTTGCAGCACACATTTGAGTACATTCCTAAACATACGATGTGTGTGCAAAGTTCACTTTGATATAGGACAATATTCTTCCAGTGGTGTTATCACTCTGTTGGTTTAAATCTAATTTGCATGTCAAAAGACAAGCAAAGGACGACAATGTTTTACCATATTTTGAATAAGCAGATAGCCAAAGGCTCTCTTTTTCAGATAAATAGGAAAAAGGTAATTTATTTATTTAATATACATAGTTTAGTGAGGTGATTTTTATAAAGCGTGTCTTTAAACTCTACTAAGCATAGAGTATTTTTTCCTATCATAATTCACAATATAGCCTTACACAGAGTGACAAGGACATGTTCTTAACACTTACACACTGCCCACAGATTTCTTAAGGGAAATTGAATAAAATGCAGGGCAGCATAAAAACTGGATGTCTTGTGATTTAAGAGGATTTAAGTGATTTAAGCGGAACCAGTAACATGAAACATGTATTTGACACACCATGTCCTTGGAAACACAGCATTTTGATGAATAGATGTTTACCACCTCAGCCATCAGCTGTTTTAATGAGTTGGGTAAGCAATAAAGAAAATGCCATTGCAGTAACAGTTAAACATTTGAAGCAATGGGGTCAGAATGGTAAAGGATAGGATTCATGTCAATCAAGTCTGAGTTGGATTTTTTAGGCTCTTTATGTCACAAAGGGAATCTCCAAAGGGCCGATCATGACTTCGTAGCAACAATGACTACACTACTACTACTACCATAAGAGTGGTGGAAAGAATTGCCTGGTGAAGGTGGCTTTTTTTCTTGATTGATTATTGAGGCCCCCTAAATGACTAGACCAAGATCCTTCTTTCCACATGCCTTTCAGCAGCAGAAATTCAGCTCTGATCCTGCAAGTGCTAAACACATATACAAATTAAAGCACTTGGCTAATCTTAGAAAAGTGGAGGATCCTCTTGGAGCATTTACAGTCAAACATGTATGACTGATTTCTTATTTAGAGACTAAAATAAGCCTTCATCAACATATTCTGAGGGTCTGGCTTGCCATACCTATATAGAAACTCAAAGATATCTGCGATTTTCTAATTTTATGATGTGGAGTCTAACTGGAAAAAAAATCAGTTGCATAGACAAGATCTTTTTCATTTCTAGTAGCATAGAAACCTTTCCTCTGAGCAAAAATATGTTTGAAATAATTTTACAGTCGGATTTTTTTTATCTAATCTACTCTGCAAAAGCAAGAAATTTGAGTTCTCACAAGCACATGCTTGGAAGTAAATTTTGCTTATAATATGGTACAGCTCTCTTCAGAAAACAATGAGAACAGAAAACTATGTGGACACAATGGGAAGGACTAAAAGTAAACCTTTGCATTAGTTATATTTCATCAAAAGAAAAAAACAATCTGTAACATGATAGATGTTCAACCGGGTAGACAATGGTCAACTCAGATTCCCACCTGCTTTTATCCAATGCTATGATGTAAGGAATTATGTGTCAGTGATGGACCATATACTTCTTGGAGAAGTATATTTTATCGATTATTCTTGGTAACATTTTTATGTTGTTGCATTGCACTGGTTTTAGCTTACACCAAGAAGTCAAAAAAATTATTGTGTTACAGCTATCAGATGTAAATGGTAAGAGGATCCCACTATTAAAATTAATGAGAAGGAATGTTGAAGTCTTTTAAAAAAATACCTATTTCAGCAATTTTCTTCATATTTATTTATATTTGAATGATTCCTTCCTCTTACAGAAAAGAAACAGAAAGAAGAAGAGTGAAAGGGTATGTATAAAGAAAATAAAGTGGATAAAGATTGAGGAAAACATCCACCATGGGACTATGTGGGAGAGCTTTTGTGGGTGAGAGAAAAAAAGTGCATTTCCTCCCTCAAAACTTTTTTTTTTTTTTTGATTAAACCAAATGATTAAAAATTAAAAATTATTAAATAAACAACAGGAATCTGTTTGGATCAAGCAAAATTTGAAAGTTTAATTGATTTAAATAAATTCAAAACATTTGATGAGTAAGGACTGTGATAGCTGATCTCTTGTCCCAGGACAAAGGCCCTAAGGTTGAAATGGCTTTCCTTCTCCTGATCAATTCTCTCATCTGTGTAAGGAGTACTTCATTTCAACTACATTGCTTTGTTTTATTTCTCTCCATAATCATAAGAGTCACTCTTTTTTCCCTTTAAAATTCCCTTTGCCTTCCTATAGGAGAGATGTGCTTTCTCTCTCAGATAGACAAGTGAGAGTTCTCCACCTGCTTCTCTTCTTTCCTAACGCCTCACAGAATGCCCACAAAAAAAATGAATCATCACTTTCCTGTGGAGCAGGGAGTTGGAAGAAAGAAAAGAATGAGTTTTTGAAAATTGAGCTGTAATATATGTGAGATTATTTCTTCAACTTCTGTTGCTGAATCTGTGGAGAAGCAACTCTTTGTCTATCATGTAGGTCATTCTTTCCAGAGCCAGAGACATGACTTGTGTTTTCTGGACAGGGGACCCCAAACACTGAACACCAACATCACTGATGAAGAAGGCTCTCACTGTGCTTTGTGCTGCTGTGTGCTACACCACGCATCAGAAAGCCTAAGACTTGTCACTGACATCCTTCACCTTCCCCAGGTAGATTCCACTGAGGAAAATGTGCAGAGGTGACAAAGTAAAGATCACAACAGTTAGGAAAGACTCTGAGTAGAAGAGTAGATACGAATAATGGGTGTCTGGAAATCATAACGAATACAAAAAGAAACAAAAGTTGAGAGAACAACTTTGATGTTATGAAGAGGTAATGTTTGTGATTTGGGTTTTTTCCTTTTTTAAAAAAATTTTCCTCTTCCTACCATATCCACATGTGTCTTGTCTGGATTTTGTTTCAGTCAGCTATTTGGCACCTATCTGCACATTTCAGCAATTTACAGTACTGTATTCCTTTCTGCAGCCTTGCTCTGTGGGACTGATGACTGATGTCCAAGTCCTGAACTATCTAAGGACTCCTGTGCCAGTAATTCTGGACTAACGGTTATGATGTAGGCAGCAGGCTACACTTTTCATTATAGCTCCCAAAATCTAGAATAGCATCATTTAAAATGAAAAATAATAACTAGACACATATTTTCCAACAGCTGCAAGTAGACAATAATAAACTATTTTCTTCCATATGTTTGAACTTTAGGAAAAGATTGGTTGCAATGGGGTGAAAGTGAGGGAAAACTAGAACAGTATCAGTGCCCAGAGCCTCAGTGGGTCTCTTGTCCCCAAGCACTGAAAATGGTGCTTTCTAAAAAGTTTCCTGTCCCAACCAATGTAATCCTTAGCCACAACACTTCCTTTTTAAAAAGATTGCAAGGTTGTAGTCCTGCACAGAAATTATTCACTTTTTTCAAGCTGTCTGACTGAGAAGTAAGGGCAGTTTACAAAAATTCCCTTGAACAGTGGTCATTGTGCTTATGAGTTATCTGTGGGCAGATTCAAAACAATAATTTATATAGCTCTTTAAGAGAGCAAAGACCACTTACAAGGGAAAATTAGTATTCATTTAGAAGCGTAAATTGTTAAACTTATTTAAAGTATTTTATTTAGTATTGGCAGGATACATTCATTCTGAGACATTCACAAAGATTTTTCTCATGAACCAGAAAAAAATGGAAGGGGTTTCTTTTAATTGTTGTTGGGTTGCTATGATTCCAGTTCCACTTCCACAATTTTTGCATATCAGAAAGGCATAAAAATGCTTCAATGTAAGAATGACAGTAAAATAACTTTTTGAAGAGTTTTGTTTCACCTCCAGACCTCTCTTCTTACAAAAATGTCACCAGGAAAGACTAAACACAAAGGTTTGAGGAAAATGCATGCAAACTTGATAGATGGATTGAAAGAGGAAATCAACCATATACTATATGGAGAATACTGAATTTTTTTAGGCACTTGTTTAATGAAATTTTTTTTAAAGTTTGTACAGAACTACTAAATAGAAAACAGTGCCAATATAAATATTGCCTTAAGTATTGTTCATTACATTTTCAGGACATTTGAGGAGGTATCACTGTGAGGAAAAGCATAGTTTGAGTTCAGGAAGAGTCACGATGGTAACTTTTGATCTTTCTTTCCTACAGTTAATACCATAATAATTCCTTTTATCTCATTGTGTACATACTCATTCCTAAAGCCAGTGGTTATGCAAGAAGTTATTTGTAGTTGAAATGAAGTACTTGGATAATAAATTAAGAGGTTTTTATACAATACTAACTTGTGATAAATCATTTTTATGCTGTTTTGCTCTCTCCAGTACTGCACCAACTCCAGGTCATACCAGCATGTAAAGGACAATGTGTGAACTACTGTCTGCTTATTTATTTAAATAAATTGCAACCTTTTGGGAGAAAAAGGCCATTTCTTGTGTGTCTGTGTGGCACTAAGCATAATCTGAGTATTGTAGTAGCAAGAAAAGGGAAATAAAAAAAAGGTTTTAGTTGGGGAAAAAAATGCAATTTTCCCTAAATTGGAAAACTACTTAGTGAGATCAACCTCACCCAACTTTCATCTTACCTTAAAATAGTTGTATCTAAAATATGCCAGCAGAATCATTGTCTGGGAATGTTTCCTTGTTGACAATAAAAGGAGCCTAAAATGACTAGGTTAGATGTAGACATCAATATTATAGATAAGGAAGTGTTTCCTAATCTAAATTATTCCCTACAGATCACATAGGATTTTTAATGTTATGATGCTGAAATTAAAATAGTTTCTTTATGGTACTTGTGGTCCATCAAGCCTGATAACCAGAAATGCCAAATGTTCAAACTTTCTTCATATTTCAGAATTTAACTGGGTAAAGTCAGTCATTAGGGCCCTTTTGAAATGAGACTTACACATGTGCTCAAGGGCAGCTTGAAGCCCAAGACCATAACCAGGAGTGATTGGGCTACAGTGACAGCAGTTTGTTGCAGCACTGATCAGGAAGAGGAAAGGGACGTGGAGAGGGGCTGTGTAACTACCTGGCCACCTTGCCATCATGAGACATGAATAATTCTTCAACGTTACAGCAGCACAATGCCCTCTTTCCTCGCCCTCTGGTCTTCCTACTTCCCTCTCAACTGGTGAATTTTCCCCCTTTGTAGGTAGTATCAGTTATCCTGTTTACAACAGTGGGTTTTAGATAGTTTCCATCATTACTCATTTAAATAGATTCCAAACTACACAGGAAAGTAAAATTAAATACAACTATAGACAGGGTTGTCTCTAGAATGCATTCACTCTAATGATAAAGGGTAAGTACATAGAAATAGTCCTCAGAACATGAGAAACATAATTACAATCCATGTACATAATTTATCTTCTCTGTTGAACTTTGATAACTTACTACAATCAATAAAGCCATTTTGCCTTTCTGTGAATACAAGTCTGATGTATAACAGTGAATTATATCCAGAATAGGAATTCCTTCCAGAATAGGAATGCAATCAAAATCAATGTAATGCCTGATTAATAACACAGAAAGTTGTCCAGGACTCAAAATAGTCTCAGGGAGTCCATATGCTGCATGTATATACAGAGAGAGACATATGTAGGTACGCATACTTGCCTATTACTCTTATCATATTTGTTCCTGTTAAAAAATTTATGAATCAGTACAGGAACAAATAGACAAGCGGAAGACATAAAACAAATAAAAACATGAAATGTGTTTCTTGTACAACTAGCTATGCACAGTTAGAAATTATGCATATTTCTCAGAAAGGGCCATACACAACTCATGTCACATGTACCATTGACATCTATGCAAGTTTGAATAAAAAATAGAAGTAGATGACAATTAACATGAACCACATTTGTTCTTGATTATATTTGCAGTGCCATTTTGATTCAATCCTGAATATAAACTAGGTGTAAAGAATTGTTTTAACTAAGTATGGATCAAAAGTTGAATCTTGCACACTTGCACAGTAGAATAGTGCTGCTGGTAGGCACCTGATCCTGGTTAACTCAGAGTGCAAGGCAAGCTCCATGTTCACAGGAGTTTCCTCAGCAATAAGTTTAGGCATCCTAAATTTAAATCAAAAGTGAAAAGGTGCTTTGGAAAAATTCTTCCCCTGGTGTATTTCTCTCTCATGTCAAAGTAATGTTAAATCCAGGACTAATTTGTTGTGTATTATGCTGTAATATTTCCATTGGCCTGTGTCCCTTTTTATTTAATTAAATGTCATCAAAAATTTCATTGTCAGACTAAAACATTTGTATTCTATTTTTTTATATCTTAATGGAGCCAGGGAAGAAATAAAAAGTGGAAGTGCCATAAGGAGTGCTTTCTTCCAAATGTTTTAGGACTGTGGACTGTCTGTAGGTAATTTAATACACTCTTTGTCTTTCTTGGTATATTGTGTACTAAAAGATCACCAAGATTAATTTAGATTCAAATGAAATATTGGATTCAAAATCATTTTTGTTGTTCTATTTCCATTACCTGCATTATATGATTACTTTGTGCATTACTGATTTGCATGCAAGTCAATCAATTTCAAATCAACTCCAGTGTCTTAATGGAGACAGAAAGAGAGGAGGCTTTCACTCAGCTGTGCCTGCAGCTCACTTGCTAAAGAAAATTGAGTTCTCTGGTGACGGGTAATGAAGAAAACCATGAGATTGCCATTCATGGCAACCTCAGGTAGGGTAAAGAGGTAGATGTAGAGGGCAGGGAAAAGGAAGTAGAATGAGAAGAACCACTGACCACAAAGAAAACTGTAAAATCAGCAAGGAAGAGTGTTGGCTCTTTTCCAAAATGAAAAATAAAAAGAAAGATAAGTAAAAATATTTAAATTTCATCAGACAGATTAGATGTCAGTAGAATAGGTGAATGCTGGGCTAGCATTTATGTTTTGAATGTCTGTGGATTAAATTTACCCTTTTTTTAAAAGATCTCGAAATCATCTACATTGAGAAACAAATCCACATAAATATTGCTTAGAGCCTCAACGTTCAAGAAATATGAAAATAAACAAAGGTACAGGCTTCAGTGTTTTATTTTGCATTAGAAGTTCAATGTCCCTATCAATGACAGAACTTAAAGTGACATTAAATTTAATGTGAGAAATATCAAAATTTATCTAGTTTTTAACAACAGATTTCAAGACATTATGGTTTTTGTAAACATTAAAGGAGTCAGCCAGGCCTATACTTTTCTGTATCTGTCACATTATTCATGGGCAGTCTCATGGACTGTTTACTTGAGCAAATGTACATATGTGCGTAAGCATTTAGAGAACAGAAGCCATTACCAATCAATGTTTCCAGCAACAGAATTTTTATACTTCTGGAGAAACTAACTCAAACAGAACAGTGCACTTTGATGGTTTGGTTCAGACAGACAAGTGATTCAGAGCATCTTTTATTTATTTATTTTCCTCCTGATATTCAGTAAATATAGCTGGGCAATTAGAAACAGTTAAATAGCTACAACATTACCAGCACTGAATAATTTACTAATTGGCAGAACAATTCCCATCTCTTCCATTTGACCGGATATTTATTTTATGTGTGTGCTTGATATGCAATATTTACTCCTGATAAGTTGGGGGAGGCAAGTGTATTTGCTTTTGCTAAATCAGGAATAGCAAAACTTGTGGTTGAAGTTAGGGTTATTATGAATATGACATTGAAAATGGAAATAGAAAAATACTTCCATATTTTTTTGCCAAATGCAAGACGTCATTTGTGCTCTACACTTTTTAATCATGATTATTAGCTATTCAATGAAAAAATATTAAGTATTATAGGTCTCAAAAAGTTCTTCTAACCCTTTTTATCCATCTGTTAACTTTTATTGTAGCTTTTCTGCAAAGGTAATTTAAAACATTTTGCAACGTTTTTCCTCTTACCTTTTTTCCTCTTAAACAAAGACAAGAATTTAAAAGTGAAATTCTTAAAAAGGCCTAAAATGATGAGCTCTTTGTAAGAGCTTAGTAATTACCCTTAGTAATACAACTTCTCCTGCTTTTATAACATGGGCAACCTATATTCTGTTCATGTGGTTTTCAAAGAGGAAACTTCTATTTTCCTCATTCGGTATGAAAACTGTATCAAAGTGAACATGGTTTGTTCTCAATTTCTTTGCACTATCTGATCTTTGTAAGTAATCTATGAAGACTTAAGCCATAGGACATGCAGGATACTCAAGTTACAAGTGCCCTAGGGCCTTAAGAGTTTTTGTCTGTGTCATACTTTAGAGTTGAAACAGGGAACATGTGAAGCTTGGTGATTTAAGACTTTCAGTTCTGGCATTTTAAAGGTAGAAGCGCCATTATGAGTAGGAAAAACATTTTATCTGCCTTCTTACATTAAGATTTATTTGCCATCATTATCTATGTCCATTGCTGATCAGACTGATAATACCCCAAATAGAAAGAATTCCAAGTAATTCAACGCCTGATGGAGTTCTATCCAAATAAATGGATCTCTCTTCTTTTTCAACATTAAAATATGATGCCAACGATCAGGAACAAGCTTAATATATTTTTTAAAAAGTAGAAAATAAAAAATAATTCAGCAGTGATGCAAAGTTGTTCTGAAAAAAGCAGCAAGCAAAACTTTGTTTTAAAATAAAACCTTGAAGTGTGTTTATTGGTTTCAATAGAAGAAAAGCACAAGTTTGACTATTTCTCCAATTGTAGATGCATATACCTGAGAGGCTTGAAAATGTAAGTCCAAGTGAGAAGCTCAGCTGGTACAAATCAGCGTGGTTATTGAAGCTGGTGGAACAACAGGAGGGTTTCACCTCCTCTGCATCTGGTCCTCCTACAAATTGAACAGCTGATGATTCAAAAGGTACAGAACATTTGTACAAGCAAGGGAGACACCTTCCGTGTGCATCTTGTTAAAAGTTTGTGGCTTTGATTAAAGTGAATCAATGTCTGCCTGACAGGCAAGATTGACAGAACAGGAAACCGATGTCTTCCATTAGCCTCCAAGTAGATAAAAGCAAAGGCAGGAAGATGCAGCTTCCCCCACTCAGGAAGCGTTTCCTTTAGGACAGAGCAAGCCATTAGCTTTCAAAGGTTTTCTCCACTTGTGATGAGAATGCTGAGTGTCAGACCAGTCATACATTAATGTCTGTTTATCACCGNTTTTTTTTTTTTTTTGCTACTAGGAGTTGTTTAAAAAGGAGGCAAGGAATGCAGGTAGAAAGAAAGTCAACCCCTTGTGCCTCTCCTGGCTTTTGGCATTCAGCAGTTTATAGACTTTCTTTGCTAGACACAGCATCTTACGTGGCCAATAATGTATGGGACTATCCCACATGTCCATCTTGTAAACTTGTGAGTTTAAGATATTTATTTCAGAGTATAAACAAACACAGCTGAACCAACCATCACTTTATAGTATATAAATGATTCAGCTTTTTAGCATGGGTTTATTTCCTGATAACTGTTATTCAGTTCTGTATCCAGTAGGGTCTCTTGCAAAGCTTATTCTTGTCAGTACTCTGGGTATCTAGTAGATTTGGGGACATACAATTCTCTATAAATAGAAAATTTATTGGTCTACAAATGAAGAGAGGATCAAGCTCTGTCTGATTTCTTATATACAGCCTTCTAGAGCATATACAAGATACTAGAGGCAAGCCAAACTGGTCTGAAAATTTTGGTGTATTTACAAGTGTAAGAAAGAGAAGATTTTTTTTCATTTTGAAATGCTGTTTATCATTATACCTGTATTTTTTATGCATGACAAGAATTCTGCAACCACTTGGGGAAAAAAAGTGAAACCCTGTTAACAGCAACAAAAGTCTGCTATTACTTCTTTAGCATTTAGAATCTAATTTTAATCAGGTGTTGTCTACACAGGGTTTTGGGTTTTTTGACATGTCTAGTAGGTTAAAGGATAACATGTGCCATTTTAAGAAGGCACTATGAATGTGAAAGCTAATAGATTTTAAAAAGGAGTTTAACAGTCATTTTATTTGCTATCTTCCGATTCTTTCAGCCAATTTTTGTGTGTTTACTACTGCTTTCATCTGCAGTGTTCTCCATGTTTTTTTTTCCTTTCTTTGTTATCACACGCAACACTAGCACAAACAACCACAGCAAAGAAACAAGGACTTTTGCCCATGAAATGCAGTCCAAATTAGAAATAGTATCATAAATAAATAGAGCAGAACCAGTAACTGAGGAACTGAGGAAATCAATGACAGAAAAGGGAAAACAGCCCTTTTCTTCTTGCATGTACACTGTAAATATTTATTTTGGTCTTTTTTCCCTGATACAATCACAGGTGTGAGGAGAAGTGGCTGGTGCCAACCTAGAGCATATTGACAGAAAGGTAGCTGCTGAAAGTGGGGCTTTAAGGGGGAATCTTAAGGAGGCAAGCCAACGCTGTGGGGGCTGAGACACATTTGATTTACAACACTAATCGCAGGAATTAAAGTAATGACTGTGGAAGCTGTGCTGAAGCCACAGGGCCAGAAGAGAAGGTTTGTGACCTTGATGCCACTGACACACCACAGCACTGGCTGCTTCCCAGCAGGCAGCCAGCACCACCAGTGCCTTGGAGGAGGAAACAGTGCAGGTACGAGGAGGAAAAGGTCCCCTCCATATGCCTTAGGGATCATACCCAGAGGGGTAGGGGAAGGCAGCGTCTTCAGAGAGCAGAGGCAGTGGACGATGATTCAGAGCCTACCAACTGAGTCCCTGATGAAAATGAAATTTGACTTCTGCCAATGTGACTGTAAATGAGCTCACTTTTGGACACATTTGGATGCCTCTTTTCACTGCAGACCAGAGGGTAATCCTGAGGGAAGGAAGGAACTTTACATGTCTGGCCTTGTACTTCTATAATACTTGGATGTCTCAGACATGCATGCACTTTTAGAATGTTAAAGTTGCTAGCAATATGTTTCTAATATAGTATTACTCAAAAAAACCTCAACCAACCAACCAAACAACAATCAACCAAAAAAAAAAAAAAAATCACCTGCAAAAACATCCACAACTGGAAAAACTCCAAACCTTTGGAAGTTTTATATTCTCACTGATATATGAGGACTACAAAAGACTTAAATTTAAGATATAGGTGTCAATGCCAAGATACAAATCGGGAAGACTGCAAAGTATTAATGTGGGAAACTTTCCGAGGATTTCAGATGTTGAAAATGGATTGGGCAGGAAGATTAAGTTAATTGTACTTGGTGTCTTCTGAAGAACATTTTATAGAATAAACATAATAAAAATAGTGCTCCTACCAAAGCATTAAGTAAATAACATTTACAACCATCTGAGCTTCAAACTGACCACCAGCAATGTGGGACATCACAGTTTATTTTTTGTATGGCAGATGGTATCTTCTTTTTTATTTTCATGAAACATATACACACACCACCACATACACATGTTCTTAAAATTGAAATGCTATTCATGAACTGTATACACCTGTTTCTCAAAACAGAAGTTCTTAAGAAAGAAACAGAAACTGGAACACTCCACATCCTAATTGTTTGATCTTTCTCGATTGTTTCATAAATATATTTATACATAATATATAAACACATAGCTCTAAGTACAACTCATATACCACACAAACGTGGGACTTCCTCTGTTTACTGTAGTTATTTACTGTAATACCAGTGTAAGACATAGATTCTCTTACAGTCAACAAATAATTTATGTTTTGACATTGGATTGAATCAATAAGGCTAGAAGAGCTTCTGCCTCTGCATTCTTCCTTTTAACAAATCCCAAATGACATCACATGTTATGCTTCTGCTTCTATAAACAATTAAATCACAAGTTCACATATATTCATAGCTCTCTGTCAAACGAAAATTTGTCACTGATGGAAGAATTTGCCATTAGACTTGTTTCTAGTATTTCAGGCCCATTACTAATCCAACCAATTACTCTGCATGTATTTATAAATTTATGTCATTTATAAATTTGCATATAAATTGATAAATTTACATATAATTTATGTAAATTATAACAGGCATCTGATTAGATCTTAGTCTCACTTATTCCTGATTTTTCCCAGTTTCTTTTGCATAGAATGTAAGACATTCTCCTAAATGAGCTTTGATATTGTGCTTAATTGAAAACCAGCAGAGGTAGATATGATTTGGAATAATTTCACAGAATATAGACATCAGTATCTCAATCACCATAAATCATAGTGTAGGTGTAGTTATCATCTGAAGTAGTCTCTCTGTGCTCTCATTTATGCTCAATGAAATAAAATAAGCACTTCTAGAGTATGATTCATCCCATCCTAAAATAGATCATGAAAATAGGCCAGATTACTCTCATCCTTAATGCACCTTTTTCCCTCTCTTCCCTATAAAGGGAATCTTAAGTGGCTGCCTCACACAGATACCTGAATTTTGTGAATCTCACCTTGTCTAGCTTACCAGAGGTGTTTATGGGTCAGAATAAGACTTATTTATTAAAATCCTGAAAACTGTGGAAAATCTTCAAGAGGTCTAGGTACTAATATATGTGGGTGTCTCAGAACAATTTATTTACGATCTCCATATCATACATGTGTTCTTTGAGCTCACTGTGATTGTAGCTTTTCTGTTAAAATAGCTGCATAGAAAGTAAGGGAAGAAATAGGCCAGTGGTGAATCTCCTAGTCCACCTTAAACTGAGTTTTACAGAAGGGAATTCAGACAAAACTAAGCTGAGATACAATCTTTTTCTTTCACACAATAATTGCACAACATTCCCCCAAATGCTATGGCCCATGAACTGGTTTACACTTTCAGGGGCAAAGAATCAAGATATTTAACAATGTTGGGATGTGTTTTTACTACAATGCCAACGACTTTACATGAACGTTTTACACGACTTTAGCAAAGGATTTGCTCTTTTAATAATGCTCAGTGCCTGACTACCTCTGCCCCCCCAAGCCACACCCTGAAGCATACATAAATGTTAGAACCCTAGTCCAGCCAGAGGCCGATACATATATTTCATATTGTGTTTTGTCCTGGCATGTCACTGGGACAAGCTCAGGGAAAATGTCTTGTGTCTTCTGCGACAGATAAACCTGAATTCCTCTGCAAAGCTGGGAGGTTCAGCCCATTCTTGTGTTCAGAAGGGGCTGGCCATCTGGAAGTGCTTTACAGTTTTCATCAACAGAAAGTTTTATTGAATGCAGTAATATAAAATGCAAATAAGCGAATAAGAGAAGCATTCTGTATGTTACATACATTGATTTTAAACTCAAACAACTGTATATTTTCATGCTTTACATCTGACTTTCCATATTTTTGTGGTGACAACACATTTATCACTCTGTTTTGTGTGCTGCATGGGGCTCTGTATAATGGGCAGTGTGAAAGGCAAGGATTGGCATCCCTTGTAGGGTGCCAAAGGAGGTGGGTATCCCCATGGAACTGACTGTGGAGGAACAACACCACCAGAAAAAACTGTTTTTCAACTCACTTTACATGCAGTGGCTGATGCGAGCCTTCTATGGAATGCTTCTCAGAGAGAAAATCAATGTGTCTCAGGAGAAAAAGAGAAACCATACCACCCCTAGCAAAGAGTTGCATATGACAGTAGGAGACCCACGTTTTCAAGCCCAGCATTTGACGGGACTGACAATCACAAAATCATAGAATGGCTTGGGTTGGAAGGGACATTAAAGATCATTTACTTCCAAACGCCCTGCCCTGGGCAGGGACATCTTTCACTAGACCATGTTGTTCAGTGATCCATTCATCCTGGCCTTGAGCACTTCCACGGATGGGGCATCCATAACTTCTCTGAGGAACCTGTTCTGGTGCTTCGCCACCCTCAGTCTAAAGAAGTTCTTGCTATTATCTAATCTAACCCTACTCTCTTCCAGTATGAATCCATTCCCCCTTGTCCTGTAACTTCATGCCCATGTAAAAAATCTCCCTCCATTTTTCCTGTAGGCTCCCTTCAGATACTGGGGGTCTGAAGTTAGGTCACCCAGAAGCCTTCTCCAGGCTGAACAATCCCAGTTTCCTCAGCCTTTCCTCACAGGAGAGATGTTCCATCCCTCTACTCATCTTGGTGGCTCTTTTATCAACTCACTCCAACAGATGCATGTTCTTCCCGTGCTGGGGACTGTGGTCATGGCTTGGCAGTGGGTTTTTGAGAAATCTCAGAGACAAGTCATGACCACAGGGGACTCCAGAGCTGGATGTGGTGGGGTCTCACAAGAGTAGATGGGATTATTCACCTCCCGCAATAACTGCCCTGAAGAGGTTGTTGGGGGAATCCATTGGGTTTAAGGACCTGGACAGCTGGCACTTGGAACTTTTAGCATTTTTGAAAATGGCTTGGGTTTTTTCTATCACCTATGGATGGGAAGTACTTCAAACAACTTGAATGTCTATACAGCTCTTTGCATCAACATCCTTAATGAAACAAATTTCTTGCTAGATCTTTTTACCTAATTATCTGCCTCCTTATGAAGCTATGGTTGATAAGGACTGTATTTTTTTTAATCTTGCCAAAATAAAAAGTGATATGAGACCTCATTCACAAAACTGAGTGACCTAGTTTGAACCAAGCATTAGCCCTGTAGGGATAGACTGTCCCTAACACCCATGTTCCCTCCATCAGAAAGAGTCACTACAATGTAAAACAGCTTTCAAGATGCTTAAATTGTAAGTGCAAATTTGGAGTAAAAATTGGGTGGATTGAATTGTAGCCTGTAATTGACATTTATACTGCTATCTTTATAACTCTGTTAAAATTGTTAGAATCACATCAGCAAGGGACTATATCTGCTTGGTTGTAATGCATACTTCTGATCTGGGAAAGCAAAACCATAGTGGTTTTTATACATTTTAGTTTGAAAGCTTTTTTCCTGCTGTAATACTACGTGTCCAAATGATGCTAATGCTGTTTACAAAGTAACACATGAATACAATTGAATTTCTTTTGATGTACAGCGTAATTATCTCAGAGATCAATAACTCAGCTAAAAGAAATGTGCCTCCTATAGTAGCACTGCCATATAGCTCATTCTTTTGTCTATTGATCTATAGTAGATACAAACTTTTTTCTCTTTTTAATTCTCTTGGGCATTGTTATAATATTGCATACCCTGACACACATTTTCTAAGATGCATGAGTATCAGTGTCTCTTATCATTACCAACAGTAACCAGATGAAAATTCTTATAATTGTTTTTTACTCCATTAATTCTCAATCAAATTCTTCAGTTTGGTTTGGTCTACGAGAGACATTTCTTATTCCACTTGCACATACTGCATCAAATCTCTAATGTCATTCTTTGCCCCATTATGAATCTTTTATATTTCAAAAGTGAGGACTATGAAGAAATAAAGCTTTGAAAGAGTCATGAGGATCAGACCAAAACTGACTTTTATTTTTTTTTCACATTTGCCCAATTCTTCTGGGTATTCTGTCCTGCAGTTAGGTTGCATGGAGTTCAATTCATAATATCAAACCATTCTGATTTTGAGACTATTCGTGGAAAACTTCAATGATTTTTCCTGTAATCTATCTAGAAGTTAAAAATGTCCAGCCTTTAGTATTTGATATATGCCTGCTGTGTTCACTACAGCTATTGTTGAAATAGCTGTTCAAGAGAACAAGGAGACAGCCAGTATTTGTATTGTCCACGTCTGCCCTATTTTGGATCCCCTGTTTGGAGAGTCATAAAAGCAAAGCCTTTGCAAGGCACAACTAACAGGTCAACCAAATGTGATACACTTAGGCTTGACCCAAATCAGGGCAAAATAAGGCATTGCATAGTGTAAGCTAGTTAGCCTGTCTGGTCTGTGAAGCAGAGCAAATGCATTGCTCTGGAGGAGAAAAGTCTCTGCCTCTCAATCGGGTTACATTCAATGCCACATTCTCATAGCATGCTGTCATTCCTAAGAAAAAAGTGTCACTCCAAGCTTGTGCTAAATCAGGGAGTGTCTGTCTGTGAACTCTCACACCAGGCATAGTTTTAAACATCCTCTCCTTGTCATCATGCAGCACCAAGTGCCCAAACATCATTTTTTCCACGAATGTCAGAGATTTTTATGTCGTGGGGCATGAGCAAATTGGATTGATACTATGCATGAGTGTCTGGCCCTGTAAGCTGGACATGATAGATGTTTTCTTTAGCATTGCTTTTGTGTATGGTAACATTCTGCATTTTACTTGATTCATAAGTGTAAGCTAAGGAAATGCAGAAATTATCAATAACAGACACTAAAGGATCTAATTACAGAAACTGACATAGCCACATTTTTAGATGCAAACACAGTAGTTTATTTAAAGACACACATGCACTTGTGTGCACCAAAATGGGTTAGAAAAAGAAGAGTGTGCCCCTTGCAATCTGATTTCAGTGCTACTGTCTGACCTTGTGTTTCGGTCACACATCTCTATAGTGATGCTTTTTGTAGGAACATTTTGTGTATCTTGGTAAAGCTTTCTGTATTTTATGTGGATTCAATTTTGTAAAGTCATAAACTGAATTTATATTTAAGCCACCTAACCATCTTTTTCTTACCTCTTTACAGGAGAAAATGAAAACATATATTTTTATACTCATGACACATTTAGCAGAATTTAAAAAAAATTTCCTTACAATGTCATTGCAAAAACTTATCTAGTTCAGGAGAGGTTCAGTTCATCGAAGGCAAGCACAAAACTGACACTTCTAGCTCTCTGCTGGAGCAGACAGCATACTCCAAAAGGCAAATGCTAAAATATCTAGTATGTTGAAGATATCCAGAATGAGAACCTGTCTGGTCCTACATCAAATTCCCAAACTGGGTACCTAAGCCTCAATAATTAAAACCTTTCATAGGTGCTCAAAGCCACCCTTTCCTTTCTGTTGACTGTGTCCTTAGAAAGTACATATTGTCTTTTGTGGAACTGTTTCATTAGTTACCTAAAGCAGAGAGACAAAATAGGTCTCCCATTGGATAGTCACAGTGTCACCATATAGCTTGGGAATTCTGACATATTTTATGACTGGATTTTAATAGACACTTTACATTGCACATATGAACATATATATATATTTTTTTTTTAATAATGCAAAAGGATTGCAAAAGGAGCTGGTGAGTTTGGGCTGTGCTTGGTCTTTGATGAATGATTTTTATGGACTTTAAAGGAGATGAATTTTCCCAGGGTGGATTTTCATTTCCATACTCAGACCTCTACAGGTTCTCAAGTTTAACACTGTGGTGCTGACACCCTCTGAAAGCAAAAGCCAAAATCTTTGTCTTCTCTTGTCTTGTCTTGACTTTTTTCATATGAACATCTTAATCAATATTAATCATATTTTATTAAGGCAAAAGTAGGATTTTGTTTCTGTGTGTATTATAGGGAATTGATGAGTTCATCATAAGTTACTACATGGACAGAAACAGGATTGTTCACTGTGTGTCATAAATACAATACTCTTTGCTAGCCCAGAGTTTCTTTTCTTTTCTCCAACCAAGCTTTCCATGCTTTTAAACTTTCTGCTGTTAATAACAATTATTATTATAGGATCAAGTGCTGCTATAGTTATGAATTTTAAACTTCTGTGTGACAAAAATCAGCAAAAAGTAAAGCAGAGCATATTAAGTTGATGAGATGATAACTTGGTACATAATTTTTGACTTAGGATTCTATAAGATACTTTAACAAAACATGTTTCCTGAAAATACTTACTTTAGCAAAGAATGTTTCCTGAAATATTCCCTTAGCATGGAATCCTTTTGTAAACTCTCAGTATTTCTTTGTTGATATGTCAATATTTTTGCTAACTCATTTTCTTACACTACCATTAAAAAAAAAGTTTGCTCTCTATTTCCCCCTTGCACTGATTGTGCCACTTTTTTTTCCCTGAGAGAATGAATGTGCAATGTAGTTGTGGTGAAGTCACACTTTGTGTTCAGAAACAAAAATGCATTCTGTAGGAGAAACAGGACATTCCAAAGGGTCCTGTCCCTCAAGTGTTTGCAAAGATGCTGGTTCCTAAACACAAGTAGACAGGAAACAAAAATAGGCTGCTTTTCACAGCATTAATTTATAAGATTTGTCTGTACTTCAAATGCAGTTTTTCCTACCATCTAGATTAGATTCCTTAGCAGCCAATCTAAATGTCTAATTGAAGAGTAGCTTTCTGAAGAGTCTGTAACTGTCTCTTGGCTTCATCCTTCTCTGTTTGTTCCTAAGGTTTCTTTCCTCTCTTGTTTTCCTTCTGAAACAACAATGCACTCTATTTTGGGGTTGCTAGTCATGATTCCAGGAATGGGAATCCAACTCTTGAGTACAACAGGCTTTACATAGTAACTTCTTGGCAGAAATTCAGAAATGCTTTGGCCAAAGGGAATTAAAAAAAGACCCAGAACAAGGGTAACTTGAAATGAAAGACATTCACAAAAAAAAAAAAAAAAAAGTGTGAAAAACCTCACAAAACCTCACATAAAAAAATACCTTCAGCACATAAAAGACTGAAGAATTGAGATAAATTGTGATATTTGTTTTTCATGCTTAATTGAAAGCTTTTTGCTACTCTATCACCAAGTATCATGAATACTAAGATACTTCTCTTCTAAATGTGTAAGTGTATATGGGAACGTTCTAACCCCAAGCTTGCCAAACATCAAGTCCCTTCTGTTTGCTCTCTTTTTAAAATTAACTCTTGATGGAGGATTGGTTCCATTCAGCAAGGCAAGGAGTTTAAGTTTTCCCTAAGTCTGAGGAATTAGCATAAGAATGGTCCTGGAAATGATGAACTGTCTATAACACTACTCTGCTCACAAAGAAACGGTTCACAGTTCCAGGCTACCTGTCTGGATGCTGCTTCTCTCTCCATCCCCCACATGTGCCCCCTGCAACACAGGAGAGATGTCTCTGGGTCAGAGGCCCAACAGAAGACTCGGGATTTGGCACCTGAATAGGTCCCTTTATATGTTTTCCCTCACAACTTCCTTTCCTTCTTTGTGGTTATTTCTGACTATCATTCGCCTCACTTATCATGTCTTCGTCTTGAAATTACTGTCCCAGCTGGCAGGATGTGGACATCTAATACAGCCTTTCTCTCATACCTCAGAAGGCTTCAAAAAGTAGGTCTTCTATTCAGTTCTGTCTTGTAACAGCTCTTTTAGGATTTTAAAACACATAAATTCCCATGTAATTTTGCTCTACTTTTCTGCTTTTATCTTTGTCTTGCCTCCCTCCATCCTCAAATCAGTTAAGAGAAAGAAAAGGAATGCACAGGTGACAACAAAATATACTTTTCCAAGAAATGACATACCTGGTTATTGCCAAGGGGAGCCACCTCTCTTCTTTCAACGTTTATCTATTGTTAAACACACTAGAACATCTATCATATTTTAAACACAGTCTTTTTCAAGCTATTAGAAAGTGTACTCTGTATTTATGACTCCTTAACCAGAAAACCATACCCTAATGGATAGATTTCAAGTTCCTGACCCAAAACCCTTAATTAACTGTAAAACCAACATTCTTATTCTTCTTCAGAGGAGTATTATGTTAGCAGATTTGGAAGTTAGTTCTGAAGGGGCCTGTTTTTATAGTACCACAGATCCTGAGGGGGGGAAGTCATTTTCTATTCCAAGAAAACATCTACCACTAGTACCACTGAGAAGCAGAGCTTCAGTTGTTTGGGGTTTTCTTTTAAGCCCTAATGACTAGTTTTTATTCCATAATCACAGAGAGCCCCTTTCACCTGATGATTTTTGTTCAGTCTTCAACACACTTCCTTTCCTGCTTCATCATTCATCAGCCATGAGGTCATTAATTTTAAACGGGAGATTCTCAGTAACCAACAGAGAATTTCATTGTAATGAAAACTTCTCCAGCTGATAAGTTAATTTGTCAGCAAGGCAGCTAGGCAGACCTTTTGTTTTGTATGGAATTTTCCAGACAGTCCTTTAAGCTGACTCCAGAGAAATCAGGATCATCATTTACCATGGGCCTTGAGTCTTGATTGAGGTCCTCAAAGAAAACAGAGATGACATAATTCTCCTTGTGCTCCCAAGGTCTCTATACCTACAACTATCTCTGCTCTACTGTCTGCTGGGATATGTTTGATCATACTGCCAAAGTATGGATGCATGCCAAATATTGTGTATGGCCATTAAGGAACACTTGTTCTCTGGCTGAAAGGACCCCTTTACACGTGTCTGTCCTGAAAAAAATACAACTTTCACAAAAGCTTAATCTCCAAGATATGACAGCTAACAAACTCATTACAATCCGTATGGGAGAAGGGACAAGTGGATACAAACCAAGTAGCCTAGATGCCCGCTATGCTTTCAGATCAAAACAGCAATCAGAAAAAAAGCTTTGGAGCCAGCAATGGAACCAGCTTTTATCAAACTAGATGTAGAATAGATGTGCTGAGGAAACTCCACAACACAATGCAGGGTCTGGTATGTGGGAATTCTGTTAAAAATCTGCAGCCTGGTGGAGCTCAGCAAATTGAAACAGATTGAATTAGCATTAACTTCTCTGTCTAAAGAGATTTTACAGGCCAGATCGTTGCCTCTCTTATGACCTGGGTTCACCCTATGCAAATTGTTAGGTCAAGGAAAGGGAGAGGAGCAAGCACATACTTGCTTCATCAGTGCTCTCACTGTACAAAGGCTGTGCTGGTTAGGGCAGCTGAGCTCCACTCTCAGCTGGCTAGAGGAATCAAGAACATGATGATTTCTTCATTCCTCTTGGACTACGCAGTGCTTCGGTATAGAGAGGTGTTTCGCCTGGCATGCATGCTCCAGAAGCATGATTTTTTTTTTTTTTAAATTAACCTTTAACACCAGTGCATGTGGACAGGTAAAATAATGGTGAGTTGCTCTTCTATTTGAGACGCTCTGTTATGACACTGTCCAATACAGTGCTCTCCAGTGTTACTCTAATGTCCTTAAAACAAATTCTTGCTCTATTTCACACTGCTTTATATGCAGAAGGGACTAGGGACTGGCAAGAAGGACTTGCCAGGAGGAAAAATGAATGGAGACAGAACTTCAGAAAGCTTCTGCATGTTTGGGTTTTCCTTCTGAATTTCCACAGAGAAGGAATCACAGAGTACGTTCCTGTGCACTTATTCCTGGGAAAGGTCACTGGTAATGGCAATATCTTTGGAACACCAGCAGTGGCCATTCTGCAAATGAGCATTGGTTTCCAGTGCTGCTCTTTAACTGCTGTGCTCTCTCTTTAGTTTTGATCATGGCATCCACACAGCTGTCCTTTTTCATTCTTTTTTTCACCTTCAAAACAATCCAGTTCCCTTTTCCAGGTGATTTTTGAGGACATCTTTTTGATTCTGATGAGCTACAGAAGTGACCTCTATTCTGACTGCCCTGTCCCTGCTTCCTCTTGTCCTGGACTATCAGGACCACAGCCAAGGCAGCCAAGTATTAATTACAGAGCTGTGCAAGAAAGAAGACCCTTGGTACTGGGATTATTGCTGATATCACAAAATATTTTGACTGCTTATAGCACCATGGCCTGATCCTGTCAGCAAACCATATGCAGACCTCCCATTAGCTCTATGGGTGTCCTACAGGCAGGCAGCTGGGGACAACCAGCCCCCCTCAGAAATGTCTAACAGATCTGCACAGGACTATGAATGATGCATACTGACATGTGATTTTCCACATGTAACGCAAACTCATCCTTACAGCTGAAGCATTGCAGTAGTTGAAGGAACACGTTTCTCAGCTCCTTTCCCAGACTTTTATGATTCAGGGTAGTTAACTGGAAATGCAAAAGCCAGCTGAGTCGCTGGGTGGCTGCTCATATGGAATTTTGATGCATCGGTAAAGGAGAGAGAAGTCATCTTCTAGCATGCTTTGTGCTATCAAAGGCGTGCTGGGCAGTAAAGCTAATTGCATTATGCTGTGTTCAAACAAAAATGCTTGGAAGCAGTTCTCTCGAGCTTTGTGAATATGTGCACAGAGCTTGTGTATGTGACTGTTGCAGTAAAGTGAAAATGTCTCAACAAAAAAAGAGAAAGAAAAAAAAGAAATATGCCAGTAGTACCTCATGGGAAATTTTCCCTCCAGTTTCTAACCAGTAATATCCTCCACTCATTTGCCCTTCATGACATTTTCAATGAAGTGGTTTTTCTATCATAAAACAAATCATGACACCAAAAAAAACCCCAACCAGAACAAGACACTCCATTGCACATGCTGCATCTCAAGGGAAAGGATGAGATAATAAACAGCATGAAACAGATGTTATTCATGTTGTTTCATGCACTCTTGGAAGGTCCTCAGACACTGTAGTTCTGAGCATGGTGAAAGAGTCCATAGACACAGAGAGGGTCACGAACAACATATTTTATTTAGGAAGAGCTAAAAAAATTAATTGATTATTTATGCATAAGTGCATGCATAGACAAGGTCTTAACAAAAGTAATAATCTTGAATCTTTCAAGCCCACTGCAGCCCTTACAATAAGATCTTTCAAGAACACAGAAATTAGTAAAGATTTCAGAGTATTTAAAATTTCTGAACTAAAATATATATATGCAAAATAACAACCTTGGTAGTATCTTATGAAGAATATCTCGATCTGTGCTAGCTTTGAATTGTGGGGTTTCAAGGGAATTTTTTATTATAGTTTTGGCTCCAGTGCACTAATACCATGTGGGTTTTTGCTTTGAGTTCTGGGTTTGAATGGACCAAATACTTCAAAGCAAGACTCTAAATCAGGAAAATGCAGTGAGTTTCATATGCTTTCCACTCAAAACCATACCTTGGCCCAGATTCCTTCACAACGGAGCCCAGTCTCACTTGAAACTCAGCCCACATTTGTTGAAAGCATTTACAAATCCCACCAAAACTGGCCCAAGTTTCAAGTATGTAATAAAATCCAAATTCAAGAGTTCTTTTTGGCTACAAATTACTCTCCATTCTAGTAATTTCCACTTGTTTCCATTAAAAAGAAAAAAAAAAATTGTATCATTCATGCTGATTTCTTCTTGTTGCACTGAAAAACCTGGAATAATTCCATTAATTCTTCAAGGTTGTTTTAGATTTGCACCAGGATAGGTGTGAGGAGGTTGAGCAGAGGTTTTATTAAGACAGAAGTGGGAAGCTGGATGTACTCCAAGGCCAAAACTACTAAAAGCAACCCATGTTTTTCTGTTGAAGATAAAATGCAACTGCAGCCTGTAGGCTTCTTTGGGTATAAGCAAATATTTCTGGCTATGACAATGGCACTCGGAAGTGCCTCAGCATGGTGCCATGCCAAAAGGCAATATCCATCCTTCTGAACCTATGCTGTCTCAGCTCCCCTATGCAGCCTGCCTCTCCCACTCCCTCCTGCCCTTTCTGCCAACACCAACCTCTGTACAGTGACCGGGAGATCAGGCCTGAGGACTGTCATTTGTTTCCACCTGTGTCTATGCCTCGCAACCAAGCAAGACTTGAAGCAATAACGTTGACTAAGAGGATGGATCTGGAACATGCAACTGAGGACACCATTTAGAGTCACTTAAACCACAGTGAATCCATCCCTGGGCTTGCAGAAGTAGGATTGTGTAAATACTATTGCATTTGCCAGGCTCTACTATCTCACTGTACATCGCAGATTTGCAGGGCGATATTATCATCTATCAATGTTATTATCTATCCTGCTACGTTAAGAATAGTATCACAGACACACCTATTACCTGATCCACCATTGGATCATATCGTCTGAGAAAAGTCCACCACAATGAAACAAAAAAAAAAGCCTGCAGCAATGGCTATCCAGTCATGCAAGCATAGTAGGGGGCTATCCCATAGCCAGATTTCAGTAAGAGCAAGACAGGCTTCATTGTAAAATCCACACTGCAATGTTACGGTTGCAGCCTAATTTGAGACTGGAAGTGCTGAGACCTTGAAGGGATCTAAGGGGGCAGGTAAAATGCAGTGGCAGAAAGGTTTTTGCTCTGGATGCTTAGACCAGTTACCCTTTTTGCACTTCCTCTGTCAGGAATCCTCAGGAAAACTCACCCTGACCCCATGGCATTACTACGAGCCGGGGCCAGGCTTGCAGCTCTGTGCCTCGCAAAACCAGTCCCTTTGGCTCTGTGTTTCATTCTTTTCTGTTCTCTGGGGAACTGAGATACAGACTGGGGAATCAGAAACGTATATTTTTAAATGAACCTCCTTCAAAGGCAGGTTTGCTCCTTTGCAACCTTTTCCACCTCACCCTTTTGTTACCCTGAACGATGTGTTGTTAAATAGCCCCCAGCTCCAAGCAGGACCTTCTGATCATGACAAAAATATCTCCTAGCACTGGAAGGACTCCTCAGAGGCTCCTACAGTTTGCTCCCCCACTTTCTTATCACCCAGTGGCAATCCAGAGGCAACTTTGAGCAGCTCCACCCCACCTAGGGCTACTCTCACCCCTCCCTTCCCTGACCCTTTTCCCCTGGAGAAACGCGGAGGGCTGGGAAACAGCTACCTGAGGCCCTGAGCCGTGAAAAGATGTGATGGAGTGCAGAGAAAACAAAGTGAACGCCATGAGAAGGCCGTCCCCCGCTGGCCCCCCTTCGCCAGACGGGCCCACCAGAAGCGGCCGGAGCGGGAGCCGCAGCCGGGCCACAGGGCTGTTTGATTGCCTAAGCCTGGTGGCCAGACAATAGGACGAGAAAGAATGGCTGCTTCCTTCCTTCCTGTCGAGTGTTCTGCCTGAGTGAGCAAATTCAATAGCACTTCGCTTCGCAGCAACACCAGGCTCTCTCGCACAGGCGAAAATCAACAAAGAGCCATTCTCGGGCATTTCCAACTGCACCTAAGCCAAGGCACTGAGCTGTGGAGCCATCCGGCCTGGGGAGGGGAGCCACGCAGGCCTTGCTCTTGGGTGTGCGGCCAGGCACTGTAAACATCCAGGTTACTCTTTATGGTGAAGGACTGCTTCCCCAATCTCAGGCACCAGGCAGTTTGGTTCCCTATCCTACCCCCAGCCCTGCCACTTAACTCCGGTTTTTTTGTGCTTTCCTGACGAATTTGCTGCTTTAAACCCCTCCTTACAGGCTGGTTGAAGGGTGCTATGAGGTATTCAGGCGTAACTAAACTAGGTGAAGGTGACACAAGAGTTGCTGTGTGGAAAACCTAAGCCTGCTGCTTTCTGCAGACTCAAGTGGTCACACATTTAAATCACAGACTGTCTGAAAATAAAATAGGTGTCAGTTAATGAAAATATTTGACAAAAGCAGGAAAGCAGATGACTAAGACTGTGCTCAGGTGGGTATAAACTGAAACACCAGTCCCTATAAATTGTATAAATAAAAAGGTAAGATAATAATTATGGATTGCAGTTTTTATTAGTATAAGGCTCTTTTCTGTCTTCCACATCCCATTCTTTGTTCAGTGTTGTGCCAAAATAAGAAGGAACATTGTGTTGTTAAAAAGACAAGGATCCAGGACGTGCATACCTGGAGCTGACAGTCAGAAGGCACATATTTTGTAAGCACTGAATTTCTAGATCTTTGGGGCCTCTGAAGTGGATTCAGTCCACGAAGCTTTTCTCACGCAGAAATAAAAAGCACACACAGTCTGTACATCACTGCAGCCAAACAATTGGTCCTAAGGAATTCCTGTGCATCCGCAGTAAGGCATCTCCCCTGTACATACATGACATAGGACGTGGCTGTACTGAGGGACGACGTATTCTTGTGAACATCTGGGTTTGTTGATTCAGTGCGTGCGGGAAGAGGAATGGGGAAGCACAGAAAGAATCTCAAAAAAAGGAAAATTTACATGAAATTTTTGGAGTGATCTCTCTCTCTTTCCGTTAAAAACCTAGGTTTTTTGCTTTTTGTCTTTGAAACAAGCAGAGTAAGATTTTGCACTTGCCTGCTGCATCTGTTTTCTCAAGCAAAGACCTGTTTGTTTTTCCCATTGTGTCTGAACCATATTTGAAACAGACCACTGAGCCAAGTTACATCAAGCCTATTTCTTTTCTACTTCTGAACTATGACAGATTATCCTAACCCATCTGCAGGCATGATTAAAAATATGAAAATAATTTTTACGTTTCTTTTGAAGTGCCTTGACATAGTATTTGCTGTCAGATAATCTATAGAGTTTTAACATCTGGTAATGCAAAATGGTATATTATTGCAGCTGAAGAAAGAACTATTTAAAAATTTTTATAGCAATTTTTTGGTGGCATCCAAGATTGCAATTGTGTCTTCAGTTTATGATAAGCTCGTGGTGGTACACTTACAACTAAATTATTAATTTTTATGCATCAGAACATCGTTTATAACGCAAAGGAAAAAAAACCAAATCCAGCACAGAGCATCTTTATTAAGATACAAATCCTGCTTACAGGATTGGGATAGGTGACATTCAGATATGTCATCACCCAATCTTAGGAAACTAGCTCAGACAACTTTCTATTAAGCAATAACCCCTAAGTGACAAAACAATCTCTATTTCAATCATTGCACAGTGAAGGCTAGATTACTGTAGTTGAAAGATTTTTCCTTTCTCCAAGAGCATTAGGAAGCAACATGCAGAGAAAAAAACAACAATCAAAGTAGGACAGCTGTAGAGACTTTCATCTTCTAGGATTTGAAATCAATGGGAACTCATACAATTTATAGATACAGCTGATCTAGTTGTAGGCATTAATGTTCATGGTCTGTTTCCCCACAGAAAGAGTCACTGATTTAGCACAAGACCCACTCTGGGTTTGGTTTCCTTGGGTTTCCTTTGGTTGTTTTAACCACTGGAACAAGCTCATGACATCATGCAGTTGGTTTACTCCTTACAAAATTAGTAGCCTAAGAGGATGAGGTATGCAATGAATATATTTTAACTTAATTCAGGCAAAGTTTCCCTGAGAGACCAGTCTACCATTTCTTGTCCTGTGGAAAAGAATTTGCAACTGAGGGTGAAGAAACTGATTTAGATCAAACACCACTACCAGACTGTATTTTGATTGCCCCCAAATCTGGTATTCTTAAGAATTTTGTTTATGCTGCCCTTTACTCAGTATGCTCTGGAAGTGACATGCAGGTAGGTACCTTCCCAATTCCCATCAACTGGAAGTGTGCATCACAATAAGATTTCAGAGTCAAGTCTGAAGATTCCACACATTCAGGTATATCACATTAGTTCTGAGGTCAAAGCCAAACAAACGATCAGATTCTAGCATCTGTGAAGGTGGTTACTGGCCACCAACTGCTCATTATAACACAACTCCTTTTCTTTTAACACCTTCTGTTCTTTTAAAATGGTCTGGTACTTTTCTTTTTAATCTCCACTGCAGTCAAGCTAGAAAGAGGTCAGATGAGTCAGACATTGGTTAAACCAATAGAAGATAATTTTTGACAGTTGTATAACCTCCCACCTTCATTTCAGGAGGTTGCTCATTCCTCTAGCCACTAGGACTTCCCACAAGCTCCAAGGGAAAGTTCAGAAGATAACTACTTAGTGTATTTTAGGCTATATATTAAATACTCTTCTTAACCCTAAGCATCTGCATTCCTCACAGCCTTTTGATACGTTTATGTTCAGATTGCACCCGTGAGGTAGAATAATCCTTTTACAGGTGAGGAGCTGAGGCCCTGTCTTCACTGCCTTTGGGAAGTGTGGCAGCAGCAAGGACAAGCATGTCAGTGTTGGCAGCAGTGAACAGCTCAGGCTCTCAGGCACTCGTGGAAGCATAGACAAAGCAGCCTGGGATGCACAAATCCTTCTGGGACTCTCAGCATTTAACCCACACTGAAGCCATGCCATTGGAGTGATTCCCATCTGCAATTCCCAATTTATAGTAAATGGTTTGCTGAACCATAGAAAACAATGTTGTCACAATGGTGCTTTTGCTTAAAATTTTTATAGGGGGCCACAGTGGCCTTTGAAAACAGTGGGGGTTGACAGTGGTCTAGTGGTGCTGCTAAAAAGTTCAGGAATGCTGAACTTTAAGGTTAGGTTGTCTGACTGCAGTGCAAATATATGCTAAGTGACTTGCCCAAGGTCATTTGTATTATGATATCTATAGTAGAGCAGGCACTGAACACTGATTTTCCATAGCTCTGGTTAATGCTCTAATCTCTGCTATGAAAAGAAAAATATTTTCTAATCTGACTGAGTATGTTCAATTGTGTCTTAGGCAAAGTTTAACTGGCTATACAATATACATAAGTAGGTGAATAAGCATATCAAGAATCTCCATCTTTACTTCTTCCCTATGTGAACGCTTGAATTGAAATAGCAGTTCATTTAATTTACACTTTCTGATATTTTTGGTGCAGACTTCAACACAGGAGTTGAAATGGGACACACTTGTTCCCAAGTGAGAGGAATCACAAACAAGTTTGGACAGAAACAATGAATGACCTGACTTGAAATCACTTTTATTTCTCCCTACAGGAGAAAGTTGCAGTGGTTAACTAAAGGGACAGTTTAAATTAATCTACATTAAATGGTGGGTGGAGGTCTGTTATATATATTCAGAATAAACAGAGTTTACAGCAGTTTAACTGGGTCATTCTTGAAAAACTGTGCATGACTTTGTTCTATAGACAAGGTCTGCCATTATTGGGGTGGACATTTCTTTATAACCTGAATTTCAGAACTTGGAGGGAGCTTTTCTCCTTCAGGTTTATTTGCTGCTGTACCTTATGAAATTGTCACTCTACTGCTTTCCATAGACTAATAAATCATGGGGCAGACTGCCCTTCTCAAAGAGTTTAATGGCTTGTCCATGTTGCTAATATGCTAATATGGCAAAATTACTTATGATTACTGTAAACAACATTCAGTGTCTTTTCCAAACAAGCTGACTGTACTGATTCCAAAGGATTTAGAGTATCTGAGAAACTGAAAATGCATGTAAATACATATATTAAAGTTTTTCAAATGGAATAAAATCCTTTCTTTAGATGATTGTATTTTCATTGGGTCTTATTGAAAGAGAATTTGAACATTTAGAATAAGTAATAATTTTGGAAACTGTCACTAAAGAAAACGAAAGATAATAAGAGCAGAAACAGCAGTGATGTGCGGAATTTCACTGACGGTATATAAGAGTGTAAAGGAGCAGCCTTTTTCATACCCCAGAGACTGCTGTGCAGTCACTAGTGGAAGCCTACGCAAGGGGAATAGATGGTGTAGAGACTGCAGGAATTCTGTAAAAGTATGCCATAAGCTCAGAGAGATAGGGAGACATAAGTGGGTAGGCTCCCTTTCATTTTTATGCAGAAAATGAATCATGGGCCCAGACCTGAAGATCTAATATGTCTATGCTTAATTGTATTGCATGCAACTTACACCTGCAAAAGAAAAATGCCCCTTTTGCAAATCCACCTCTTGGGTGTGGAGTTGGGGTGAGAACTGCTGTCATGCAATAATTCATGAAATGGAAAATGACTGCCTACACGCTTTGTTGCATCAGGTGCTTTGCGTAGTTGTCTGGTTTACAGTGTGACAAAGTGCAACAAGCTGAGGTACCCAGCAGCATGAAGCGAAAGTGTTTTGCATTAAAAACTGTGAACAACCAAACCATTTTTAAATATAGGCAGAATCTATAATAAGCAGCAAAACGCCCATGCCTCTCATGGCTAATGAGAATTCCCATCTGCAATGGTCTGCCACATCCCTGGTTAATTAGAAACTAAATTACTAACATCGCTAATTATTCATAATGACATTCTTTTACGTCTGTTAAATTAGTTATAAAAATGATTAGCATAAGAAATGCTCGGCTTTGAAATACTAGTCAATAAGTCAAAAAGCCTCTGTTTGCCTATTTAATCTAATGAAAGGTATTTTATCTCACACAGCATCTGAGCGCGCAGGCAAAATTAACCCTGTGAAAGTAAAGGGTTTTATCAAACAAAGCAAGCAGGGTTGCACTACTGTCATTTACATGTACAGACTCTTTCCACTAATAAATGTATTTCAGAATACTATGCATACTCTGAATAAATTACATAATTTTAAAGGGCATATGTAAAAAAAAAAAAAAAAAAGCTTTGAAAAAATGTATGTCATGATTTAATGTATTAATAAAAAGATGACCCAACTGTCTCCCAGGCTTTCCAGATACTTGACTAACCTATTTGTTTAAAAGGTGTATATGAGCAGGCAAGTTTTCACAGGGTGTCATTTTCCATATAATCAGGAGGGCTTTGTGCTAAATTGTATAAGAAAGCATTCAGGGTTAAAATTCAGCATGACTCTCCCCCAAACAACCCTTCCTGCACCTTCACCCCCACTCCCACTTAAACCCTTTTGGAGGTTCCTGCCCTCCCCTCCCTGTTCTCCTCTTAGAAGCAAACTCAGCACCATTAGCACACAAATGCAAAATAACTAGCCTAGGCCTCTTCCCAGGAATACAAATTAGGGGCAGGTAGTTGAAGAGCTTAGAAAGCTGAAATAGCGAAGTTCACAATGAAAAGGATGAATAGATGAGAGACTGAAAGTGGGGTAAAGTGTTCAGCTTTTGTCATTTAAAGTGACGTCTTTAACTCTTTGCCTTCATGAGGCTGCTCTTCACAAAAATAATAATGAATTGCAATTAAGACCTGAAGGACAAAAGAGAATTATGTGGGAGAAAAAAAAAGAAAAGGAAAAGAAAAAAAAGAAAAAAATATGACGAGAACAAGATTATTTTTCCCTCTTATGCAGCATATGAATATCTGTCAGGAAAGCAGAGAGGATAGTTTTAGGACTGTCATTGTTTAATCTGACAATGGTGCCACTGTAGATAGTGAAACCAATGATATCATCAAAGCAGCTGGAGAAAAGTTTGAGATGGCTCATCAGATCTTCTAAATTTATATCCACACATGAAGCCCTGTAGCTACTACATGTTCTGTTCTACTTTTGGGGACATGATACTCTTTCTTACTGAAATAGGAGATATTTCAGTTGTAAAGTGCTGCTATGTTTAAAGTTATTTGTCCTTCAATTATGCAAAGCCTTTGATTCAGCTGCACCTCTGGACTTGACTGCCACCTGTTTATCCCCTGCTAGAACAAAGTTCTGTTTTATGGCATAGACCTAGGACTAAAGTCATGGTCAGAGTTACAGCTTTAAAAGATTTCTTTAAAATGTATTATTTGTGAATATTGTATCCTGCTGTCGGTATAAAATGGAATGGCCCTTTGATCACACTGGGGACAAGCAGTTCTTTAAACCAGTCATCTGATCCATCTGAATGTGGAGGATGGATAGGGACCTAAGTTAGGTGCAAAAACTCTAGTCCATATTTTCTCTTACCTTTAAGTTATTAGAGCTTCTCAGAAAACCTGGGAAAGCTGTCTGGAAGAGTTCCATGAACCCTCTCTCCCATTTATTACTGCTACACTATTTCCAAACAAAATGTGGTCATTGGTCCCCCATATTCATCCACAAAAGCACAAACCCAAAGATAAGTCATCACTGGGGCAGCTTGTAGCAGGCCATGTAGGATGGATCCACAGACTAGGTACTTAAACAGCAAAGTAACCAGCAGAATCTCAAAAATACAGCTTTTGAAGATGGAAAAGGAAAAACTGAACTGGAAAAATAAAACTAAATAATAAACCCTCAAATATTTATGACAAAAAGTTAAGTAAGTAATATTAGACAGCCCTGCTCTAAATGACAAGCGAGGATTATAGAGCCTTCTGTTTTTATCTGGGATGTTCTTTCTAATTACTGAAGAAGTAAATGTTTTTTCAGACACTCTAATGGCCATTTTTACATTGTTACATTACTGAATTTAATAACAATGTACTTTGGGAAAATTTTGCCAACAGACCCATTTATGCAACATTTAAATCTTCAAAGTATGGCATCTTATCCAGGACCTTTAATTTTATGAAAGAAAACTAAAAATTTTACAGGCTCTCCTGTAATTCCTGCACTAATAGCCAATATGTCTTGATCAGATTTTGGAAATACCAAAATTCTCCTTAAAATAAGAAGTACTAAAATAAGAGAATAATGAACAAATTAAAGGTGACTGCACACTACTAAATTAGCTTTTCAAAAAGTGTTTACGTCAATTCCAGCTATTGCACTTGCATGACAGTTTATGGGTGTGGGAGGAAAGAAAATCTCATTTTATTTGCATTGTTTTACCTGTTTTCTTTGTTGAGGATATTTCAGCTCCATGATGATTACTTGACATTCCATATTCATTGTTTACTGTGACATTAAAAAAAAAAATCAGCTATTTAGCAGCTTTAGGGTATGTCTCCAGGGACAGGTACAGACAGATGCAAGCTTGTCTGTCTGCTCTTCAAATGGCCAGACATGAGCCAGCTCTGATCCAAAGTCATATACAGACACATTCGCATGGCACTTGTGTTTTGAAGTAACCAGCAGGGTTGAGCAACCTGAGTGCAATTACTTGATTCTGGACAGGATCTGGCTCTGTCTGACCAGGTCAGGGCATAGCCAGAGGACCTTGGGTTTGTGCTTGTCCAAGTAGTCAGGCTGCAAAAACCTTCCAGAACAAAATGATGGACAACAGTGACAGCTGAAAACAGCCCTTTCAATGTCATTATAATGTAAAAGAAAAAAATCTTAAGACATATTTTCTTTATGGTAACGTGAATTTGGATGCTTTTCAACAATCTCACCACAGTAAAAAATGAGTTATAGCTTTATGTTTTATTTACATCTTAGAGATGATACATCTATTGTGAGATGTTGCGATTAACTAATCTTTAAAAAGACCTTCCAGACAAGAAGTTTTTGTGGCTTTCTTCATTTCACAATTCCTTTGACTTCTTAAGCATATTTAAAAAAAAAATCAAATTAAAGTGCTTAAATTCTGTCGTAGTTGATGGAAATATTAAAAATTATTCAGAACTACTCATTTTCCTTAGCATGCCCAAGTAAATATTTCCAACGCTGTGGTCTATTCCAGCTTGAAATTCCCCAGTGAAGTCAATAGGAACTGAACACGTGTATCAGAAGTCAAACTTTGCCTCTTTATGATTTCTAGAGCATTTTTAAAAGTCTCTGAAGGAACAACTATATAAAATGCTTTCTGAGGTAAGCCCCATAATGAGAACAAAAGCAAGTATTATTTAACAGCCTCACCAAAATGCAGAGGATCTGGAATAAATCAGGAAGAGTTTGGAATGGATTTATTGGAAGAGTGATGCTTCTGTTTAGCTTTCCGTTTCTTATGGGAAGAATTAGAAATGTCATTTGGCAGATGTCTATAATGTTTTTGGAACTGGAAGGAAATTTGGCTTTTCCATTTGGTGTGGGTGGATGTTCCTCTAGGCCACATTTAACATGTAAAATGAGAGAGGTGGGTTTGAAACCCTTCCTAAATGGAGACTTGTAGCTGCATGTTTTGCAGACTTACCTTAGAAAATCCTCTGCCAGCAACCTGCATACCTGATCCATATATTACCCCCAGAGAGATGGCCCTAAGCACCAGTTTCACCCTTTTTGCAGCATAAAGATTCGAGCCAAAAAAATCAAAGTATCAGGATTCGGAGCAACAAAAAATCAATAGACCAGATAAACTGGTTTATCCTCCTTGCTGCTGTGCAAAGGAGTTATAAACATGACCTAACCAGCCAGATTCCACCAGTGCATCTAACCTTATCTGTGTTTCATGCCACTAAGTACATTTTGGGTTTATGCTTGACATTATATTTAATGGTTGTCCTCTCTGTCCCTCCCAGAGCAGGATGTAATTCTTATCTTTCTGGATTTAGGGGGGTGGGAGGAAAGGCTACTGCTGATAATAATAACCCTGGTGATAATAATAACTGACACAGAAACAGTGAAAGCCCTGATGCATTGCAAGAGACTACAGGAAGCTTCAAAGAGTACCCCACTCTCAGTGCTAGATGAAAAATCCGAAAATTTGCAAACCTGAAGAAGATACAGAGGGACTTGAGCATTTCACCAAACACTGATAGAAAAATCTAAAGTTATTATGCCCCAATACTGAGGTAGGTTTCCCTCCTCATGAGAGGAAACTCTCAAGGTATAACTCAGCTGCTATTCATACATTTGCCTTACGACAAAATGATGACACCGCCATGATTTTTGTACCCTGCATCTTTCTTGATAATTGCTGCAGGAATTTGAGCTGCAAAGACAAGGAAGCCATCTGGTAATATTTATTTTTGATGACTAGAGAAAAACATTAGCAACCTAAACAATGTCTACAGAAATCAGTGAAGCTTGGTGCAGGGGCCCTAGAAACATATCCACCCAGTTAGATGAATTAGCTTTGTGCTGCACCTAAGGGTTCATACTGCAGGTAAAGTTCTGCAATACAATCAAGGAATTATAAATCAAAGTACAGATCAGTCAGTGTACCTTCAATCCTTATAAAGGTACTGAAATACATCTATAAAAATCAGTTTGCAAGTGTTTGGGGTGAAATTAATGGTACCTTCTTTGGTCAGCTAAAAGCTCGATTTGGAGTACGACAGTGGAACTCCTTGCTCAAGGATACTGCGGACAAATATGCTAGAATGGCTTGAGATAGTAGGCTTTAGAAATTAACAGAAAGGCCATTAAAAGCCATTAAAACACTAGATTGGATGCAGGAAGTTTCTGGGTTGAAGAAGCACTTTATTGTTCCTTAAATACTGATGTATCAGTGGTTATAACTTTTTCTGGATGTTCCAGTGCTGATCTCCTGGGCATAAATGTTTTCTAACATCACCCAGCCAATTGCTAACTTTGCAGAACCGTCCATAAGGTATAGCTAAACATCTGTGTCCATGTTGTTGGGTGTTCTGAGGGATACCAGATGCAGTGTCTTGTTGACTTAACTGTTTGAAAAGCTGAATTTTAGTGAAAAAAATCTTTCCTAAGGCCCCTGTAGAGAATTATTTTATCAACATATTTAGAATTTTCATCTTTGCACACAGTCAGCTATGTCCATTCACACTGGAAAAAATTTTTTAAATCTAGCACCACTCTGTGAGGTTTGAGGTTTATTTTTTTTTTTCTATTACTTCTACATTTTTTCTAGGAGAATCCAGATGGAGATGCTGGACAGCCATCTGAGACTTGATAGACTGTAGCAGACAGCAGCTGACACACAGGCAGTCACAATAATTTCCCTACACCCACTTCAGGAAAACCCAAGGCAGTTCTGAATTGGTATGGATTTGTTTCTCAGAAATGTCTTAAGAACATGAGGACTTTCTACGGCCTCAGAAGAGTGATTCATATAGCTCAGGATGTATTTTCTGATGGTGACAACAGAGATGATCTTTAGGGAAAATGTGCAGACATGGCCGCTGCCTGCAGTCCATTCCCTTCCTATCCCTCTCATGTGCCACCACTGTTGTACTGGGATAGTAGGCAGTACACCCAAATTCCTCATTCATTTTACTTTCTGTTCAAGGACCTACGATTCATAAAGCAAACAGTTTGCAGATACACTCAAAGTGCATGTCTTACTTTTAACACCAAATTTACGGAAGTGAAGGAGGTTAAGGCATCCCAGAAGCAGATTGCAGTTGATCTCTGGAAGTTGGTTATCACTACGGGTGTTGATCAGACTGTGTCTAGTTGTGAAGCTTGCTTGTCCCTGAAGATTGCCTTACACATCTTCTCAACCTGCTCCTGGCTGTCACTTCTAGAAAGTCTCTTATGAGGTACCTAAATTAACCTATCAGCAGGCTCTTCCCTTACTGGATGTTCTGCTCTTTCTAGTCTTTATCAAGCAAGGAAATACAAAATATTAGCTTACTACAGCCCTTACAAATGTATAACTCCTGAAAAATCTGTTGGTATAGTCCCTGTAAATTGGGGGAAATTGAATCCAGGTTTTAACCATGGTCAAGACTCCATTCTGTGCAGGGTAATGAAGAATCTGAAAGCAAAGATGGCTCTTTCACAATCACACTAAAAAGCAATCACACTCAAAAATCACACTCAAAAAAATGTAATTACCAAAAGTATTAATAGTCCTGTGGTAAGACTGCTTGCTTACCAAAAGGATGTTTACTCATCACATCGTTTAGGATGCACAGTGAGATAGGCTCCCACTATTTCTTCCTCTCTGCAACCAGGAGGGGGGGGGTCTCCTGAAATGCTCTGCCTGTCCTTCCTGCTTCTAGACCAAAAATCAAACCGATCCTGCTTGAGCAGTGAAGCGGTGAGTACCTGTAAAAACTCCTTGCAGCTGGTTAGGAGGAGAAGAAGTGTTTGCATTTATAAAAGCAAGGTCTCTTGCATTTTAAGACGCAGATGTGAAATGCAAGGTGGTTAGTAACATCTTTGGAGGTGTTAACCATAAGGTCTTATCTTCTCTAGAGAAAATTGTTTGGGCAAGAGTACTTGTTTCCTTGTGTTTTTTAAACAAACATTTTCTACTTATCTAATGTTAAAATCACAGTGCTAAGAGCATGACTGTAGCTTTTGACATCTATTGGTAGAGATGATAAACATTTTCTTGGTAGCATGAATGACCAAACCACATGCACTGAAATTCCAGCAGCTGTGGCCACATGAACACTTTACCTTGTGCTAATGATCATGTGTGAGCAAGCAGTTGGTAAAAAATATACACTTTTTTTTTCCTTATGAATGTGGACACAGAGACAAAAGCTTCCTTCACCTAAGATAAATGAATTGAGCTAACAGAATTAAATCATGGACTACTTCTTTCTTTTGGCCTCTTGAGAAAGGGAAGAAAATGAGAACTTCTGAGGCATCACAAATATGAAGTAGGAACTAATTTCCCTCCATCTAAGAAGTTCAAAAATTATTTTGAAATCTTTTTAAATCTGTGGAAATATGGTGACAATCTAAGCAGGGAAGGTCAGTAGCCTCTCTGACTGAAACGGCAAAAGCTTGGTGGTGAACAGCAACCAAAGCCCATCAATTACCTGAAGGCCCTATATTCTGTGGAAACCAGGCTGTCAGTCAAGTCTCAGGAGCTATTTCTTGTCCTTAAGATGAACTGAACTTTGGGTATGAGCTGCAAAGTGTCCTGGTTTATAAACTGTGTTATATTCTTATTTTCCATTTTATCTTCTTGCTTTTAAGTGCGCTCTGGATTAGGCTTATTTGCAAAATTATAAACCAAATGAAGTATGAAGGAACCAAGATATTGTCATTACTTCATCTAATCTCTAATGTAATTCAAATATTTTATGTAAAAAACGGGAAGTTTGTGTATAGGTCACAGGCATTACATAGCTCTCAGATTCTCATTCTCCTGCAATGTAGTCCATGGTGGGTGAAGTAGTCCACCCACTGTTACACTAAATAATAGCTTTCATAACTCCATATATAACTACAGGCTTCACATGCTCAGGAGCCGAAGGCAGCCTTCTAGCACAATTAAACCATTGACTTACTAAGCAGAGCTGATACTACCTGAAATTACAGACCATTTCTGCTTCTGAATCTTGCAGAAATGGCAGAATTATCCCCATATGGCCCAGCCCAACAAACAAACAAACACCACATCATGCCAAAATGAAGGTTTCCATATCAGCAGGGCAGTCACAGTGGTTGTGCCGCTGTAAAGTCACAGCCCCCAGAGACACTGCCTCTCACGTATCGCAGCTATGTGAGCCTGCCCACTAACCTCCTTCCAAGGGCCCAGGTTTTTTTGTCTCCTTATTTTCCATTTTGCATTTGTCAACTATCCCTGTCTGGGAGGTAGAGGAGCTCCCTTTTGTTTGATGTGAGCTGAACGCCTGGGGGCACCGAAGGGGTTAAGTGGAGGAAATTCTTGTCAACTTCAATAGAGAATAAGGCATTTTAAAGGATTTTCTGTAAGAAGAATCCAGTATGTCTGACATCAGAGCCACAGCACATCACGGTGAAGGAGTAAAATTTCTACTTAAAGGGTTTTTTATACTTACAGAGTGGAAAATATTCATATTGTGGTTTCACACTAAAAATAAATTCTTCCATTCACAGCCAGCAACAGGTAGCTGAGGTTAGATCAAACCACTAGCTTACTAATGACTATGAATTGCAGTATCTATAGAAATGACCAGAATTCACGGCAGCCTCCAAAATAGCCCAGATGAATCATTCTTGAAAAATATTATTCACTCCATAATAAATAGACTCAGCATAAATGTCTACCACACAAAGTATGCTTTAAGTATTTTTTAAAAACTTAAAACACTGTTGCATGTAAATTGAAGTTATCAGTTTTCTACCTTTTGCAGGAATTGCACTTTTTTCACAAGTCTGGGAACACTTAAGTGATTCCAGGATCCTTAAGTTAAGTGACTGAATTGAAAGTATTCCTTTTGCACAAGCATCTTGAATGTAATAAAAAATAGCTCCTAAAGTATTATAAATAAGGAATCTGAACTGTCTTGAGTTTTAGTGAAAACTGTTGTTCAACAATGAAGCAGAAAGAAACAAAAAACTGATTAAGTATTATTGTACCGTGCAATATGGGGTTTTTGGTATAAAGTTATTGGTCAAACACTCTGCTCATGGAAATCAGCAGAACATCTCTGTCCTTAGTGGTGCCAGGTTGATTTACCCAGCTTGTGAATCTGGGCCCCAGTTAAATTATTAAAAACCAAAACCTAAAAATCACAAACTCCCAACAGCAACCACTTGTCCTGCAATGCTGTTACATAGTTTTATACAGGGTTATATTTTCATATATCATATCCCATGTTTTCTCATTAAGGCAAATCTATGGCCATAGGGCGTGCAGACCCTAAGAGGCCAGAAGAAGACTAGGACTGTTAGGAAAGAAAGACTAAAACAAAAAAACAGTGGAAAAAAAATCACTACCACCACGACAACATACTCATTCCACCAAGAAAGCAAATACCAAAAGAACACAAAACTTTAACTGCAAATTTTTTTTGACCTCTGGCATTTCCTTGTCCCAATAAACCTTATTGTACATCTCTGAAATTTTTACCAAGGATGGAAGGTTGTTTTTATTTTTCATTGCCATTCATGCTGTATCCTGCCTTCAGCAGGCAAAAAAGAAAAAAAAACAAAAAAAAGACCAAACCAAAACCAACAAAAAAAAAATTGAAGAAAACATACCTTTCATGCCTTCAACAAGAGATGCCTAAATCGCACGTGGACAATTGCATGTTTAAGTCACTAAATTTAGAAATTTACAAATGAATGCTCTTTGTATCTACTTAGTGTCTGTACTACTGTGGGACTGACTTTATCAGTAAAGTCCCACCAACAATAAATACACCAGTCATTATTTCATGGCCATTGCTGCTCATGGTTAGTTTCTATACCACGTCACATCTGTGCACTCATCCTTCTCTTTATCACTCATCATCTGATGATATCTTCTCCCAAAGTAGTAGTTCTGTATATCTGTGCATCTGCATGAGAGCTGCCTATCAGTTGCTTCAGGAATTGACAAAGGTTTTGAAATTTGTCATATTTGCATGACTAGCAAGAAGAAAATTAGTATTTTCATCACTCGTTTGTCACTGAACGTTCAAAGTGGAAAAAAGCTGTTCTGTTTAACAGACTAACATGCTACGCCTGGGAGACTTCAATATACGGAGTACAGGGCAGGTGCACTCCACTCTGCAGATGTTCTCTCGCAGGGGTGGGAGAAAAGAGCACCTTTCACAGTGTCATTTAGAAAATGACACGGGAAAATTTTACAGCAAAAGTTGATACTCTGAAAGAGGAGTATTGGTAACAGTGAAATATTGTAATTCAATCCCTCATTTCCCCTAAGAAAGATATATTTGTAATGTGCAAATGTATCTCTAAGGGAGATATAATGTGCAATGTAGAAATGTAACTAATAATATTTTGCCCATCTTAATGGGCATGTCAGATGAAAGCAATGCTAGTACACACAGACAGTTCTGTCTGAGAGCAGCTCACTGTACTTTACTTTAAGCGTGTTTTCACTCATATAACATCAGGTAGTGCTTAGAACTGGAGTTTGTAACAGTCACAAAACACTGTGCAGATACTATTAGTATGAATTAGCATATATACTATCAGCTAAACCAAATGAATACTCTCCCCGGACTTTTTCGCAAGAGCTGAGCTAAACTGAATTCAAACTGCTACAGCTTCAGTATACAAGAATAGTTTGATAACACTAAGCTGAAATAAAGGAAGAAAGCCTACACACAAGCTTTATCAGCACAAGTCTGTCAGCAAAAAGCCTAACAGGAGTCTGCAGTACCCTTAATGGAATTAACCCCCAAAACGGAATCTCTTAGCAAAATCTAAAAGATTGATGCCTAAAGGAAGCAACTACATATATCCTACAGCAGTGGTAGGAATAAATTATCTTAGTAGTAGAGTAAGTTAAGTAGGATCAGAATGAAGGTTAAAAATCCTAAACTCAGATAGCTACTCCTTGATTCAAAAGTGTGTGTCATGCAATTATAAACTTTTTTTATTCCCCTAGGCTGCTGGGATTTTCCCAGGACACCCATTCAAGTGTATGTTCAATCAGTACATATTCAGGAATTCACCTCTTGTCTATACAAAGTTTCAAGGAGGTCAAGGAGAATTTTGTCATTGCCTCCAGTGAGGCCAGGCATTTCACCCACCAATCTTGCAGCTGAAGTGAAGTCTTTGGATAAAAACTATGTGAAATGTAAACAGCACAAATCCTGGACACATTTAATAAACTGAACAGGATATCTTTCCATCGAATATTTCACTTAGCTTAATTTATAAACTTAAAAAAAAAAAAAAGTTGAAAGTAATTCTTTTTTCTTAAGCAGAGATTTTAAGGAGTGAGTTGTGACTGTCCTTTTCTCTCCAGCCACATCCTTCAGACCCCATGTATGCAGAAATATATTTTGGACACACTTGAAATATTTTAATAAAATCTGTCCTCTCAGTGGCTAAGCTCAAGTGCAATATTTTACTCACCAGTTTTTCTCTATGAGAGTCTGAAAAATCACTCAGCAATTGCAAGGTTCCATAAGCCACCCACTCTATAACCCAGGGGCTAAGACAGCATAGGGCTGAAAGGAATAAAGAAACAACATTTTCCATATCTTGGGAAAAGATGAAGTTGTAATTATTACCATGAGAGGAATCTTTTGTGACTGTTTTCTTCAGAGATGTGACTTCCAAAAGCAAGAAACACCATCTCAATTCCTTCTTAAAAATCAAGTGCTGTGACATACTAAAGCTTTCTTTTTAGTGAAAGAAAATATAGGAAAATGTCTCGTTTTATGACTTGTCAGTACGTACTTAAGAAATGATTTTGCAAAAAAAAAAAAAAGAAAAAGAAAAAGAAAAAGAAAAGCCATTCCCCAAAACAAAGAAAAAAATTACAAGTTCAGGTTAGATATAAAATATCAATATATCATTTTAGGTAACTACTTTGGAGCCACTGCCCCAGTCACTTCAGCTTTGCAAAATCCTAAAACGTTACCTAGCCAACTACCTTACTCCTTTGAGATAAAAAATTAAATTGGTTGCTTCTGTGCAATAAAGTTTCTACTTGGGGATTAGATTGTGTCATCTGAACTCATGAGAATGTCTGTCTTTGTGAGTGAATTTCCCTTGAGATGAGATTTTTGGGAGGAATCTCCTTCCTCCTGGACTGCAAGTAAATGTGTCCAAGAATGTTCCTGGGCACTATGTTCCAGCTGGCCCCTAAAGGACAGTGTCCATGCTGGCAAGCTGACTTTTGGGAATGGCTTCTGAAATGTGGTAGAGAATAGCTTGGGACTTTTTGGCACATGCTTAACTCACACCAGGCAAACTCTCAACACTTCACTAGTGTGGGCAATTGCAATCCATTGTCCAGGAATATTTTCACCTACTGTCTGATTTATGAGTACAGAGGTGGCCAGAAACACCGTTGCGCACTTTCAGACTTTGTACTGCAATTGTGTCTGTGCAGGAGAGAACAGATCAGGCACAGCTCTGATGGGAAGTTCACCTTTCATACCACAACCCCTGCCTCCCCCCAGCCACACATATTTCAGAATAACCCACACTTTTTTTTGGAAGTCTTTTTCTTCCACTTGAGATGAAGGGGTCTGAGGAGAGCCTTCCTCCCCAACAACAGTACTGAGAGTAGTTAAGATAACCTTCATGTGTGACTAGGGGTTTTTTTTAATAATAGTATTACGGGATCCTCATGCACTAGTTTTAAAGAATGAGCACAATGTTTCTCCAAAAAAGAAAAGATTCTGAGGCATAAAAAATATATATATGATAAACAACTGCATAATCATCATCTGCAGAGCAGTAGAGATAGAAGACAGTAAACCTACTGGTGAAAGGTACAATGCATTCTATGAGAGTTCTGCAAGAAGGCATTGATGCTCCTCCTTCACTTTACTATTTAATGCAGCTACATTTAGGAAAAGTTCACAAAGTGAATTCTTGGTCCTTTAACTGCTCTACTTACATATTTCATGCTGCCATATACTTCGGGGGAGAGAGTGTGAGGGGGGTAGGGAGAGTGGGGAGGGAATCACAAAGCAGCACTCCATCAAATTAGCACGTTGTCTACGATAATTAAACAAAATTCATAAATAAAAAGAACCAAAGCAAATAAAAACATTTTGAATTTTTCTCCTCTTTGCAATGCTTTATGAAAGAGAAATGAGATAGAAGAAAAACTGTTCCCTTTGTGCATTTGACAGTTTGCTTACACCAACATGTATCCTACAAGAAACGACAACACTTGAAGTAAATCAGTAATTAATAAAACTGCACTACAGAGGAAGCTGACAAAGGTCTGAGTTGATTTTGACACCTAAAGCGGAACTGTGTCTAATTATAGGAACAGTTTTAAGTATAACCAAATAGTGCAATTTACTTAGAGTGCAACTAATTTTGAAACATGGATTACTATAGACCTGATGTTTGTATTCATTTCTGAAGATGACAGTGGTAAGTTTGGTCATTTAAAGATTTTCCATTTTAGTGTGTTTTTTTGACACACACTATAAGAGCATCAATACATTCTTTCATCAGTAAACATAGCAGCAACCACACGATTTATGACTCATTTGTATACACCACTTCCTAATCAAAATAAAACGAGGGTAAAAAAGAAAAACTGAAAAAACTCCCTTTGTTCAAGGGGCTCTCTATGTCTGTAAATTGGTGATTCTTCCTGATACACCCTCAAGGTGCACACCAAGGGGCTCAAGTACTCTCCAAGTGAAACTTGTGCCTGCAACTCCTGAAAAATGGCATCAAGATATGCATAACATATCTTGGTGCACCAAGTGGTTTGGTAATTATACAGCAGTCTTTCAGGAAAGCAGAGCTCCTCTGATTATACAGTTCCTTACCTTTTAGAAACAGATTATCTCCCTTGGCAAGACCATTTTAAAATGCAACTTAAACCTCTAAGTATTAAAATATCCATAAATAATCCTACATAATAGCAGACTACATTGTCAAAGCTTCTGATTATTGGTAACTTCTACTGAAATAGGCACCGATCCATTTTAGCAAATTGGAGTCTAGCAATTTGAACATTTTAGCCCTAAGCTTCTGTAATCAGCAAGCACAGTTAAGTCAGAGACAAAAAAAAATTCTTACACCACACGTAAAGAGAGACTTCATATATGTAGCACTCATATCCAAAGGTAACTACATTGGCTCTCTCCTGAACAATCCCTGTGGCAGAGGAACAGCTGCAGTTCATGCTTTTATGGTGGTAAGACCTCTGCCTCTTTCATCTGAAACACAGTGCCAGTGTGTTAAAACAAAGGGGAACTCTTTAAGGACACATACAGCCTTCTGGAGTAATAAAAATAATACCAAAACAATAGAAATAAGATGTTGTCTGAAATAGTGGATTCAATGTCACATGAATGGAAAAAACACTTTATATTTCTGAAAATGCAGTATAAGTGTAGCAAGGTAATCAAGTGTTAGTCCTTGTCCTAAACTTTCAGGCACACAATACTAATGAGAAAAGCATGTTTCATCCTCCTCTTTCCCTTTTTGTCCTATAAGTGGCAGTAAACCTTTATGTATTATGGCTAGGAAAGGTCAAGAAAAGGGATAAGGACCAGAAAGAATAAATATGAAGAGAAATAACAAAGACTGACACATAGGAGTCTACACAGATTGAAACAGGAAATATTTTTAAAGTCAAAAGTACTATGCATATCTGCACTAATGTACGTGTTTTTTGAGTCAAACTGTCCTGACTTCAATGTGACATTAATTTTTATTTGTAAGATTCCAGTTTAAAATCAGATTGTAAAAAATGCATGTACTTTTACTGGTAAGGATTTGCTGTGCTTTGTCACCTGCAATCCCATGTCTTGTGTGCTGTCTACCTGCAATCCCAACTATAATTGATTTATTTAAGATGACCCAATATGACAAATGCTGACATTTTCAGTAAGACATCCATTCACTACTATTCATACAGACACTACTCAATCGAGCGTGCTCTCACATTCAGCCAATTTCTTTCTGGGACTCTGCTCCAGTGACTGACTGAGAATTAGTCTCATCAGATGAAATCATTATTACTTACTGTACCTGCACCCATCTAGGAGGAACATCTGAGACAAGATAGACTGTTCAAATCCATCTTTCCCAACTGTTAATTCCTAAAAATATTTAAATGTTCCACAGTAGAACAGAAATGCATTCTACTTTCTTCCTGCCACCTGAGAAAAAGCCCTAAGGTTTCACTGACCACAAAAATTAATGATTTTGCATTTTGCCAAAGGTGACAAGGGTAATACAGGTAATATCGTACATTTAAATGCTGGGAGTTTAGTAAGAAAGTGTAAAAAATCTATTGTGTTAATCATCATGAGCACTTAACTACTGTACTTCTGCACTTGGAGAATTTGTGCTTTTGAAGATTAATTTGGTAAATCTGTTGAATATGTAAATACTTACTCACCTGAATATGATCTCAAATCCTTTAGGAACACATCTAATTTCCATCTAAAGCACTATTTATTCTCCACTTGAATCCAAGTCTCCTTTTTTACTCTTTTTTTACTGCTATGATCCCTATCTCTAAAAAGAAATTATCATCAAGAATCATCATTTTTCAAACCATTAAAGAGCAAAGTAATAAAAAAATATTGAGCATATTAATTGAGGAATTTCTCAATTTCTCTAAATTCGATGTATTTATTTGTAGGTCATATTATCCTACAGAAAAATAATTTGAAAAAATGCTATTTGTTTCCACTGTTACTAGAATCAACTGTCAGTCCAATCCTGCAAGCCTCTATTCTTTAAACAAACCTTACAGAATCTGTAAGTTAACGGATCAAAACTCTAAAGCAACAACACAAAAAATGGAGAAATAATAAGGGTTTTACTCTCTCTCAAGTCTTCATAGCAGTCTAAAATTAAAGTCCTATATGATGTATATCAAGCATGACTTTCATGGTTATCCTCAAAACCTGTGCATGGAAAATTTTTCTTACTTGGACCTCCACTTTCCTATCTCAAAGGATAAAGTAGCCATGCTTTAATAACATTATCTCAATCCACTTGAAAAGCCCTCTTAATTCTTATTAAAACAATCTAATCTGCTTGAGGCAAGATTTTGGTTTTGTTTAGAATACTAAACCTTATCTAATTAAGTGCAATATTAGGATGTTAACTAATATACACAAGCCAGCTTTTAGGAGTCCAGTGGGCACACATGCCAATCCATACTGAAGCCTAGACCCCAGTGTCAGTTAGCCCTACAGGCTACAATTCCCTACATCTCTGCTCCTGAGAGTCATACACGCAATCCAATTCCTGGTAACGGGCTTACCTGGGGTGGAGGGCATCCACTCTTTTATCCTCATTAAGAACCAAGTGGAAGATGACAACCATTGCTCAGTGTTTAAACCCGCTTCAAATATCACTGTCAACAAGAAGACTTTTCCCTTAGAACCTAACTACACAGACAGAGAACTTACTATGCTGCAAAAGAAAAAAAAAAACCACATCCACAATTTTGGTATTGGATTTTAGCTAGTAGGACTTTTGAGTTGTACCCTCTTTGACTGCTGTACTGCTCAGCCATCCCATAGTTTTCCAGTTTCACCTTCAACTTTCTGCTGAAGTTATCTTCAACTGAAACCCAAATCACTGAAAACACAGGGCTTGCCTTCAGCTTTGTCAAGTTCATCAATACAGTGTAAACAATGAATTTACTATCTACTGAAAAGAGTGGGATTTAGGGTTTCCAACAAATAGCATAAAGGTCAAAGATTCCCCCAGTGTTTGTTTTCATCAGCAAGACTAGCCCAGGACAGTTTAGGCATAAGCACCTAACCTAGTTCAAGAACTACAATCAGTGAACAGAAACACATGATGGTTATCAACCCCTTCAAGAACAAAATTGCTAAAAAAACCCGTAATTAAATAATATAAATCTCTGTTTAGCAGCAGCCAAGCACAGTCTCACGTATATACTCCAATACTCAGTTACAGTATACTGATGTGCTTTAAATATGGACAAATTACTCATGTAACATAAGCTACCTTATTTCTGGCAAATATAGAAATATTCAGAAAGCTAAATATATACTGTTCGTCTTTGTATACCGAAGTATCCAGCCAGCTGGTGCAGAGAGGAAAGAAAACCAGCTTACATTTTTTACCAGAGGGGTAAGGAAAAAAAAAAGAGAAAGAGAACAAGCAGTTTTTAATTTCACTTGATGATTGATAACCAATATGCACAAACACACAGTGTAAGATTTTTGAGTACTACAGACCTATGTAAAATCATCCAAACACCAGATCTGAGATGAAAATTAAGGGGCAAAAAGACAGAACATTTACTCAATGCTCTGGTTTTCAACTTTTAGTGAGTTCTTAATTTATTAGTAATAACTTGTTTTTCTTGGAGGGAGTTCAGAAAAGGCTGTGAGACTTTTTTAAGCGTCAGCTTAAAAATACTTACAACTATTCTTAAATGCCAGCTTAAGAAATGTATAAATAAAATTGAACATTAAGACCTCTAAACTTGGAGAGACATACTCAGAACAGGAAATGATAGTTTGTTAATAAAGAAAGGTAAATCATTCTCTAGGCTTCCGGTGGGAAACTTGGCAGGGAAAGGATTTTGACCTCAGTGGAAGGTAACTGCCACAAATGACAAATCAAGCAACTTTCTTCTTACAAGTGAGGCAAATGTTTGACATAAGGCTGGACTGCATTCAGATCTATCATTCCCTGTGGCATATTCTACCTTCAACAAATAATCCTGCAAGCTTTTTGCACTGACCGTATTAATTACCCTTTTTTTTCCCCTCCTCTCTCTCACTGAGTAAAGCCATGCAAGCCTAACATTTTTTGTGAATGATACTTATTTCCCATTTGAAGCACAAAAGCTCATCACTTATAGAATAGGTCAAGCTTTCAGTGCCTATTAGTCTGAGTCTGGAATGAATTAATTCATTTTCCTATGTTCATTTTCCTTTTCTGTTATAGGAAGAGCATATGAGACATTTGTGCAAAGGAAGGGTGTAAAAATCCTGCATTGTTTTCAGGTGAAGAAGTAATCAAAAACAAAAGAATACATTCAAAAAATCTCTTTTTGGTTTCATATTAGACTCACTGTGGCTATAGCACTGTGAAGTTTGCCATAAGTATTAATTCTCCCAACTCAAAACAATGAATGGGGGGAAAAAATGACAAGTAGTCCAGTTTAATTTCAAACGTTAATATATTTTCTATTTTATAGTGAACATATGCATCGTTCACCCCTTATTTGCAGCAACTATGACGTCCTCATAAAAAGGGGTGACATTTGTAAGATGCCTCTTAAAATAAATATTTCTTTTTATAAAATAATAAAACTTCAAATAAATATTCTTTACACTAAACAATATGTTGAAAAAATTAGAAAATAAAGGCTGAATTTTACTGTAACTGTACAATATACATGAAGTCCAAAGGGAAATCAAAGTCTTGTAATAGAAGGTTTCCGTAAGACAAAATACAATCTAAAAACATACTGATTGATTCACATTCTTCCGAATGTACAACATATTAGTATAATATTTTGTGACTGTGCCATGTCTTATGACAGCACTTACTTTTCACAGTTGAAAATATTATTGTATATACAAAAATATAGCACATTATCTCTGGCAGAAAACAATGAAAAAAAAGGAGTCATTTGCTAATTTACAAATTTTGCAAGTACTATTCACAAACAATAGAGTTGCCTAGGAGTGTCTGTGTTGCTTTAGCTTATGCAATATGTGGGTCACAATGTACTGCATCCCTTTTTTTTCCCCTGTATGCCACTAGCTGGATTCTAACAAGCGTATCAGTTAGGATGGCACACACACAGAAAAGCATTTCACTGCAAACAGCGAAGTACATCCCCAACCCTTCTACTACAGTGCCAAGACCATAGCTGCTTAGTTGGTTGCATATGTACGTTAAAATAATAATCCTTGTTACTTTAGTATTTCTGGCTAGTGATGCTATGTTGGCTTTTCAAAGTTCCTGGGGGGGACGTTGGGAACTTTGCAGCAAATAGTGTTGGAGTGTTTACAGCGGCACCCAGGCCGATTTACCCGGTCGTAACAGCCCTGGCACAACTTAAGGCAACCCTTGGCTGGTAGGTAACACCACAAGCAAGGCAGAAAGAGGGACACTACACCCATGGCGGACCACCTAGTGCAGCAATGTGACTGACTGCAGGAGCAGGGGTTGTCAGCACAGTTGTCCTCGTCATCATTAGAGCAGTGATAGAAGAGGCCCTTCACACAGCAAACGCAAGTCCCGTAATCAACCACGTTCTGGGCTGAGCAAAGACACTGCTTGTCACAGATCCAACACGAGGGGAGGGTCCTTGGATAAGCGCACTCCTTACACTTACACTTTCCACAGTCCTCACACCTGTAGCTGTGTGCTCCCAAGTCTTCTTTGCTCAGTGGCTTCAGCTCACTCAACTTAAGCTCAGACTTGGGCTGCATTCGGACTATCCCGTCAGCAACTGGCCCCGAAGATGATCCTAAAAGTCTGTGTTCTGACGAATTACTGCTCGTACTTGTCCTCGTACTGCTCCGTGAACCTGTGCTGACCGTGCTGATGGATCGGGACAGAGGCGCTCGAGGAGATGCGTGCGTTTGAGTGTGCTGGATCCGGCTAAAATGGCGATGCTCAGACAAGCCATGGGGCCTTTCATTTTTGGGCTGGGTTGTTACCCGAGGAGAAGACTTGATCCCCGGCCGTGGAGCCACCGTAGGTCCCTCGGTGTATTCATTCGTGTTTCGGATGGCTCTGATCTGGTCCAAGGACAGGACGTGAACCTGCTGCATCAGGACATCCCGCAGGTCGGGCTCCCCGTGCGGCCTCCCACTGTCACGCCGAGCCTGTAGTAAGGGCTGCGACCCACTGCCGTGCTGAGTCTCCATCAGGGCCCGGAAGCTTGCTCACCCCGGCAGGCTTAGAACACATCTGAAATCCTGGAGCAACAAAGAGAGGATTCACTATTGCAACACATCTCATGCTCTCTCCAGCAGCCTTTCAAGCCTGCAGAACCCCACAGCACCGCACACAATCAAATAATGCATCAGCCATTAAAACAAGGAGTCACATCTGGGACAAGCACAGTCAGCTGAGTGCACTTCCCTTGGCCTGCTCTGCCTACTGCTGTGAAGAGCTTAAGGGGATTCTTTCCTAGGGCCATGCAGCTTAACTTGTGGCTCTAGAAAGTGTAGGTATTATTCCTGCTAACTAAGGCTTCCCAGGCCATCTTCTGGTTAGACCATGGCCTTTAAAGTGATTAAATTTCAGCCACTTGAAGTGACACTTCTTTTCGCATCAGGCTACTGAAAACCTTATATTAAAAAAAAAATCTACCTTGCAAGTATTCAGCAAGTGTAATGTGACCTGCTGATGACAGACATAATTCTCCAATTTTGTTTAAAACTGGATAATATTTTGGTAGGCTAGTCTCTTTACACATTAAACTTTACATGATGTAAATAGGAAATTTTAGTTTAATACCAATGGTCCCAAGAAAAACACTAAATAGCAATAAAATGTTTGAGGTTAGACATTAAATGAGTTAGTGCTACCAAAAACTTCAACAGCACAAGTAAAAATATCTCTCTCCAGTATTTTAGTGTGTGTCTTACTGGTGCACACCACTGTGATTGTTATTTTAAGGCTCAATACTACAAAAGCAATGCCACCACAGTTGTTTGGGGGTTTTTTTAACATGTAAAAAATTCCATAGACTACATTTCAAACTGTAAATATTACCAAGAGTGGCTTGTGGGACAGAGGCATGCATAATATTATCAAATAATGCTAGCATCCAAGAAGTCTACTTGATTGTGAATATTACTTTAAAGGATCATTAACTACAAAGTAGAAATGCAGACTTTAGAATTTAAATGAAAACTTAGTAAAAGACACAGAAGATGAGAACTTGTAAATAACTTCCACACTCAAATATGCACAAGTTTCAAGTACTGCCCTCTAAATTAGTTAATATTTGTTTTGTCTTTATCATATCTTAAAGTGGCTCCAAAATCCAATTACCTATACAAAAATCCAGAACAATATTTTACAATTAAAGCACAAGCAGGAACCAAACTTCTTACAAGGACCACACAATGTCTTCAATTATACCTAGAAAGAGCACCATAGTGTTTCTCTGTACACACCAGTTACCAACAATAATACTGTACTGCAGTATAATAAAATATAGCCCAATAGTTTAACAATGAATATCTCAAGACACTGTCTTTTTTCTAACATCAATGAAAAACATTTAACCTTTTAACTCCTGGCTCCCTTCCTTCAAGAGATTTTTCTTAAAAAAAAAAAAAAAAAAAAAAAAAAAANAAAAAAAAAAAAAAGAAAATATATATACACATATCTATATAAACAAATGTATAACTTTTAAGTGTGACCATCTATTTTAAATACTGACAAATCCTGGTTTTAGACACAGGATGTATGTTACCCTGTCCATTCCCCCCTCTTCCTTCCCCCCCCCCAAAAAAAAAAAAGTCTTGCAAACTTGCCTTGAAGCATTGCTTAAGTTTTTTTTACAAATTAAAACCTCTGCCATATCAAAAGTTTCAACCAACAGCCTAAGTAGACGTTCTCACCTGAAACTATCTGGAGATAAAATATAATAAAAAATAAAATGCTTTCCCCATCCTGGAGAAGAATTGGCAGCCCTATCTGCCCTCCAGGTCCAGGTTTCCACCAGCCCCAGCCAGCCCAGAGGGTACGCCGGATCAACCCCTGCCTCTCCAGAAATGACAACCCACTGCAAAAGCAAAGCTGACCCTGACCTGAAGGCGCTTTAGACAACCCCGGGCTCGGTGGCGGAGGCCCCCTCAGACGCCAAGGTGGGAGCTGGAAAAGCAGCCTCCGGTCTCCGCTTCCCTCCCCGCCCCCGGCTCCATCCCGGGCGGGGGGCGCGCAGCAGGTGGGAGGCGACGGCCCCTCGCCCGCCGGAGAGTGCAGACAACCTGGAGATAACCAGGAGACATCCTCCGGGTTGGGAGGTGGGAGGGGGCTGCTTCAGCCGCCTTATCAGAAAGTCAAACCCATGTTTCCTTTTAACTCTTCCCCCCTGCCCTCCCCCAGGAGATGCTAAAGGAGCTTCCCCTCCCGGGAAGTGCCAGGCGCCCTGCAGACGGTGCAGACAACACCTCCGGGACAGCTGGGCAAAAGGCAGATTACCCCCTCTCGCCTTGCCCTAAGCACCCATTCAACTTCACAAAGCCAGCCGCTGGAAAAGCTCCTCTTATTTTACGCATATTCTGCAAATTGCCTGACCTTCAGCCCGCCCCGCTCCGCCCCAGCCCGGAGGGACCCGGGAGGCATTTTCAGTGGGGCATCAGGCCGAGCCGGGCGCTCCCCGTTTTTTTTTTTCTCCCCTTGACAGATCCGCTAACAGGAGAAGATGCAAAGAACCAGCACATTTATTGGCAAACCTACATTTGCCTGAAAATGCTTACGGGAGGGCACGTCTCTCCCTCCTCTGACCTAGTACTTCTTCCCTTTGCATCCGCCAAGAGCAGAGGAGCAGATTTGCCTTTTTGTGTGTGCATGTGTGTGATAACACGATTCCCCACTTCTAAGAGTCAAAGTCCACTCTCACCGAGCTCAAGTGCTAGGATTGCTAACTTTTCTTAGCTGTGCTTGGCAAAAGGGTGTGCGAGGGGGACGGGTTTCGCGTCCACATTTAGGGAGGTTTAAAACCCGAGGGGCTTCTTGCCTGCTGTGGAAAAAACCCGTGTACCGCTGGCCGGGGAAAGGGGAAGCCTAAGGGAGAGAAGTCCTCTGCCCATGAATTTCTGTTTTGTGGCCGGAGCCTGTGCAAGGCACCCCCACCCCCATTCCCACCGCACACACACCAACCACGTCCTCTTCTTTCAAAGTGCTTTGAAACCCCCATTAAGGGCCGAGTGTGTGATCAGACTATGGATTAGGGCAAAAGGGACTTTACCATCGGGGTGGGGCAAAGTGACACACAAATAGCTTGCTGAAAACACCAGCAGCTTTTTTTGACGAGGGAAGGGGGGTTGTTACGAAGTAAACCCACCAAAAAAAAAAAAAAAAAGGCTTTTCCTCCCCCTCCACACATGCCCTCTGCATAGAAGAACTTAGGGAAGGACCTTCCTCGTCTTGCAGATCGAATTAATTTCACCACAGAAGTATCTAAGCGTACACACACACACACATATATGTTTGTACCAGACGTGCACTCACTTCCGAATCGCACGGATCTCCTGACGCCACTACAGACAGGCGTAAATCACGCACTGAAAGGCGGGTTGCTCCTTCTCCCCCAAGACCGGGGGACAAACAGCCCCGACGCTCGCCAGCCCCGCTGCGCCCTCCCTTCACCTCCCCCCGGGGCTTGTCGGAAACCCACGCGTGCCCAGCGAGGCAGGAGCGCGCAGGACCTCCCGTGCCCGGCTACCCGCAGCAGCGGGAGCACGCCGGAGCTGTGGCTCCTTGGAGCGCACCCCCGCCCCACCGGCAGCCCCCGCAGGCATTCCGGGGCTCCCGCGCAGCCCTCCGCCCCCCGCGCAGCCTTCCGCACCCCCGGGGCACGCCCGCGGGGCACCAGCGCGGCGCACCCCGCAAACACCAGCGGAGTTCCCCCCACCCCTCCCCGGAGAGAAACCGCTCCGAAATCCCACCTCCAGCTCCTCTTTGAGAAAGGAAGGAGAAGGGAAGGGGGGGGAGAGGGAGAACCTGTACGAATGGAAAAGGGATCGGCCTCAAACATTTCCACGAGTTTTCTTGGAGCAACCAAGGTG
>VZRF01003355.1:0-180754 GCA_013396875.1 Vireo altiloquus | reverse complement strand
CCGCCGCAGCTCGGGGCCGGCACCTCCGGCACCTCCGGCACCTCCGGCACCTCCGGCAGCTCGTCCGGCCGGGCCGGGGCCGAGCGCGGCGGGGCGGCGGGCTCGGAGCGGCGGCACAGCCCCCCGCCGCCCGCACATTGTTCGCCGGCCCCTTTCACCACGGGGGAAAAGGTAATTGACAGCCCCATTGTCCGCCCCGGCCCCCCGCGGCTTTAAAACACTCCGGGGCCCCAGTCACACGTTGTCAATGGGAGCTGTCGGAGGTGACGAGTGAAGAAGGGCTGTTCAGGAAACAGTTTGAGCCCTTCAAGTGGACAGGCCTCAGTGACTTCTCCGGCGCTCCGGCTGCCACAGGCAGCCCCTTCAAAAATAACCTTAAAGCAATAAATCATACGTGTTTCCTGCACTATACAAGGAACAGCTGGTTATTTTTCTGCACTTCCCCCGTCCCCCCCTCCTTTTTTTTAAGCCTAAAAATTATTTAAGCACAGGAAATCAAGCATGTCAAAGTTTGGCAAAGCAGTTTGGGTGATTTAGCAATTACAACACTTCTTTCTCTATTAGCCAATCCTTGGGCTTTGACTTTTTATCTCCTCATTTCCACTGGTTTCTGCATCTGCTCCGATGACTGGGGTAACTCATCCCTTGTCTTCCACACAGCAAGGGAAGTGATCTGCATGGTTTGCAAGGAAAAGCTGTTCACTCTGATTCTTCTCTTTCACAGGAACTCTGTATCCTGGAGTTCAAAAAGATGTCATGGACTTAGCCAATCGATTTATTTAGGAACAAAAACCCTGAACCTGAGAATTACTGAAATGTCTCATAGTAGGCAAGTCTGGACGTTTGTACTTAGTACCCTTAACTATCTGATGCAGGCAGTGTTGATGCATCGCCACGTGTGATACATCATATATGATGTGTGTGCATAAAAACGTGTTGGATGCATTAGATTTTAAATATAACTACAGTTTTTTCTCCTAAGGCCTCTGCAACCTCAGGCTCTGTTGCTGCAGCTGGATCCACACGGGCCAACATTTGTGTTTGCACCAACCCCCTTTAGGAGCCCACCTGCCTGGATCTGATTTCAGCCTTGGAGCTGTCATTTCCTGCCATCACATGAGGTAGTTAGTGCATGCTAACTAACTAAAACTCAGATCTGTTAGTGTTGCAGTTCAGCAATGCCCAATTCTGCCAATATATTCAGTGGTTGGAACTGATGATACACTTAGGAAATAAAAAGCAGGGGTCAAATATTCTTTGCAATGTTCTGCAATGTCGGTACACTGTGACTAAAACATTGTATTCTAGCCAGAAATTTAACTCTTAAAAAAAACTGACAGAAAAGCCAGGGAATCAAGTAAGGGGAAAATTAAACCTTTTTAGAGGTTTGGAGTCGGTGAAAATCAAGGTAAAATAGAAAGTGCTTTTAATGCTGCAGCATTAAATTCTCCTTACATAAGGTAGGATATATGTTTTTATTTCTTTACCATGACACCTATTAACAAGATATCAAGAATATCACTGTTGGCTTAAGGGTGGCCAGAGGGTATTTATTTGAAACAAATGGTCATGACAAAGGAGGTGTGGGGCAGCAGGTTGAAGTCTGTGATCTGCGCAGTTCACTCCATAGCATTAACCCATCCATTTTGGCAGCATCGTACTGGTGGGTCAGGCCATGGGAAGGAAGATTTGCATATTTTTAAATTTTTTAAGTACAGTAACATACTGTCTTTCACTTGCAATATGATATGTTTGTATGTCTGTTAATATAATTTCATCTCCTCGTGGATGTAGTTTCAGTTCATCTATCCACAGCACATTTCTGCCCTAGTTTAAAGGCTAAGGTAACATAGGCTTGCTAAGTGCCTGAGACTCATTTACAGGCAATTTTAGCCAAACCTTACAGCATGCTGTAAGACATGGCCCTTCTGAATATCTTTTGAAATCTTATGGGAATAAAAGCTGTTCAAAACCTCAGACCAGATGCATTGGTAGGATCCAGCCTTTAGCTTGCAAATTACTTCAGGAAAGGATCTCCTTCCTGTTTGGCAACTTCCTAGAACACTTTTGCAGCCGGATATATAAACTGTTTATTATATTGAGGAGGAGATACTCATCTGTGGTGCTTTACCATTGCTCACTTCCATCCTCTGAGAATCCAACACCATATGGAAGTCAGAGGTTATCCATGTCCTGCAGAGGGAACTCATGATGGAAAGCTTTTACTGTAAAAACCTGTTTTCTTACTCTCCTTTGCTGTGACCAAGAATTACATGTTCTCTTATACATTAATTATCTTATAATTCACATTATACCAACTAATTTAAGGTCTGCTCACACACTGAATGTAGCAATATTTTGCTGTTAAAATGAGTGGCACTTTAGAACCTACCACCTTGAGGGCTTTGAAGTATGTCTTTTTTGCTGGGGAGCAGTATAAAAATGCCCAGTTAACAAGTTTGCTATTGCCTTTGCCCAGCAGTGCAAAATTATTGCTCAGCCACCGTTAGATCAGTGGGGAAAAAGAATCCCACAACGAAACAATAATTAGGATCAAAACCTCTGCTGTTCACTGACCTACATGTCGAAGAGCACTTGAAAAACCATTACAGAATATATGCTTATTCCCTAGCAGAGCTGAATCCTTCACTTTTCAATTTTTCTCATATCTTTGGGTAGGCAGAAGAAACAATCCAGTGTTTTGGAACACTGCTGGCAGATAAAAACTAAATGTCAGTACTTTCCTGACAAGCTTTTCCTACTTAGCTATGCTCATTTTTAATGGGGGATTAGAAGCAAGTATGACAAATATTTTTCTTCCGATGTACAAACAGGTCTGTGAGCTAAGGCTGTGAATCCTGCCATATGAAAAGAGTGACAGCAAGATGGCAGGAGAGCTGACATCATGTGCTGAAAGAGGAGTGACATCAAGGCTGACAGAGAAGCTTAACTGGACAGTCAAGTGTGAAGAGAGTGCAGCTGGACAGGTGTCTCTAGATGACAAGATGGAAGACAAAAGTGACAAGAACTAGTAACTCTCTGAACAGGGTACCCATTTCATTAATTTATATCTTTGTTTATATTTTTATTTCTTGCCTTATAGCCACAGAGAACCATGTGTTGTTTCTGGATTGCAGTGAGGAAACTGTTCTTGCTTTTACTTTGCCTTTGCCTCAGTCTTGAAGACACATTCCCTTAACACTTGTTGTGAAATCTAGAATATAATAAAGTCAAAGGGAAATTTACCATCAAGTTTAGTGTGGCCAGGGTTTTACAACAGTGTCAGCAGTGTTGTACTTGCATAGACCAACCTTAAAATTTGACAAAAAGAGGGGAACTTTTCCCACATTTCCCCCCCACTCCTCTTCCCAAAAGAAAGATGTAAGCTGCTGTTGAAACACAGTTAATGGTACTATAGTCAGATCCATGTGAACTTGGAGGAAGAATGCTCATTCTGCAGGATATAGGCTAAACACAGCCTGCAAACTCAATTTATCCAGCTTTTAAGCTACTCCCAGGAGTAGCTGCAGGAGCAGCTTGGAAACGAATTACATAGCAAATTCTCTGTTTCTGGGAAACATGGTGCTAATTTGCATGCCAGTCCAATGGACAACTCCATGAACACTCTAGCTTGGGCTATGTGAGTCATAAATTCTGGGATAGAAGGATAATGCTGTCTCTTAAAAGGAGGTGTTTGCCCAGACAGCCAGAAAAAATTGGTAACTACTGATTTAGATCACGGTAAAATTTTCTTTTGAGATTCTTGTCAGTGCTTCCACCATTCAACCAGGAAGAAGTTGGGCTGCCAAATGAATTGAGGTTGAAACCTGTTTCTGAGCATATATCTGGGTTCAGTAGCACATAAATGTAACAGATGAAGCTCTGAATCTTTTGAAGTCTATAGGAAAACTACCCTTCACTTTGATGAGGTCTGAATTTCATCTTTTTCCCATCACCTTCTTCTTCCCTGTTCACTCATTTCACCTCATAAAACAAAAACTGAGTCCCATGTGTGTTTTTGTATAACTGTCTAGATTCCTTTGAGCCATGCACTAGCATACAAGCTCCATTTGTATGTACAAAAGCCAGCTATACATATGCAATTGCACTAACTGTGCATGAGAAGATCCTCTACAACCTTAGGCTTCAATTTATGAAAATCTGATTCTGGAAGCTTTATGGTTCCAGACTTAGGGAGAGTCAGGGAGCCAAGGGATGTGTCTGTCTGCTACATTTTGCAATGAGCTTTTTACTTGGGAATAAAACCTGCAAGATGCTGAGTGCTGCTGTTTGCTTTAACAAGAGTCCCTTTGAAGACATGGTAAAGTGGGATCCAATTTTGTGAGAATCCGATAATGAGAATCATGAGGAAAAGAAAAGGCCTTAACTGACTCTGTCTTTAAGTTTTCTGGAGTCCTTTGTATGGATTTTCTAGTGCGTAGAAGGGCTTAACACACATTTTTCCTCTGTCTGGAGTCAGGGGACGAACAGGCCCTGCTGTTGTCAGCTGCACAAGGAGCGCAGACATCACGCGTCTCATCCTCAGAAGTCCTGCTTTTACTTGGCTTCAGACGCATGGAAGCTTTACCCGAGTAATGACAGGAAGATAAGGCTCATTAGCTAATTAATTCTCACAACGCCCAGGTCACACCCCTTCCGAGGCCGGTTGGGCACAGGTGTGTTGGACACGCGGATGTGCACAAACATGCCCTTCCTAGAGCAGCGTCTCCCCTTCCTGCAGCGCCTGCTGTGCCCGAGCACATGCTGTGCTGCTAAGCGAGGACGGTTTGAAGATACATTTTTGTTACACAATTTAGCCGCCATGCCCTGGGATATCTCACCTCCCATCTTGGTGAAATTCCCTGCCTGTGTCTGCCTTGGTGCTCCAGATGCTAGAAGTTAATTATCCTACAGCAATCTGACACCTGTGCTACCTCACAGCTGTATTTGTGGTGCATGAAAAGATGCTTTTAGCACGGAATGTGCGATCATTAAGTTTTAAAAACATTTAATTGGGGGAGGGGGGGAAATGGGAACAGAAAAGGACAAAGCTCCCCTTGCAGGTTTGAAGCCCACAAAAAGCAATGCTCTATGCTCCCTCTGCTGGCACCAGGGCAGCCAGCCCTTCCTCTCCGAGATGGATTAGCACAGCAAGGCACCCACACTATTTCAGCACTAAAAAGTCATACGTTAATGGCATTGCTTTTGCCAGGTGTAATAAATAAAAAGCCATTTAAGATTTTTTTCCCCCTCATTCTGTTTTTCAGAAACAAGGGTTTGAGAAAGAAACAGAAAGCATAGCTAGGCTGCATGATTCTGCATTTATACTTGTATCTAGGCTGAATACACTGCTTCTTGTTACATAAGCTACAGCCAAATAGGCGAAAATACATATTTAAGGTATCATTCATAGAGAACAGAGCAATAGCACTTTATTATTCTTATTTTCAAGTTGAGTATTTTTTTCATGAAAATCATATGTAGGCTGAGTGTTGCTATTCTATGACTCCTGTTTTTCATTCTAGCTATTTTGGAAGTTCTTAGGTTATTAATATAACTAACCTATTTATTTAAATGGTTCAATGAATATTAAATAAGGTTTTGCTTTTCCTTTAACAAATGGTAATATATGTTGATATTTTCCTTTAGAGAATGACCATTGGCATTGGTTTAATGAGCTGCAATTTATCACAGATATTTTTCTTTAACTAGCGTGACTTAAAATCTCTCATTTGTGAAATTATATTTATCTAATTTCAATTGCCAAATGAAGAGAGGAATTATTTTTGAATTTTTTTATGCAATATTTTTTGATGATTCTGATGACAAAATAATGCCAACACACTACTATTTTTTTTTTTACTTCTCTTATCTGGGTATGCTTTTGTTTGCAGTGGAAGCGTTGGTGTAAGTGAACAAGAACTATGTTTTTTCCTAACTTTGGCTAAGAAACAAGGCAAAACCTTTGGGTCGAATGACTGAACTATCACAGATCAGGTACCTCTTGAGGAAGAAGTACAAAGGTCCCCTTCAGGAGAGGAGCAAAAGTGAGAGAGATGTGTGAACACTGGCTCTATAGTGATTCTTCTGTGCTGTCCGTGCTGGAAGGAAGTGATGAAGATGCTGCCCATCAGCTGTAGTCCCTTGTTCCTATTTTCCGCTTCTTTTTTATCCACTTTGCTTCCTGCAAAGAAGGATATAGCTGGAATGAGAGCTGAATTGCCAGAAGGCAGATCTATTAACAGTTTTGCTTCAGAAAAAAAAAAATACAGTAAGGGTTACTTTGGTATAATAGAGAGGCTTTGGTGAGGTGCAGATGGGGAAAGCACACCTTATGCAGACAGGCATGGCTGAAGCCAAGCTAAAGATTGGCCAAGGTCAATATATCAATGTACACATACAGTACAGGTCAAATAGCTCTTGGACAAACTGGGGACACTCTCAGCTTCAAACAACATTATCGGCTACAGTTGCAGAATACTATGACTAGTTTTGGAGGTTTGACTTACTCTTCTCTCTCCAAAATCAATGACAGTGGTTGACGCTATGACCAAACAAATTTCTTGAAACAGAACCTTTATTTAGTACAGAGACACTTCAAAGAAAACACATTTGAAACTAATTAAGAAATATATGCATATCTAGCTTTTCCCTGAGGCCTATCTTTCCTTAGATCTGAAGGGCCTAACAAATTTCACTGCTTTTCTCTTTCTCTCTTTCTCTTTCTCTTTCTCTTTCTCTTTCTCTTTCTCTTTCTCTTTCTCTTTCTCTTTCTCTTTCTCTTTCTCTTTCTCTTTCTCTTTCTCTTTCTCTTTCTCTTTCTCTCTCTCTTTCTCTTTCTCTTTCTCTCTCTCTCTTTCCATGTTTCCTTATCAGCTTCTGATAAGTAACTACAGCAGGATAAGAATAGTTTTTCCTGTTCCACAGTGGGACAAGGCATTTAAACTTTTTACACAATTCACACAAAAATACCCCTCCCCTTTCCCAAAGATTATTGCTGAATAAATGAAAATAAATAAGATTTTGCACTTAAAAGAATATGTAGTCATTTATTTCAAGCAAAGTATTTTCAATAGGCAGGCACATAGTGCTGAGATTCTTTAAAATGCTGCTCCAGTAGCTCGTGTTGAATGAACCGTGGTATTGCTCTGGCAGCTTCCCCATTGCCACCTGCTCAGGGGATTAGCTAGGACCTAGAAGGACTAAAGGGAAGAACTGCACATCAGCTAAGCAGGGGAAGCCAAGGGAAGAGAACATGGGTGGAAGACATTTTTTGAAGTTAAATAGTTAAACAAAGAATAGTAAAATGAAGAAAAGTGAAGTCACAACTCAGATTGGGGCTGATAGATTGTATAACCTAAAGCAAAACCTCACAATATGAGCTTCTATTTAATTTGGAGGAGGCAGGCTGATGGAGAATTCTGAAGTGGGGTGGTATAAAAGTTTTTCTGAATTTAACCCAAATAATGGACCAAAAACCACAATTTCCTTTAGTAACCACAGTTTTAAATGGATGTGATTGAGGGCCCTGTTCTGAATGCAAAAAGCAAAGGGAAAAATTGTGTGAGAGTTCTCTGTTGATAAATCCTATTGTGCAGTCTTAGAGCAGACTGTAGTTCAGCTTATGATGTAATGAGTTGGGATATAACAACTGCTCATGATAGCACTTCGAGGTAAGTGAGGTGAGTGGATATTTGTACTTTACTTTCCCATGTACTAGGACACTGTTGGTCTCTGTGGAAGAAGCAGCTGAGGTTTATTTATCTTATTTTAATGCAGTAGTTTTTGTTTAAAGCTGAGAGAATTCCTTGCCAAGAATTTGATCAGAAACATTAAAATCCCACAAAAGATTTTCTGATAGGAAAAAGCTCCTTCCCCATTTCTGTCTAGCTTTAACAATATGACTCATTATTATTTTTTTCTCTCCCCTGTCCAGTTGTGGAGGGCAAAGTAGAGCAGCTTTGGTGGGTGCCTGGCATCCAGACAGGGTCAACCCATTGCATATGGTAATTTCATTTCATTGACCAAATTGCAAACATAACTCCCAAAATTGGTATTCCCCATAATTTTATTTAGTAATCTGATCAGTTTTACAATGGCCGCAGGTACCATTCTGCTCGATCAAGTGTCAGTCTGTCTCAAAGGTTTGTGCCAGCTTTTGGGAGGAAACATGGTCATACTGGTTTCAAAGTCAGATAGTATTACATCTCACAAAATTAGACCAAAAGATTTTTTTTTTCTCTTTTTATGTGCACACTCAGAAGGCAAATCTTCCTCTACTGGTAATTGGATTTTGGAGACATTCTGCAGTTTGCTGTAGCTGCTCACGTATAACCTCAAATAAAATGTTTTGCATTCATTTAGCCTAGAGGGTCATGAAAATGGATTTTATGGACAATATGTTATTTTGTTATGATACTTCATTTAGCATTTTTTTTGTGTGCTCATTAGTATCATTTCATGGGTAATTTAGGACAAAGCCATCCAACTGATAGCTTAAGAGATATTGTGGCCCATAGGCCAGTTCTAGTCCTCAGGACAACTACTACACCAGATAAGAATTATTTTCCCTGAGAAAACATCTGTGATATGATCCATCCCACAGTAGTCAGGGAGTTGTGTAGCATGAAGGTGAATTAGTATTGGGAGTCTGAACAGCTCACATAATACGCAGTGGATGTGCACAGTAGGAAAAGTAATGGGTTTATCATGGGTAGGATGGACAAAGGATGATTCCAATCCTACTGAAAATTGCCCCCTAACTACATCTATGAGAACCCTTGTATAAACATTTACCCAAGTACTGAGTTCACACAGTGGTATGCCCCAAAATGAGATTTGAATGCTTGCACACATAAGAAGGAAATCACTGCTGTGCTAAGGCAGATGGACTGTGACAGCACATTCTCCTTTTCAAGAACAAGCCTAAGGTAAGTGATGATGAGGAAATCAGAGAAAGGCTAAGAGGTTAAATGAATGTTTAGAATTCTGTGTACTGCAAAGAATTTGTCTATCTTCTTGTCTTTTTTTCTCCAATTTCAATAGCATAAATAATCTCCCAGACACTTAACCTTATCTGTAGCTACACTGGAAAGGTGGAATTTAATGGAGTATGGTTAAAGGACAGAAGCAGGCACTTTTAGAGTACTTCAGATGGCTGATGGTTAAGATGAGAAACATCATGCAAGTGTTCTTCAGAAGCTATAAAAGAAACCAAGATTATTTATTTAGAGGTAGATGTCTATAAGTACTGTGATAGCTTTGTCACGGAGCTCTTCATTAGGTCAGGTGTAAATCACCATAATTCAACTCCTATCTCTAAGTTTCTTTGTAGTCTTCTATTGGGAAAGCACTGATGATAAACTGGTGTTCAATATAAACACACTGGATTGCTGAATGTATGCAATATATATGTATAAGACAGAAAAGACAAAAGTTCTTAATTCTGTATGAGAGACACACATACTGGAACAATTAATATAATCTAGGATAATATTAGAGGGAATAATAATGCAACTGTGGCCATAAACCTCTTCTTTACACCTGCAAATGGAGAAACTGATTATTCCTTTGGATACATTTGCTAGATTTAACCTCTTTTCTGTAGGGAGGTTTATCCTCTCTGTATGAGAAACAATATTGACTTGTGTTGCAGTGTGCTGGCTGCTGGATCAGCTGTCACCAGATAACAATGTATAATTGCATACTGCCTACATGACAGCATCCTGTTGCCTCCTCTCCAAGAATAACTTCACTGCAGAGTACATTGTTCTACAGGGTTACTGCCAGTGAAGTCACATGCTGCAGACCTCCAAGAAAAGGAACAGTTACACTGGTCCAAAAATCCACATTTAAAATTAAAAAAAAAACAAAAAAATAAAAAAAAAAAACATGACAGAAAGAAGGAAAAAGCCCTCCCTAACCTCTCCTTTCCCCCCAAACCCAACCAAAAATACCCAAACCAACAAAGCCCAGCAAGAGAGCCCCAGTGCTCAATTTGCAAGGAACAAAAATTAGGCCTGCTAAAGTAAAGGAACTCTCTTTTCTTGACAACTTTTACACTCCCTTTACACTTCAACTATGATTACATACTGGTTTTTTTTTTTCCTTTGGGGCTTCTGACACATTTAATACACAGAATAGATTGTGTTCTTTGATTTTTGTCTTGTCATTTCCTAGGTGTTATTTCATAATGCTGATTATTAATTGTTTGTAAATGCATTGCAGTTTAGACATTCTTGTCCTTATGTCAGCTCTATCTCTTGTTGACATTGCTGGCTGTTGTAGGTGTCACAGCTGTAAGGGTTATGGTCTTGCCTGACTGTAAAGAAATTCAGTATATATTTATGAGTGGGAAGACACTACGACTCATTTTTCTTTCCAATCTTTTAAGTGAACTTTCCTCTCACCCAGTGAGATAGTTACTGCCTTATATATTCTTTTAGAGTTGCTGTAGCTAGAAAAATAAAGAGCAAAGAAATAAAAGGACGTTTTCTGTGTATTGGGAAAGAAGTGAAAGTTCTATTTGTAATGGAAAGCACAGATATATACCTATTTTCTCATAATGGTAGTTCATTTTAATTTTTCTCTGCGTTTTTCATGGGCTCACATTGCTAATGAAATGTAAAATTACCACAGTAGTATTTTATAAACATAGGCACATAGAGGTGGACTTTCATCCTTTTTCTGAGTCCATCGTGAAATAGTTAATTTTAGTTTACTGGTTACTAGAGAACAGTCCTCATCATGCAGGTGTTACCTTAGTTACAAGGTGAATACTATATGGATTATATTATAAAATATCTTTTAAAATAGCCTTTTCCTTAAGAAACAGAATTTTATAAAGCTCGGATTTTTTTTAACAGTTATAGTGCTGAGTAATACAGTGTTCTAATAAGTTCATTTCAAATTGAGCAGAATGCATGAAATTAAAACTGGTAATTTTAGACTGGGTTTCCAAAAATTTGTGATACCAGTTTTTCAGTCAGATCTGATGACAAATGGATTAGGCTGTCATTTTCATTAGAAGAGAATGATTGCCGGGAAGATAAAGTGGTTTGGTGTGGCATCAAAAAAAAAAAAGAGTGGCACACACACATGCATACAATACAGCCTCAGTCAGCCTGAGACACAGATCTCCTGCATGTGTCTTCCTGCAGCTTGTGGCCAATAGGTTTGCTCCATTTTGGAGATGACAGGGCCCACTATGGTGATGGTATGCTGGCAGCAGTTATACCTTCCAGTAAAAGTGCACCGTGTTTTCATTTATATTGATGGTTCCCTCCCGTTCCCAGCACTGTGCCATTAAAGGTGTTAAATCATTTGTTTTCTTCCCATTACAAAATATTTCTCAAAATGCACTCTTTTGATAGCTCACATCACTGCAACACATACAATCTAAAACTTCTGAAAGCAATCAGGATTATGTTCTCCCATTTCATCCCTTTGATTGAAGAGATTAAACAATGACAATACCTCCTAGGTCCTTTATTTTCCTCACCTTGCCAATATCGACTTTTTCTACCAAACTTTCAATTTTTTCCTGTTGGCTTAACCAGTCAACATTAAGCATTTCTAACAAGATATTTATTTCACTTATATTTCAGAGATTATTAAAAGTCAGTATTGTATGTTTTCCTAATGATAGGCCTAATATTCATGTTTGTTAATATTGTCTTTTTTTTTTTTAATTTTGCTCTCTTAAACAGGTCTACATCATTCTATGCATTTTTCTAGTGAAATCTTAGAGAAGTTGATGGGAAATTTGGCATCAACATCAAAGAGGGTAGGATCTCACACTTGCATTTATCAAAGTGTACTTGTATTTTTCAGTGTGAGGAAGTCTTATATTCAATGCTCGCCACAGAGCTTTGAGAGAGCAGGATTAGAGCAGAACCCAGCACATGTTAGAATATCAGGCCAAAAGGGTACACTGTCCTGACCTAATACAAATACTCTTATCATAAAGATGATATGCTATTTTTACCATTCACAAAAGCCAGAACTAAAGGTGTCCTCATCTGAATTTTTGAATTTTCTTTTATTTTGGAATCAACTTCACATATCACATGCATGCATTAATTCATTCTCCTAGATTTCCTAATATTAAGAAAGCAAGAGTGGGATTTGTCTCATATGACTTGAAGCATAAGCAAGTTAGATGTCTAAATCTAAATTAGGCTGGTTTTTATACCCCCAGGAGAAAAGTAGGTATTGCTGGATGTGTCTGATGTTATTCCAGAAGACATTATTATTGTGCAGAGTTTATGCCACAGTTTAACCCCAGCTGGCATCTAAGCCACACAGAGCCACTCACTCACACACCATTCCAGTGGGATGGGGGGTGGAATTGGAAGGGTAAAAGGGAGAACTCAGGTGCTGAGACAAAGACAGTTAAAGAGGAAAAGTGAAAGTTGCACACACAAGCAAAGCAAACCAAAGAATTCATTTACCACTTTCCATGGGAAGGGAGGCATTCAACCATCTGCAGGAAAACAGATCTCCAACAGTGACTTGGTGCTGAGGTTTAAGCCCAACCAAAAACCATTTACCAAGCAGCTTCTCTGTCACTTACCCACCATTGGGTCAGCAAGAGAATTGGAAGGGTAAAAAGTAGAAAACTTGTTAATTGAGATAAAGACAGTTTAACAGGTAAAGCAAAAGTCATGTATGAAGCAAAGCAAAACAAGGAATTAATTCACTGTTTCCCATGGATAGGTGTTCAGCCATCTCCAGGATGAGAGAGGAGGGCACTCTCCTCCAGGAGAGCCGGGCCACATCCCACATAACAGTGACTTGGGAAGACAAACATCATCATTCCAAACATCCCCCCTTCCTCCTTCTTACCCCCCTCACTTTATTTACTGAGCATGATGCCATATGGTCTGGAATATTCCTTTGGTCAGTTGGGGTCACCTGTCTTGTCTGTGTCTCCTCCCAACCTCCCATGCACCCCAACTTTCTTGTCAGCATGGCAGTATAAAAAGCAGAAAAGGACATGGCTCTGTGTAAGCCCTGCTCAGCAATAACAAAACCATCTCTATATTATCAATCCTGTGTTCAGCACAAATTCAAAACACAGCCCCGTGCAGCCATTGGGGAGAAAATTAACTTTACCCCAGCCAATACCAGTACACTCGGGAAGACAAAAGCCATCGCTCTGGAAGTCCTCATTTTCTTTCTCCTTACGTGAGCTTTTTATGCTGGGCATGACAACCTATGCTATGGGATATCCCTGTGATCAGCCCGGGTCAGCTGTCCTGGCTGTGCCCCCTGTCAGCTCCTTGTGCACCCCTGGACTAATTGCTGGTGGGATAGTATTGGTAGCAGAACAGGTCTTGAGTTTGTGCAAGCCCTGCTCAGCAATGATGAAAACATATCTCTATTGTTAAAATTATTTACATCACAAATTCAAAACACAGCCCCGTACCAGATACTGTGAAAAAAACCCACAAACAACAAAAACTCTATGCCAGCCACAATCAGAACAGGTAATTTCCTGTTTTTCTCTGTCTGTCATGACAAACCTAGAGAGACTGTTTCAAAGATATTGGTGCCTTTATTGCCCAAGATAGATTCTGTGAAGCACACCCTAAATTTCCTACATTCTTTGCCAAAGATAGGTCTTTTGATTACTCTTAATTCTTGAGTGCTTCAAAAGTACATTATGTGTCTTAACGTTGTCCTTTCCTGGACCCGTTCCAAACAGTTGAGAATGATTTTGGAGGGGCTGGCTCTAAATTACTTGTAGTTTTTTTAATGCTAAATAGGATACACCATTCAGGTTGGTATCGTGTTTTATTTTTCCTTTTTCTTTCCTTTTTCTTTCACTACTAGAGTCCCTTTTTATCTTTGTACTTTTTTTTCCCCTTTGGTAACTATATAAGTCCTATTATTCTCCTTTTCCCTTTTTGGCTTATTCAGATTTAAGAGTCCTTGGATTCCTTTCCGGCCACTCCTTCCTGTATATGTACTTTGAACTCTGAATAGCCCTTGTGAAGACATTCTGACCATTACTTTGCCTTATACCTCCTTTTTCCCCCCCACAGATGAGTTTCATTCCTTTTTCATTTTCCCAAAAAGTCCCCAATGTTTTTTCATAAAGATAAGCTTTAAGCATTTATTCTTATCCGATATGCAATATTTTATGTTCTCTAAAATATTTCTTGAAGTGGAGTTAATTCCCTTGCACCTTTTTTTTTTCTCTCTGAATTATTTTCTTCTGGTACTGGATTCAAATTCTCTGATTTCATAGTTTCAGTGCCCCATTGCTCAGCTGCTGAAACTTTGACCCAACTCTTCATCTTTTGTTTTTGGTATTCACTGTACGTGTTTGACAGTTTTGCATCTGTATGCACTGTCTGGAGACTTCATCAACTAAAATGCAGTCAGAGGTGTGTGCCTTCCCTGGCTCTGTTCCAGAGTGCTGGCCTAAGGGGTATTCATGAAATTATTGCTATAGGGGTTTTTTGTTCGTTTTGCTTTTGTTTTTGTTTTTTTTTAATTTCTTGTATCCTTACCTGAGATTTTTACCATTTTACTGTAGTCACTGTCAAAATGATATGTGCTTTAAAAGCATTATATAATATATTTTACACCTATTGATTTTCTGCATTGTGCCTTTCCCATGCATACTGCATCCTGTCTTTTCAACACAAGGGAATTATCCCACTAAGTTTCAGTTAGTCTTTCCAGATCGTAATCTCCTTTATTTAGTACAGCACCTTCCAGTTGTTGCTTGTTTCCCCACACTTTTGCGTCAGGCATTATATTCTTGTTATCCTTCATCTTTTGCTTCAGAACAATTTTAGTTTCTCACCTAATTTGTATGTTGGAAGTACAAGCCGGATTATTCAAATTAAGTGAAAAGCTTTCCCTTTCCCTCCTTCTCCTGAAGGTTTGCAGCCTGCCTAACAGGCCCTGCCAGTTCTGAGCCACAGAGGCTGGCAACCTGTCTGCATAAGGGGAGACAGTGTGATGCAAACAGTTGGCTGCGGCATCAGGAGGCATTCCAGGGATGTGTGCATTCAAACCCCTCCAACCTGCCCCATCTGATCTTCCCCTGATTGGCTTCCAGCATGTGCATTTTATTTCTTCACCCATGCTTGACGTTGGGAAGTCTTCTCCAAGTTCCTTATCTGCGCAGTTCCAATCTATTTTCTTTTCCTTACTGTCTGAAGAAGCAGTTTCTTTTATGTTCTATCAATATACTTTATTGGTGTCATTTGTTTTTTTCAGGGACTATAATGATTAAAACTTCTGGAGCATTACTCAGTAAATCTAGCAACACCTTTGTTATGACAGTCTTTTTCATCCTGGCTCTCTATCGTGTTTTGCTTTTGTAATAGTTTGAACTGCTTTCCTTGTATGCAAATTGTTCAGTTGGGACTGCTTATCCTTTCTGTCTTTCTGACAGGTCTCTTTCAGTGCTTGTGCTGTGGTCATATGTGGTTGGAGCTCTTTTCTTCATATCGAAAGAATAACACACCTGTTGCAGGTGTTAGCACTGTTTCCACACATATTTCCCATCTGCTTTTCCTGTGGGCGTTTTTTTAGGATTCTGCCTTGGCGCAAAGCTTTGCTTTCTCCTCTTCTATATGTGGGGTCTAAACCGCTAAATTCCTTTTTTTTTTTTTTTTTTGGTAATTTCTTCTCTTGGTCTATGTCCAGTCCCTGTTTCAGTCTGTCTTTCCCATTTGCACTTCATTTGGCTGTTTCCTTATCATTCATAGAATACATCTATTCCCTACTGGATTTGTCCATGGAAAGGTCATGGACATGTTTTTGAGCAGCTGTTTCTTCCTGTTCTTCAAGCTGGTTTGCAACATCACAGCCCTTTGCTGCACCCATCCTGTAGCTGATTCCTGACACTGCTCAGTTTTCTGCCTTGGTTTGCCATGTGCTACCATTTGCCTGAGGTGATCCTAGCTACCACATATGACTGAAAACTTGAGGGGGGGAAAAGTGGGGGAAAACTACACCTGTATTTTCCTGAGGATGCAGCACAGTGGGAGACCCATCGTCCTGCTGCAGCTATCTGAGAGGCTGGTCACGGCTTTCTTTTAGCTTGGGCAGATTTTGCTGCCAAATACCAAGAGATTTGTTACAGCCATGGGTAATCAAAGTAAAGGAAAAGATAAAGATCATTTACCTATGTGTGTATAATCCATACAACATCATAATACTTTGCTTTCAAATATTTTTTCTGAACAGGGAGCACAGTCTTGTGAAAGAGGTACAGCCATTTGGTTTGAGGACAGAACACCCCATGCAATGTCATAGTTACAGAATCATAGGATGGCTTGAGTTGGAAGGGACCTTTAGAGGTCATTTAGTCCAACTCCCCTGCTATGAACATGGTTCCCCTCTGCACCCATGAAGAAAAAGTAGGTTTTATTGGGTTAGTAAATGAAAAAGCAAGGAAAAAACACCAGGCACTAGTATTCCAAAGCCAGCAGCTTCCTTCTCCAAATCATGCCCTGAGACATACCCCAACCAATTTATACCCCTGGAAACGTTCAGGGGAGAGGGAAGAGCTGCTGCCTGCCTCCCTCTGGAACAGGTCCAGTCCTCTCTGCATTGACTGTCATCCTTCTTGTACCCATGTGTAAATTACCCAGCTTAGGTAACATTCCCCATGTGGCCATACTACTGCCACAATTAACAGAGAATGGCAGATATAAGGTAAATATAAGGAACTTCTCTCTGGTTCAAGGCTAGTTAGGCTTGCTGCAAGGTTTTTAGGAAACAGGTTTAGGGTCCCTGGTGTAGCTCTTTACATAGGTGGGTTATGGGGCCATCCATAGAAAGTACATGTAAGTCACAGAGGCTCTGAATTCTGCTTTCACTCTCCAGATTCTTTGTTGTTAATTTGCTGGCAGTGACTCCCTTCAGGCATGAATTCCTTACCAGAAGTCATGATGTGGGTGAAAAGCACCTTTTTTTAAGGAGAGCTAAACTCATTTTTGTGCAAAGGAGGTTCCTGAAGGAGACAAAGTTGTTCCACCTTTTTCTCTGTGTAGGGTTAATCAGAATACAATTTTCTGTGAGCACTATTTAATTTTGCTATCTTACTTTGTTGACTTCTGTTGATAGTCTGCTCTGTGGACGATTTGCCTTTTTATTCCATCATATTTTTTTCTTCATCTTATGAAATGACTATGTATATTTTACAGGCCTCTCTAAGATCAGGTGGGTGAGTAAGAGTTACAAAAAAGAATATTGAAAACATTTTAGAAGTGAATTTTGTCATTTTGTCAAAATGAACCACAATCAAACATATTTATATTAGGTGAAAAATAAAATTAAAATTGGGGAAGGGGTAATTTTGCAGTGTGCTAGTAATTTTACACTCTCAAGAGGTAGACTAAGTTTTGTTCAAAACAACTCAATCCCTTCTCACTAATGTACTTAGCATGTTTGATATTGCATTTCATTATGTAACCTTTGCTTTAATGCTTCTCATTACTTCTGCTCAAGTAACCCTGAATAAATGTAGTATCTGGCACAAGATTCTATTCCTATGGCATTGTTTCAAAACAGTGCCTTTGTGTGGTACAAGATGGAAGTCTCAGTGACATGGCAGAGCCTCCACTTTAAATATTCAATTTAGGAAAGCTGTTCCATCTAACAAAAGCCTGACATCCTACATGAACTTCTGGATCCCTACCCCAGAGCATCAAGACAGCAAGGTAAAATTAAGACCTAGTAATGAAAAGGTCTCGAACTGAGCAAGAATAAGAAAGTTATGGTTTAGGGACTGTATATGGAGAGCATTAGGAAAAGGACTTTAGTCCTGTCTGTTGCCAATCCAAAATCATTGTAAAAATAATTTCTTTATTTTGCTGGGATGGGCAACCAGAGAAGCAGGAGAGAAGGAAGGAAATGAGAGATTGTCTAACTATGCTTCTGTAAGTGTCCTCCAATACCTTGTTAATGTGGTTGGAGGAACTTTTTCAAAACTGAAGTTTTGAAACAAATGTGGTGCTTCTTGTCCAGTCAAAGTGGGAGACTTACGTGCACCAGCCTTGCCTAGAAAGCTCCAGGAAAGCTTGACTTTCAATGCATAGCCACACTGCATCATTTGCTCTGTCAACAGCAGCCAACAGAAGTGATGGCTGAAGCTCTCTATAACATAACACTGTCTTCTAGGCTCTTAAATCTCAAAGAAATCTTTCATTTGACTGTATTGTATCTATCCTGGTGATGATATCATATTATAACCACTGCCCACTGTTAGCAATATTTAGATAGATGGCACTAATTGTCATTGTATACTAAATAAAAGAGGGGAGAGAAGAGAAATAGAGTTTTGGATACTTTATTGTAGGCACTGCCTAATTTTTGGCTCAGTCCCAGGCTCTGGGGTGATGTCTCCAAACAACTGTTTCTGAGTCAATATGCGGTGGAGTTCTGGGTCTAGTTTGTTCCAGGGACCACCTCCAAAACCAGTCACATTTTGTTTTGGTCTCTGGCCCTATTTTATTTACCAGCATAGACATAGCCATTGGGTTTGGGTTGGCCTGTGATATCATGAGACTTTTCATGACAATTCTGTTTCTCTGTGATTTTACCTCATCAAATGTCAGCTTCAAGACCCAGCCTGTCCAAACCTCTAGCTCCCCTATGTTATATTTCCTCTGTCTGGCACATCCAAAGTTCCGAATGTCTGTGATCTACTGTTTTATACAAATGATCATCTTTGTGGTTTGTGTTTTATGTTCTTGTTTTGGGTTTTTTGGATTTGTAGGGGTTTTATTATTACCTTATGCTTTGTTTTGTTTGTTGATTTTGTTTGATCTGAACACAAAAATCCCAACAGAGTTAAGCTCCTTCTCATATATCTTTTTCATGTCTGTATGCTGGTGAAAATGATTTTTTCAGTAGTGTGGCTTAGCCAGCACAAGTATGTGCAGAAGAAAAAGTTTTAAATATATTTCAATACCTTGTCTTATACTAATTTCCCTTAGAAACACAGAATACAGCAACTAATGTTTTCAGTTTAAGATGTGGGAATTTACAGTATCTGATTGTTTTTAATCAAGCAAATTTGATTTAGAGGGAGAGCATACATCTTGAACTCTAAGATGATTTTTTTCATTTAAAGAAAGTTGAAAAGCATGTCTTTGATGGATATATTTGTGCTTTATGAAGGCCTGGAAAGTGGCCTAGTAAGCTCTTGCAATAAATGGCCCTATAATTAAAGGCATGAAAGTTATGCGTTGGCATAAGAAAACTATGTATTGATGTGAGAAACATAAATGTTTATGGGGGTCCATGTAATGGATAGAATGGTTTCCACAGCTCTGTTGGGAAGGGAAAAGTCCACATGGTAGTACTACCTGTCCCCAGCAATTTCCTGTTTGTGTGGCCATTCATGGCGCTGACATATACAGTGGAAAGTATTCATAAGTATACCCTTCACACCCTTCAAAGGTTTAAGGAAAATGCCTTTCTTTAGAATTTTAGAATTTCTTTGTTTGAAATTATGCATATTTTCCTTAAGAAAGGGAGGAATATTTGTCTACTATAGAATACATAAGCTTACTCAGTCCATTCAAACTGGTCTTTGAAAAGCATCTGTTTATTTTTGGTACCCTATGGCTGTAGGACTTCACCTCTCTCTTACAGTCATACTTAGTCTAGGGTTCAGCTGCTTTTTCGTACAGTTCACCATTCCTTTGATTTTTTACTGACTTTTTCAAATGTTATGTTATCTAACATGCATAGTTCATTTTCATTTTTATATTTAGATGTTAATCAGGAATTAATTTGTATCTGTGATAGCAGAAAAAGATTTTATATTGACAGTTATCAGAATATGCTGGACAGTAAATATTGTGAAGAACATTTTGGAGCTGCAAATGCTCTTCAGTAACAAGCACATAGACATATATTCACACACAATCCACCAAAGCTCTTCTGAAGGTCATGGCAAATCTCTAGCTTTCTGTGCAGCTAGGAGGACTGTTCTATTCTTGTGTGGGAAAGAATTACACATTGGTCAAATTAGCCATTATTTTGGTATTTGAGTTTCTTGATTTCAGAAAATATTTAGGGCATGTTGAGCAATAAACCCTTTGTTTGACAAAGGTGCTACACAATAAATTATATCCTTTGGGATTTTACACTCAAGATTTTTTTTTGCGTCTGTATTTTACTGAATTAATCTTCTGTGTCAAAAAATTACCTACCTGAGAAGTATGTGGAGGGATGTGATAGGCTTAAGAGTATTTCATTGAAAAATATAAGATCTCAAAGTCATAGCTCTGGGATTAGTACTTTATAGAAATTCGTGTATATCACACATTTGTATTCATGGTACCTCCAATTCCAGAATCAGTGTTTCTGCAAGCCATTAACCTTATGATGTAAGGCAAAGCCTCCAATCCAGTTGATATCACTAGATAATAATTGCTCTGAAAGTCTGAACTTTTTTCTGCATAAATTTTATATTTTAAAAAGGGCTGGAGTTATGCAGTGTTGATAGCCCAACATGAAAAGTACTGCTGAACTTGTCTGTACATATTTTGCTATGGCTGAGCATAAAATTCTTTGCTATGCAACTGAATGAATATCAAAAGAGAATATGAATACATGTAGCAGGGAAATGAAGTGTTTTTGAAAGGCCTTTCCTCTGAATGAAACAAGAATAAAGCAAGATTGGCTGAGAATCAGCAAGTTGGTTATATTTTTTTCTACCTTGGGTGGCTCTGAGGTTTGACTGGGTGCCAGTTAACAAATTAGGTCATTGATATGTTACTTCTGCATATGGAATAATTCTTGATAACTGTATGGTCTGTCCACACATGCAAGACTAATCTTCATTTCCAACATCTTTCTTTCTCATTTGGGGAAAGAGATTTTACTCTCAAAACAAAATACTGATGCAGATTTCACCCCCCACCCCCACACCCTCACCAAATAAGAACAAATGAAAAGGAAAGAGCTTGTCAGAAGTTATTCCATTTCAAACCACCTCTCATCAAAAAGAATAATAAATAAACCCAAAACCTGACTCTCAATCCCCTTAGGCATGTTATGTTTAAGTTAGAGGAAAAGGACACAGTGTCATTTTCTGTGACAGGTAAGTAAAAACCTGTCTGTAAATTTAAAGAAGAGTTAACCACGATGTATTAAAGTAAATTAATATATGTTATTATAAGTATATGCTTATGAGCCTGGGTTCTCTTGGAGGAGTACGGAGAACTAAATGCAAAGCAGCTACAAAGTGCTCCTGTTAGGATCAGGTAGTGATTTAGAATCAGGTGGTGATTGACACATATTTTGCTGAAGATGACTTAGCAGGAACTCAGTTTTCTCCCCCTGCTTTTCAGTTTTTAGCATCTGTGAATTTGCCAAATGGTGTGCACTGATGATGTCTACATTTGGTCCCCTTTCTGGATCACCTCCTCTCCTGAGTGTTCCCAGCTTCCCATGTGTTCAGCAGACTTTCAGCCCCCGCCACCGGCACCGCAGAGCCCCGTGCCTCCACATGGCCACCTGGCAGGGAGACAGGCTGTCTCCCATTTTCCTCTCCTGCTCCTCCTCTCCCACCCGGACTGACCAGCAACAGAGGCAGAGCGAGAGAGGGAAGGGGAAGTGGTGGCTGGCAATGGTTCCTATAGGAAGGTCAATTAAAGGCTGTGAGTTGGGAAAAAAGGATTAAAGAACTGACAGGGCTGTGATGGTGTGTAGGGAGCAGGGAGCTGGGGTTGGCTTGGAGAAGTGCAAGAGAGGAGGGGGAAGAGGATTTGGCCACAGGAAGATTGGGTGTGCGGTAGGGAGGATGAACCACAGAAAAGGTGGCTTTGGAAGCATAGCAAAGGCAAGATAATTGATGATAATAACTGATAATTTAAGGAGAAAGAGACACAGGAATAGGAGAGCAGAATAACACAAGATATTAGGATTTTCTGCATCCCGTCATGTGAGACATGTTCCTTGCCACACTAATCAAGAATTTCAATACAGTAATTCTTAATTCTTGTTTGAATGTCACGTAAGATGTTGATAAGTATGTTTTCTGTAAATTGTCGAGTTAGGTATGTCAAACGGGTAGAGAGGGTACCTTGCAATGGAAAAACTGAAATAAGGTGTACACTGTCATATACATTATAATGTGTAGAGTGAGGTACAAACAGTGTATCTCCACATCATCTCTTTTTGTTTTTAATTGTCCTTTCAAATATTTTTGCCATGTAGGTGTTGTCAGTTTTTGTACCATAACTTATCTTTTGCATTCACTCTCTCAAGAATAAATGTTATGTCTATGCAGCCAAAAAAAAGATTGCCAAAGAGAAAGTTGAAAAACTGAACCATTTGTTGCAAGTCATTGCATGTATCTATATATTTATGTATAAATATTTATATTTCAGGGAATTATGGGCTGCTGTGAGAGGATTGTATAGAAGACTGAATGATCAGACTTGTTTTAGCCTTTGAAGCATACCTCAAATGATTAGTTCCCTTTGGTTTGTAATCATTATTATTATATATTCGGAGCAGTTTTTCCTTAACAATCTATCTTAAATTAACCCCTGATTATCTGCACTAGTTCTCTGGCTCTGTTCCTAACTATGCCAACCTTTCCAAGACATATGTGCAAGGATATCCCTCTCAGTCTGGGTGCAAGTCAGTCAGTGCTACTAAAGCCAGAGGTCTCTCCGTTTTTTGACACTGTAAACAGAGCATGCATGACCTTGGAAAAGCCACTGAACAAACAGTGAGTTTTTCTGGTCTGGCTGTACTGTGTTGGGTTAAGAAACTGCCACCCTTAAGAGCTCGTTCCTAGCCTCCCTATTGGATTTATTTGTCTAGAGAATTTGAGATTTATTGGTCTAGAGCAAAAAAATTGCATGATGATTTAGTGTATTAACCAGAGGATGGGTGGGCTCACATCCTGTCCCTCTTTAAGCCTTGTTTATAGGGAGGGTAAAAAATGTATACTCACAGCAATAGCAATTTCCGCTTCTACACATTGGGACTGGATTGCAGTTTATTTTCAGAAATAGTAATGGTTTTGTTATCCGGTTTAGTTTCACTAAATCTTCCCATTTTTGGAAAATCAGGAAGAGATACTCATCAGCCTTGCTATTTTTGGTTTATTTATTGTTGTTTTGTCCTATAAGAACATTCTTTAATACAGTTGTAGATGTTTTCTGAAAGGATTGCAAGTTAGTCAGAATTTATAGTCTAGTGTGTCTCCATGAAAGAGCATTTTTACCTTCATTAAGAAAATCACAATGTGAGCTTGTGGTGTTAATGTACAAGGAAAATAAACATTTCTTCTGACACTGAATAAATACATTTTGGCCAAAAGATCTGTTCTGGGAATCCATACAAAATTACATTCACGCTGTGCTAGGTTTTTATAAATGAATAGCAAAGGTATTTTTTGCCATGACATTTGTGCAAACGGAACTGAACGAACCATGAAGACGCTTCATTATCCACGTACACTGTCTCAGAAGGGTGTGTTACTCTCCTTTTCACTAGAGCTCTGCATTGTCTCGTCCCTCCAGGGACACAACTGATACAAATCTCTGCACCTTGTGCTGCAGTCAGACACAAGCTTTATTAATAATGACAATGGCATATCCTTTGCAGCGTCTTCCTGCTTCACTTGGAGCCTTCTCAGATGTTATCTTCATTGTTTCATAGTAGCTATAAATACAAAAGTATTTACAATGAATTGTTTCCAAACAATTAATTACTGAAATATGCACTAAGTTTATATTGCCTTTGTTACTCTCAAACTCAAAACTGAGAGCAGAATCAGTTGGATAAATGTAATTCATCATATTTGGGGCATCAAAGATATCTAATCAGTCATCATGGGGTCATTTTAGTTTGCAAAATATGAGGTAGCATCTTGGATGAATGTGCCCCTGGATAATTTCAGATTGGAATACCAGCACTAACTAGAAAAACCAACAGATTTAAGATTTTCATTTGGTAATTTTATTTCAATTAGATTAATAATACTCAATATGTATGCTACACCTTTTCTTGTTTGTAAGACTCAAAGGAGTCTAGAAGTGGATAGCACTATATATATATCAAAAAATTGAGATGCCAGAGATTAGTTAACATTCCCAAGTCACACTGCTCTTCAGAAGCAGACTGTGGAAATTAGGTCTTTAGCTGCTGAGACAGGAAAGTTCCTCCTCTTTGGATGTTTTCAAGTGATGTTCCTGGAGTTTTTTGGTCATAGGCCTCAACAAAAAGACTAGATTTCTTTATAACAGATATGAATGAATACAATTAGGTAAAAGATGTTTAACCTCATAAGGTTTTCTCTTTAATTTTCACACCGAAGTAGAAGCAAAAGCTCTCTGAAGATTTAGAAAGGATCAAGTTTAATGTGTTGATTTTTAATTGTGCATCCCAGAGTTCATAAATTTGGCTAGTGCTTACCTAATTACCAAACTTGTCAGTGGTATATTCCTTTCTGTAGCTCAGACAGCAATTAGAAACCTTGTTCTGAGAAAACTGAATAAAATTCTGGGCTGTACATACTCTGTAATTGTTGCTTTTTGACCAAAAAATGTGAGAAATATGGTATTCTACAAAATACAGTATACTGCAAAACATTATATATTACAAAGTAATAACTCTGTCTTTTCAGATGACGTTGGACAGCAAAATCTCTTTACTGAGAAGGATATTTGTGTGCAAAATCATGTGCAAGGGGCGATATTCCTAGTACTTTACCAAAGTGAGTTTTCATGTGACACTGAGTCAATGTAAACAAGGGTTTTTTCATTATGTGACATGATAGAGAATGAAGTGATTCTTCTACTGTCATGGTGTGATACTGATCTACTTTGGTTACTCTGAGAAGCATTTTATTCACCATTAAAAAGGGAATGCAAGCATAGGGAGGAAAACCTTGAAGTTGAGGGCTACAGCAGAATCAGACTGGCACAGAAAATGAAGTTCTGAGGCAGTTATGATCCCTGTCAATATGTGCAAACCTAGAAGCCTTTAATTGCTAGTCATACCAGGATTTTTTTCCCCTCCTTTATTCCTGCATAGCATGTTCATATAAACACGAGGTCGAGGAGGAAGGAGGCTCAGGAGATGGAGCCATCCCAGAGGAGCGATCAGTAGGACAAAGGAGATGGTGGAATTCCCCAGAACTCCACCTCTCACTCCTTCCATAGACATGCAGTTTTCTGTCTCTCTTTTTTTGAGGAGGCAGGTTGCCAGGGGTAAGGCAATAGTAATTCCACTGCCACTGTGGAAGCAAAGTGTTGTGTCTCTCACTTTTACCACGGGAAGGTAAAACTAACCTTCAGTCGAACCCTGCAGTTCAATATTTGGAAGGGGATTTGAAGCAAAGGGGTTTTAGCAGCGTCCAGGGGAGAGTTGAAAGCAAAAGCAATTTTGAGTCTGAGAAATGTCATAATACCCTTAAGTACCAAGTACCCTTTTCATGAAGACATCACACAATACTACTCAGAGCTTATGTAAGAGGCACAGAAAGCATCAGAAAGCATCAGAAAGCATCAGAAAGCATCAGAAAACATCCTTTCTTTCAGCCCCAAACCTCTGGGATCATGAGCCTGGGCATGTTAAAGAAACTGCTAACCCCAAACTACTGAGGGATGAAGTCAGGCAGCTGCTGTTAGAGTATACACATGAGGAAATGATGTCATGCAGCACAGGAGATACATCCTAGCCATGATTGCCTGCATCAGACCCTTCTCTTGAAAACATCAGAATCACCAGCACTACTTTTAGTTTCCTGAGAAATATCATTGACTCCCCAGTGTCAGCCAGGGAGAGACAGAAATCCAATTTCCTGTTCCAAGATGGGGAGCAGTGGTTCAAATGCATTAAGCCCTTGCCTAGATAGTATCTTGCCAAAAACTTAAGATTAATTATTAATTCTTCCTCATTAAGTGCAGAATATGTGTTTGGTAGTCTGTAAGGCATTTGGAAAGCCAGCACCTACAGCTAATTGCTTTCAGTTTTCATACCTGACCCTTAACAGTCATGCTTTCCTATCCCATTGAAACTTTGTTTGAATGAACAAGGTAATTTCGAAGACAAACTATTTACATAGAAAGATTCTGGTGGATATAAATATTTAAATTACAGTTGTCTCAGCTGGATATAGAAAGGAGAACGGACATGAATATACCTGCAAAAGCCAGTAAAAGGAAACATAGGAATGTAAAATTCTGTAGTTGTATATTCATTGTCAGTTCCTGGTTATAATCAATATACTTTCATTGTTATTTCTGGTTTGTGGGAATAAAGACAAACAAAATTTTTTTGACAATACAGTTTGGAAAGAAAATGAGACATCTGTAGTCTCATTGGCATCTGAGTAAAGCCAGTAGTGCATCTTCCATTAACTTGAATCTAATATGATCTAAATTTGATTTAATTCTCAGTTTTCTGTAATGTATTTTATAATGTAGTTTAGAGAGGTTCCAAATTGGAGACAATAAAACATTTCCAAATATGATGCAGCTAGTATTCAAATAATACTCATCCCCAGAGGTATGTTATAGTGGTTGATACAGTTGTCAAGAAAAACAGGTCTCAAAGCTTGCTGATATTTAGAATGGCTTGTTGGTGTGGCTGCTATGGCTATGCTGGAGTTGCAGCTAAACAAGCCTTTCGTTGGCAAGGCTTATATGCATTTTCCGGACAGAGGAAGTTATGCTAGCAGATTTTTTTGGCATTTTCTGTTACTTTTTTCTGTGTCTCATTCAAGTGAAGTCCCAGTCTCACCTGCTGCTCTGCAGCATCTGTAATGTAGGTATCACTTTTTTGGGACAATGGAGAGTAGGGTCCCATATCAGCTGTGCCAGGCACAGGGTGTCCCCAGAATAGGGAAGTGTGACCTGGGAACAGAGTGTTAATGATTTCCACAAATATCAGCGACTCACAGAAGTCCATCTCTAAAAATTCTGTCTCTAACTGCAGCCTCTTGCCATGTTCCTACTTTAATTTTTTTTGTAATCATTCAGTGAAGAAAAAAAAAAGAGATATCTGTTTGTTTTGGTGGGTATAATAAGGTTTCACAGAGATTTAGCTATTTAACTAAGATGGAATTAATAGCTACAGAAAGTTCACTTCAGTAACACCAGAAGTGCAAGAAAATTTGAAAGAAATAGTCTGAGAATGTGAGAGAAGAGCCTGAATGCTGGTAGTTACATGGAAAGAGAGTCTGCTGGAGCTTTGCAGTAGGCTGCAAGAGAAGAAGTGTAGCTGCTGTGTGCTGCAATGTCTTCTCTGACTGAAATAAAGTATTCAGAAAAGTGTGCTGAATATACCCATGTCACTGCTCGTGCTTGCTGCAATTACTTCTTGGTTGTGATGTGGTAGAGATAGCAGTGCAGAGTGATCCATATCCCTGTCATTCTGCATGCATACATTTTGCACTATGATAAGAGGGAGAATCCAAGCCCACTGGAACCTGGCATATTAAGTTTGTTTTATTTTTGCTATTTCTGTATAAAGGGTATAAATTAGGGGGAAAAAAGCCTGAAAAACCTGCTCTTGTGTTGTAATAAGGTGGTAGTGGGGAAAGTATTTTGCTTGCTCCTTGTAAAAGCATACATTGTTTTATAACATCATCAATTGAGTGCATGTTTCTAATGCAATTTTTTTATCCACTTATTTTTTTGAGGACTGCAACATGTGTTTTCCTTCTTCCACTTTTTAATATTTTGGTCTCTGGTGAATACGCATATGAAAACTTCCTTCCTTTAGTTAGAGTCCACAAATGAAAAGCTTTTCTTTCTCTGATTGCAGATTAGCCTGCCAAGAAACAAACTCTAACTGGAGAACATCACTTTAATTTATTTATGGGATACAGATGACAAGGAAGTCTGTCCTCTTCTCAGGCTTTTTGCAAAGCTTTGGGCTGACCCAGCCCAACAGAGTTCATATGGCAAAGGCAAACTATGCCAGGAACCAAAGCCAATAGTCACTGCAAACCTCTGAACCAAAACATTCTTTTAGTGCTTGAATTTCCCTATAATTTGTGTAGATTCCCTTTTTGTCAATGAGGCTTGCAGTGGATAACTAGCTTAGTGCAATCAGACTAAACAACTGTGCTATTCATTCAGCAATTAGATGATAGCAGTAATGCATGCTTTATGGTTTCCGTTCTTCATTCTTTCCTTTCTTTTAAAGTCCTTGGAGACAAACCCTGGGATGTTTGGCAAAGAGGAGGCTCTTGCTGAAAGATATCCTTTTTTTTTCCTTTAGTGTTGCTAATAAGTTCTATTCTCGGGGGCAGAACATCAGATCTACATAGGAAGAAATGATCAGCTGGAGGAAAAGCAACTCTACAGTCATTTACATATATCAACATTCTCTTTGATCTATTTTAGTGCTGGAGGAAGAACTTTTTTTTAATCACTAGCAGCATATGGCTTAATTTAGAATAAAATAAGTATATTTTGAATGCAAATAGTTTTAGCAGAAATATAGTAAGATATGTTTGCTCTATAAACGACTTGAGAGGGGTGTAGTCCTAAAAGTAGAGAATTTTGCTTTTGTTATAGAAGATAAATCTTTGTGAATGGGCAGGCTTCAGTGCTTCAGCTTTCAGTTAGAAGTTTAAGCTTTGGCCAAAATCAGCTGTGATTTTTACCCTTTCCTTACTGCTGCATGTAACTTCTCTGTGTTTGAAAAAAGGGATATATGTGTGTGGGTTAACTCGATGACATTGTTAGTGATCCTATTAACTAAGGGGGAAAGTTTACCTTTGTGTGTACTAAAAAAAAGTTTAACCATGTCAATAAAACATTACACTGCTTAGGAAATGTTATCTTCATATAGTTGGAAAGTAAATGGCTGCTTAACTACTACCTTTACATTTTCTTATTCTGGCAATTCTTCCTTTGTTTTACACTAGTTCTGTCACTCAGCTTCTGTGTGACCTCAGACAGATCAAATAAATTCCCTGTACTGTATTTTCCTTAATTAAGGGGTAATCCAAACCCCACCAATGTGGGCACAGAGAGATAAGTACTGGCAGATTTAGCTGTTGTACCTTAGAGCACTACAGCACCAAAGATAGTCTTTGCTATCTCTTTTCAAAGGATTACTTCTCCAGTAGAAGGCAAGGAAGGATAAGATATGAGCCATGTGTCAGTTGCCACGGTTTGCTGTACAGAACACTAGATTAAATTGCAATAAAGGTATGTGCTCATTAATAAACTGAGCTGTAAATGTGACAGTGGAGGCAAGATTCATATCCTGTTCTGTTGTTCTGCAATATTCCTGATGACCTAAGACAGAGGGCCAAGTCAAAAACATAGAGTAGTTACTCCTCTAACTATAAACATGAAAGATATTTGCCAGAGTTCTGAAAATCCTAACTTCATACCTCAAAAATATTAGAAAATGCTGATTTATTTAAACTGCTTGAATATCCTGATAAAAGACAATGAATTACAATAAAGAATCATTGTACACCTCAAGGCAAGAATGGCTACATTTAATTTTGAAATGCTGAAATGAAAAGACATGGGAAAAAGGAATTTTTAGCTGACTGCAAGTATATTGGATTTCTGTTCAGATCACTTCACTTGGTTTCCAAATATGCTGTTTTGAAACACCTTTCAGCATAAGGATAGTAATTCTTCTCACAATGGCAATCAGTTGTGACAGTATGAATGTTTGTGCAGACTTGAAACGGAACTAGAGAAAGATAGAGTAGTGAGAAGCCAATGGGGCAGCTGGAATTCCAGCATGGTTTGTACTAACCACTGAGTTGAAATACCTTCTTGATATTGGGACACTCCTCGGAAGCTGCTCTAGTGCCTCTCTAATCATCCACTTGAGTTCAGTGGGCTCAAGGTCACTCCACCTTTCTTAGATATTTAGCTGAAGTGCTCATGACTAGAGTCTTATTGCCCTGGGTTTCCTGTCTTGTCAGTGGTCAAGGACAGATGTTCAGAATTAACTGGCTTTCTTCCCATGGTGAGTGCTTGAAGAAGGAGAAACAAGTGACGAGACAAGAGGAAATGGATTCAAACTGTACCGGGGAGGTTTAGACTGGATAGTAGAAACAGTTTCTTCAGTGAAAAGTGGTCAGGTATTTGAACAGCCTGCTGAGGGAGGGGGTAGAAGGTTAAAAAAAATGTGTGTCTGTGGCACTTGGTAATACAGCTTAGAGGTGAACATGGTGGTGCTGGTTTGTGGTGGGATTTGATAGTCTTAGAGAGGTTTTCCAACTTTAATGCTTTCATTTCCCCAGTGTGGGGAACTGGGCTGTGGTCTGCCTTGTCTACTGACACCTTAGAGCAGCCTTATTGTTACAACTGAAAAATTTAAGCACTGCCTTGCCAAAGGCAGAATAGTTCAGAGTTTTTGTTTTCTAGTCCAAAGCTGAAAACGTTATTCAAATTCTTTATACTACTTTTTCTTTGGACCAAATGTAATATGATACTGGGAAGAGTATCAGGACACAATGCGAGTGCTACCAAATCATAGAGGGCTAACAGCATAGGATCCAAACAATATTGGTTTAGATGTTACCAAAAAAAGAGAGAAATTTAACCCCCACTCCACTGAAAATCAATAGAACTAGTGATATCTGCCTGTTAATTATTAAGGCCTGCCTTGCAGTAGTGGATGAAAATCAAAAGTTTCATAAAACTGTTACTAGTGATTAGATCATGTACCCTGCTTAACCTGAGAGAAATCAGCAGTTCCAGAACAGAAACAAGTATACAAATGCTCCCATATGATGACTGTATTTGTTCAGTAAGTACACTCCTTGAAACACAGGAAAACACAAATGGAACAGCTGTTCCTGTGGGTAAAGGCTAAAGGGAAAAAAGAATAAATTTATACAAGATTATCTTATGGGAGAAAAAACCTAAATGCAAAGTGAACATAAAAACAGTGATTTGAAAAATGCACTGTTAATTTTACAATAGAAACATTCTTACTGGTAAGAGTATGGCATTGGTTGAGTTCTGGATCTAGTGAAGTCTTGGAAATAAATGTGTGGTTTTACAGGATATAGGCTATCATGCTGCCTTTAAGCTTGGTGTTTTTCACTTCTGGGACATAAACAGTTACCAGTAATACATCATGCATAAATTTACTTTATTCGTACTGCTTAGAGTACAAATTTGAAGTGTGTCATTATTTGAAGTTTGGTGTAAGTCTCAATTGAAACATTAAACTTCTTATGAACTGGAAATCTTGGAAATCCTTCAGAGGAAGGCTTTTATTTATGATATTGTAGTCAGGGTTTCCATTATTTCCCTCTGTTTTCAGGGATTTATAACTTAGTTGTAAAAAAATCATTCTGGACTGGAATTTGGCATTTGGGATTGAACTCAAAGAATGATGGTTTTGCCCAGTTTGAAAGTAAGTCTGATCACACATAAACTGAAGGATATAGAAATGATTAAATGTATTTTTTAGGGGTTGTTTTGCTTTATTATTATGTTGCATTGTATAGTACAATTTTCTACAATTAATTCTGTATGAATAACATTATGTTTCATTCCACATTCCTGTCTCTTGGATAAAAAATAGAATGATTATGGCTGTGTTTACCACTGAAATGTAGTACGGTTGAGTGTTTCTGTAGCCCCTAGAAAAAATGATGGTTACCTCTCCTGAGTAGCATAGCTCACTAGTTTATTATATAGATGAAATCTAAACAGACAAAATGCCAATAGAGTGCCAACTTGACATTGCCAAAAGCCAAATAGCCAGCAACAAATAAACATGTAAATAAATAAATCCCCAAATTAGAAAAGATAAAACCAAACCCACACCAAAGCTGCAGATGATCCTAAGTATCTTAGAGGCAGCATAGCTAAGGCATTCTAGTTTCTGCAGTCAAATATGGGATAGAGTGATACTATAGATTTTTCAGTATTTTCAAAATCCCCAGTTCTGTCTCTAGCTTAGAAAATGACAGCCTTTTTAGATTCCTGTTACTTTCCCGTTGTAACATCACAATAATGACGATCAAGGAGAAAAAGGCTCATATTTGAAATTAAATGCTGTTCACAACTCTGCAAAGAAAATTTATGTGGCCAGAGCTCAATTAAAGTTGAAGCTAGCCAGTACTGTTGGGGACAATAAAAACAGCTTTCTAAAAATATGTTAATAGCAAAAGACAGTCCAGAAATAACATTGGCCAGTTTTTTGATGAGGATGGTCACATCACAAACAGTAACATAGACAGGGGTATTAACCTATTAGAGATCACTGAAAGAAGAGCTGTGAAGATGGGGAAGTTGCACAAACAGCAGCAGAGGACACTTGGTTTGCTCAGCCTGGAGAAGAGGACACTGCAGGGGAACCTCATCACAGTCAGGGAGGCACCTATCCCTTCTTCCTGTTGATCAGTGACAGGACCCAAAGGAACGGCTCGAAGCTGTGTCAAGGGAGGTTTAGATTGGATACTAGGGAAAGGTTTTTCACCCAGAGGGTGGCTGGGCACTGGAACAGGCTCCCCAGGGAAGTGATCACAGCACCAAACCCGACAGAGTTCAAGAGATGTTTGACCAAAACACTCAAAACTATGGTGTGATTCTTGGGGCTGTCCAGGGCAGGTCGGGGAGTTGGACTTTGATAATCCTTGTGGATCCCTTACAATTCAGGATGTTCTATGATTCAATGACTGTTCAGTATTAATGACTTGGGGTAAAATACCTGAATCCATAACTAGATATTGCAACGTTGAGAAAAGGCTAAAATAGGATTGCAGAAAATCAATGCCTAATTTTGGTACATGTCTATGGATAAAGGAATACAAGAGAGCAGAAATGTGCACAGCAAGAAACAGGGAGAAGGAATAAGAACAATAGTATATGGACAGTTAGGGAGGGTGTGGTTAAACTGTCAGACATTAAGGAGTAAAGTTAAGAATTTGAGGAGGTATCAGTTAAGGAAATGAATCCTGTAGTGTTGAAAAGGGAAAAAATATATTCAGAAACGTTCCTCAAGAAGTGTAAGAAAGAGCATGCTTGAAAGTGGTTTTATTTAATCTTTTAATTTCTGCTTTGTTGATAGTAGGTGATACAAAACGAGGCATTGGCAGCACAGTTAAACAATACAGAGATGACAGACTGACAAACCTGAAGGAAAAGGATTCTAATAATTCCTGTTATCATCTGCAAGATGTCTTCCTGAGAGGGAAGACAGGATGAGCTAATTAATCACAGCAATGTGATCCAGTACTGGAAAAGGCATATGACACATAGAATATATCAGAGATATAGACTCATATGAGGTTTTGGTGGGGCCTCTGTCACAATGCTTACAATTTTGACCATCCAAGTTTTGAAATGTGTTAAACTGAAAAAAGAAGGAAGCAGGAAAGACAAGATAGCTAGGTAAATGCAGAATCTGTCTTCTGAGAGGAAACTGAATAGGCATGGTATTTAACTTACTGAAATGAATTCTGGGATAAGGATTTCATTACTGTCTCTAAATGTATTAGAGGTGTAATGCCAGAAAGGCAAAAAAGCTATGATGAAGGCCAATGTTCATATGAAAACTAGATGCATGTAAAATAACCAGAAATACGTGCAAATTGGAAGAAAGTTTTAAACTGCTGGAATAATGAAACTCCAGAACAGATTACATAAACAAACAAACAAGCAAGGTTCTCTAAATGGAACTTCATAAGATGATGAAGGATATCCTATTTTATGGANTATAGATTTTTCAGTATTTTCAAAATCCCCAGTTCTGTCTCTAGCTTAGAAAATGACAGCCTTTTTAGATTCCTGTTACTTTCCCGTTGTAACATCACAATAATGATGATCACGGAGAAAAAGGTTCATATTTGAGATTAAATGCTGTTCACAACTCTGCAAAGAAAATTTATGTGGCCAGAGCTCAATTAAAGTTGAAGCTAGCCAGTACTGTTGGGGACAATAAAAACAGCTTTCTAAAAATATGTTAATAGCAAAAGACAGTCCAGAAATAACATTGGCCAGTTTTTTGATGAGGATGGTCACATCACAAACAGTAACATAGACAGGGGTATTAACCTATTAGAGATCACTGAAAGAAGAGCTGTGAAGATGGGGAAGTTGCACAAACAGCAGCAGAGGACACTTGGTTTGCTCAGCCTGGAGAAGAGGACACTGCAGGGGAACCTCATCACAGTCAGGGAGGCACCTATCCCTTCTTCCTGTTGATCAGTGACAGGACCCAAAGGAACGGCTCGAAGCTGTGTCAAGGGAGGGTTAGATTGGATACTAGGGAAAGGTTTTTCACCCAGAGGGTGGCTGGGCACTGGAACAGGCTCCCCAGGGAAGTGATCACAGCACCAAACCCGACAGAGGTNCTGAAAGAAGAGCTGTGAAGATGGTGAAGGGGAAGTTGCACAAACGGCAGCAGAGGACACTTGGTTTGTTCAGCCTGGAGAAGAGGAGACTGCAGAGGAACCTCATCATGGTCAGGGGAGGCACCTATCCCTTCTTTCTGTTGATCAGTGACAGGACCCAAAGGAACGGCTCGAAGCTGTGTCAAGGGAGGTTTAGATTGGATACTAGGGAAAGGTTTTTCACCCAGAGGGTGGCTGGGCACTGGAACAGGCTCCCCAGGGAAGTGATCACAGCACCAAACCCGACAGAGTTCAAGAGATGTTTGACCAAAACACTCAAAACTATGGTGTGATTCTTGGGGCTGTCCAGGGCAGGTCGGGGAGTTGGACTTTGATAATCCTTGTGGATCCCTTACAATTCAGGATGTTCTATGATTCAATGACTGTTCAGTATTAATGACTTGGGGTAAAATACCTGAATCCATAACTAGATATTGCAACGTTGAGAAAAGGCTAAAATAGGATTGCAGAAAATCAATGCCTAATTTTGGTACATGTCTATGGATAAAGGAATACAAGAGAGCAGAAATGTGCACAGCAAGAAACAGGGAGAAGGAATAAGAACAATAGTATATGGACAGTTAGGGAGGGTGTGGTTAAACTGTCAGACATTAAGGAGTAAAGTTAAGAATTTGAGGAGGTATCAGTTAAGGAAATGAATCCTGTAGTGTTGAAAAGGGAAAAAATATATTCAGAAACGTTCCTCAAGAAGTGTAAGAAAGAGCATGCTTGAAAGTGGTTTTATTTAATCTTTTAATTTCTACTTTGTTGATAGTAGGTGATACAAAACGAGGCATTGGCAGCACAGTTAAACAATACAGAGATGACAGACTGACAAACCTGAAGGAAAAGGATTCTAATAATTCCTGTTATCATCTGCAAGATGTCTTCCTGAGAGGGAAGACAGGATGAGCTAATTAATCACAGCAATGTGATCCAGTACTGGAAAAGGCATATGACACATAGAATATATCAGAGATATAGACTCATATGAGGTTTTGGTGGGGCCTCTGTCACAATGCTTACAATTTTGACCATCCAAGTTTTGAAATGTGTTAAACTGAAAAAAGAAGGAAGCAGGAAAGACAAGATAGCTAGGTAAATGCAGAATCTGTCTTCTGAGAGGAAACTGAATAGGCATGGTATTTAACTTACTGAAATGAATTCTGGGATAAGGATTTCATTACTGTCTCTAAATGTATTAGAGGTGTAATGCCAGAAAGGCAAAAAAGCTATGATGAAGGCCAATGTTCATATGAAAACTAGATGCATGTAAAATAACCAGAAATACGTGCAAATTGGAAGAAAGTTTTAAACTGCTGGAATAATGAAACTCCAGAACAGATTACATAAACAAACAAACAAGCAAGGTTCTCTAAATGGAACTTCATAAGATGATGAAGGATATCCTATTTTATGGATGTCTGCAGCAGCAGGAAAACAAACCTGATGAACCACAATGTCCTTTTTGTCTTTGGTAAATGATCTGATTTTTAAAAGTTCTTATTTCTTGCAACTTTCCTTGTGTTGTTTTTCTTGGGAATGTTCATAATTTTCCTTTGTTACTCTCAGCAGCCAAGACCCAGTGACTGGAAATATTTAGTAAGTTATAGATCTACTCTATTATGGAGAATCTATTTTAGGGCTGTGGCAAAGTAAACTTGCAAACAGTTACATTATTACCATGATATATGTGTTTAATTTAGTCCTATGGTTGCTAGCCTGCTTATCTTGCCAGTGCAAGCCATGGAAAGCAAGACAGCAACCAGTCGACTCTTTTGCATATCATCTAAACAACACACATGTATTTCTTTTCTCAATCTTCATGACTTTCCATTTACTCTGCCACTTGCCAGTATGTATTCTCTTCCCGAGACGATCAGTGGGGAGCCTTACCTCCCACCAAATTTTAAATAGATACACATATATTTCAGAGGTTTTTCTAGGTTTAGTGTGGCTTTCACGAATCACAATGTGTATAGCTTTGTACTTACATATATGAATGACTGATCTTGGCTAGTAGCTGTATTAAATGTAGCATTAAGTTTTTTGGAAGATCGCTGAAATCTTCAGAAGATTGTGCATTTTGTCTGTTATCCTTATGGGATAAGGTGAGACTTTATGAAAACTGCTCAGGATGAGGGTAAAGATATGTATGTTAACTGTGGCTTAAAGGAATAGTGGAAACAAAGAAGAAGAGATGCTCAGCAGAGAGTGACTGAATCCTCTGTTTTATTGTTTATTACATTTCTGTTGGTAGGATTTGCAGTCTGGCAAGTTATCACCAAATTAATGAAGTTCATGGACTGGAATTTCACCCAGAGTGATAGTTATTTGTATTGACATGTATCATTTCCTCTATGCCCTCTGGCTTTTTTTTCTGTACCCGTGCTTTCAGGAACACAGTATATATATTTTTTGCCAAGTTTGTGAGATCCAATCTATTAAAAAGCCATCGGAATTCATCCCCTAATATTAGCTTTGATCTGCCAAACGTACTTCATATCAGTGGGCAAAAAGAGGAGTGTGGGCTGAATGTTTTCCACACTGATTTAGTATGCCATAAAAGCTTGCACAGGCCACTCCTCAGTTCCTGCATAGGCCTGCCTACACTGCAATGAAGTTCTGACAGCTTCTACCTGGATTTAATACAAGAGCAGCTAAGCAGGTGTTGATATCCTTAGCTATATTTTAGGGTCAGAATTTATAACAACTGAGACAATATGTCACCTGTGGTTTGCTGTCAAGGGCTGAAAGGATATTTTGTCACTGCACAATACCTGTTGATATGTGCCTTGATTTCCCTTATTTCTAGCAAAAATTACCTGCCTGTGTTTTGTCCGTTAAAATGTGCACTTAGTATTGCCTTCTTATTTTCATAACCCTTTCTCTTATTAATCCAACATTTTAGTCAAAACAGGGCCATAATATTGAATCTGTAAAACAGTAATTATTTTTACTTGGTAAATTCTAACAGTCTTGCTAACTTCAGTTTTACTCATCTCTTTTTTTGGTTTTATTTTTTGACTGTGGATTTATTTCTAGAAGCGCCAAGTAAAAGACCCTGCTGATTTGTTCCCTTGGACAAAGTGACGCAAAGCAGCCCACATTCATGCTACCAAACACCACTCTGAAGTAGATATTTCCTAGGCTTAGTGGTCCAAAATGGAGACTGTGAGTGAGCTAACTCGTAATCTGCATAAGCAATCATCAGTTCAGTACTTGAGTCATTGCCTGGCCCTTTTTCATTAAACAGTACAGTTATAGCTTCAGGCAACATCTATACTAGTAAATAATGTGAACCAAGGCCCATCCTCTGGTTCTGGGTGTGTGCACGGCACAGTTTGCACCCATGTAGCCAAATACTGTTTTACCTCCGCGAAGGCTGCCTTCATATATAGCAACAACTGTGAGCAATCTGTGGCTTGTGCTAGCCCTAAGCAGGGAATGGTCTGGAAGTCTGGTATTGAGACCAAAACTCTCAGGAAATGTAATTAATAATGATTAAGTAGATTGGTTGTGAAATGGTACTTTAGTGTCTGTCCTGTCACTTTGAATTTTAGTGTCATATGCAGTAGCCATTGGTCCATTTGTAGGCTAGACCTGAACTTCCTTCAGAAGAAAACACTGCTGAGCACTTACAGCTCTTTCTATCCCATCCTTCTGGGTTTGTGTGCCACTCTTTCCTGCTTTGTAAGCCTAGTCCAAGATTCCCTCTGCTCCAGACCTGTCTCTGTACTTAATCTCCATCACCCACCTCTTCTATTCTCCACGTTCAGGTTGAGTTTTACAGCTCTCTCTCTAACCTCCAATAAGCTGCTTTCCCTGCTCTAATCCCATTCTCCTCCAGTTCTCCTTACTTTGCTTTTTGCATGACTTCCAGTCCCCATATCTCCATGCTTTCCACACCTCCATATCTCCTCCCAGGCTCCTTGGCAGGTTTGTTTTCCTCACCCTGTGTCCTGCCAGTGTGTAGCTGAGTGTCCACAGACAGCCCCAGCTGCTCCTGCTTTCCATGTCCGAGTTACCAGGACTTAAATTTTTTCAGTGCCCCTTCTGGTGTCTGCATCTTGCATGAATGGAAGAAACAGTCACCAGGGAGGCTCAAGCCTTCCTCTGTATTTCGTTTTCTTCCCTCAGGAAAGTACATGCACCTTTGGGTGAGCTGAAAGTGTAATGAGGAGTTGTGTCACACCTAGTGAGGATGCCCCTTTCATGGAACCATAATGCCTGAATTTAGGCTCTATTTTATGTAGCCTAAGTTCTGCATAAGTCTCTTTCTGTAATGTTTCCTGTTGGCTGGGTTTAGCCACAGAAAGTGTAAAATAAAAGCAAGTAAAGGCACTTCAGCAGAGATTAGAGTCCGAGACACTGAGCCTACAAATCCCAGCTGAATATTTTTAAAAGGTTGAGTTCCGAAAATTTTAAGTGCGAGCGTTTCTATGCAGACATACATCATTGAAAGAAAGTCAGCTTCCCCCTCTGCTTTCCCATCACCCCAAAACTTTTACATTCTGCATAAAAACACTTGGACTTCTCCAGGAAAATGTTGCCAGTATTTTTTCAACATTACTAAACAACAGATTTTCTTTAACCTTATTCTCAGAAACAGCTGTACCATTTTGGATGAAACTTCCCAAAATATTTCTGCCTCAGGCAGACACCTGGCATGGAAAATTTCAGTCCAAACATTTAAGGTTTGGCAAAGTGATATACTGCTGAAAACAGGCTTTATAATGAGAAATGTTGGGCAACTTTAATAAGAAGTAAAATTAACAGCCTCACCCCAGTACCAATCCTAACCAATGTGCCAAGCTCTATGACAAAATACTTAGTTTAAATGAATGAAGTCCTTACATACCAAAGGACCAAAAATAACTAGGAACATATTCTTCTTCCAGATATAACAAGCATTTCCGATTTACGGCTTAGTGATGTAAAGACAACGAAGTAAATTAATAACAAAGCATAAGATATAATCTTGAATTTGTGTCTGTTAGAGAGAAGAAGAGTGAAGTGTGTGACGTGTACTGACAAAGTATGTAATATCTCTGTTACTTAGAACTTTCGTGTTTGAGTCATTCAAAAGTCAGATGGTTTATTTTCTCCAAACATACCCCAAAGTTTTAGCCGGAAAACCACTTAGACATTAAGACGGCAAATGTAAGTTCTAAACACAATAAATAATTTATTAATCTTTCAGCAAGTCACCCAAAATGTTTAACAACTGCTTTTTCATTTAATTTCCCCTTCCATTACAAGAAGAACTTAATTTCTTCTTAATTTCCTATTCCATTTGTTCTCCTCTCTAAAATATAGCCCTGTCATGGTAGTCATGTTGTTTTTTAACCAAAATAAGTTCATAAATATGGGGAAATGTAATAAAGTTTGTTCTTCCATGAGAAACTACAGTGAAATAGCTCTATAGTTTTCATATCTATAAAACCACATTTTAATTGTATTTTTAATGGAAATAAATTTGAACAATATTTATTTATTTGTTAAAAGACAAGTTAAGCAAAAAATACAAAAAAGAAAAAGGAAATTGAAGTTAAGGTAATACTGATATTTCATAGTCTGCATTTTGAGATTTTTTGGCGGGTAAATTTGGAGTGTCTGAATTCTGTTCAACATACAACTTCGGCAGATTTCAGACACCTAAATATCATAGAATATCTCCTATTTCCCTCTCACAAGCAGTATGTAAGCTTTAGGGACTCTTAGAAATGTAATAACACCTTGTCCTGTGCAGGGCCAGGAGTTGGAATTCAATGATCCTTGTGGTTCCCTTCCAACTCAGGACTATTCTATTCTATTCTATTCTATTCTATTCTATTCTATTCTATTCTATTCTATTCTATTCTATTCTATTCTATTCTATTCTATTCTATTCTATTCTATTCTATTCTATTCTATTCTATTCTATTCTATTCTATTCTATTCTGTTCTTCTTTGTCCTAGAAAAAGAAACAGTTCCTGAATATGACCTTCAACTGTGAGAGAAAACTGGGTGCCCAACTGATTAATTCATACTTCATTTATGCTTCACCGAAGTCAAGAAGAAGCTTCAGCTCTTAGATACACTTAAATCTTCCTCATTCATCAGCCCTGAACTCAGTTCAGTTCAGATAATGGCAGTTGAAAAGCAAGAAATAGCTTAGTCTATATCCTGTAAAGAAGAAAGGAGGATTTGCTCCTTCAGCCAGCACTGGCCTGTGTCCTGGTTTATGGCTTGTCCTAGTGGATCAAATGTACAAACTGCATGGGAAACACGGTTCTGATTTTCCTTTTTCTCTGGGATTACTCTTACCAGTAGCCTCAGGAAGAAAGTGGGAAAACTGAGGCTTTCCTCTGCCTTTCATTAGAACTGTGTGTAATAGTAACTTAAGTTGGTACTAGAGGGAAAGTGGTCAGGAAAATTACCTTGAAGCCAAAGCTTTGTATCTAAAATAAGGATCCTAAAAGCTCATTTTAGTTTGGTCTACACTTCATGTTGTAGAAGACTGTAGAAGCTGGCATGGATTGAGCTGCGTCTGTGATATGATGCCTCAAAATCTGTTCCAGTCTGCTTCTATCAGTAGAAAGAACACCATCTAGATCTTGCTGTGCAAACAACCTCTTTAGCAACATAAATGGACAGTTTGTATTATCTAGATCCACTTAATACTGACAATGTTTAATTTCATTTATGCCAAAAGTTGATTAGATTTACAGCATGAAACTACAGCTAGCAGTGAGAGATGCTGAATCACACATCTAGCATCTGTAAATTGTGTGATTTTCCTTTACTAATAATACCTTTAGTGCATTGTGACCAATAGAACTATTTTAAAGTATATTTATACTTTAAACAAGTACATTGGGGGAAAAAAAGTACTTATATTAACCCTTCTTCACTGTTTCAACGTATAGCACCTTTCTTAAGATACTACCTGCGAAAAAAAAACCAAACCCATACAGGATTAACAAGAGTATAGAAATCGTGTCTGTGTCAGAACAAGATATGTGTAACTAAAATCATGGTAGAGCTCCTGACATATTTCACACACCATCACTGGCAAACAGCTTTTAAAAAGTACCAGGAGCATTACACTGTGATTGAACCAGAGCAGTGCAGGGAACAAAGAGACTCCACTTTCTGAGAAGACTGTCTGATGGGAGGGATCACCTGACTGAGCCATGTCACTGCAGAGATAAAGGACAAGTCCATGGAATCAGCAAATGGATGTGTTCTGTCACTTCACAGTGGGAGCGGGAAGGAGAAAATCTCTTTTTCTGAGGACTGAGGAAGTAATTGAAACTTACACTGTGTATCACATATAGCCACATGTATTGTATCACATGGTAGTAACATAGGAACTTGTTTTAGAAATTGCTGTTGGGATCGTTTTTAGTCAGCAGGAGAAACATCTTCCCTACTACTGGGATGCAGCAGTGCTTGGTATCCTGAGGAGGCACAGGTCAGAGAACTAGTGTCTGACTCAAGATATTTGTACAGACCTTTTAGTGCTCCCATGGTACATGTGAAATTCAGACAGCATCGACTGAGTGCCCTGCAATCCCACAGACTTGGTAAAAGTGTAAAACAGTTGTCTCTAATGGCATGACTACAACATGCAGTTCAGCAAATGTAACTTGGGGCCTCATTACTGTGTCTCCACTTCTGACATTTATAGTTAAATGATGTTGTTGATTCCGGCAAGAGACGTTACAATTTCTCTAATTAAAGGAGGGGGAAAAAAACCCCAAAACAATCTTCTTGTTCCTTCCCAGATTGTTTCCATTTACTGCAAATAGGCGTTAGTTCCTGCCTGGAAGCACTATCTGCAAACTGCAGTCAGATGTAAAAGAAGACTAATCAAGCTTGGGAACCAGGCCTTAATTAGACTGCTTGGAAAACAGAGCAGAAGAGCAAATGAAAATTATTAACCATCACTCATGATTCCTGTTTCTAATTTTAAAGAGGAAATCATGCATTAATCAAACCCTAGCCCTAAGCTCAGAGATGTGTTTTAGAAGTATCCTGAAACAACAAGAGGAAATCTTTTCAGTGTTTAGAGAAAACAGCTCCTGATCAGCTAGTGTGTATAGCACAATATATTTTGACATGAAATAAGCTATGTTTCAGTGTGCCTAGATTTTGTTGGATCCAAGAAAAACAAAATCAGTACCAACTGAAAATGAAGACACATGACAACAATTGGGGCTAAGCCTGGGTTTTGTTAAAGGAAAACAGAAATGAAGCGTATGTTGTTTTCATGGATAAAGGAAAGATATGGAAGGGTAACAGTAAAAGGAACAATGTAGTAACACTGCTGCTATCGTGTGCTTTGGTCATAGCAAAGAAACTCTTTGGTTCACATAAACATTTACTACAAATTATTTCTGATAAAAAATAACAAGCACGAGCATAACCTTTACATATTATCCAGAGATCACTTGAGATCGCATAATAGGACTTATCAGAACTTACCTCATAGTTTCTGTTATATTTGGACTATAAAGACAATTTACTATATTTTTGGCAAACTCATGAATTTGCTGGTTGTAATTCATAGACTAGCCTTTTCTGGTGCAATCAGATTGAAGCCTTCAACTTTTGTGGAACTCTCCTAGAACAAGGGGAGAAAACAGGCTGTAAAACTATATTAAACATTGCACCCATTCTTGTGCAAACATCACATTGCAAAGAATGCTCACTTTTTTCAAACACAAATATCCAAGCTTCTTTCTTTGAATTACAAACAATGCATTCTAGAACACACCAGTTTTCCCCCTAGCTGTCCAAGCATTTGACAAGTATTGCCTGTTCAGATTTCTAAAACTAGTGGTTTCATGAAATGGCATGTTTAGAAGTGTTAAGATGGCATGGATGTTTTTGCTGCTATTGTGACTCGCAGACCACAGTTATTGTTCTGAGAACAGATTAAAATATTAATGATAAATGAGAAAATACAGGGATTTTTTTCATCTATCATGTTATATGTGTCATGCTTTGATAGGACTAAGCAATGAAGTCCAGTGATCAAAGCTGGTGACTTGATAGAGCATTATGGTCTGGAGGAATGGACATAGATGAGGGTTGCTAAGCACTGAACTTCAGTGAAAATTTTGGCATGGTTTCTTCTAAAATCTTGATGAGTAACATCCACAGTTAGGCCCTAGGAAGAAAACATTCTGAACAAAGAGAAGGTTTCATACACTAGTTTGGTGGCATCTCCCTGCATGATATACTACAGATCAGAGCATTTTAGTTTTGATTGAAAAATTAAACTACCTTTGTTTAGTTGCTTTGGCTGAAGCTTCCATTATTTCTTTTTGATTTCTAATGTGCAGCCAATTTGGGTGATGTCCTGGCTGCCAGAATTCAGTTGAAATTCTTTAATTAAATTAAATATGACAGGATTTCTACTCCTTATTTCAGTAGATGACTAAGGACAAGATAGAGCGTGTCTAGTCTAAAATTGGTGCAGGTGCCTAGGAGGTGAAAGATGAAGGTTTAAATCCTCTTAGTCTGAACAAGGAATTGGACACACATTTCCCATCTGTGATGTGACTGCTGTAAATGCCACACTGTTGTGCAAAAATGTAAGTGATAGGAGTATAATCTTTTGTAACAAAGTAGCTGAGACTTCCACTTCCTGCTAAAGTTGCCTCTACCTGTACTATTTGAAGCCCTTTAGTTTGATCATATCTCCATTTAGGCTATGGTCAGAAGCAGAGCTCATGTGTTAGGCAGGAAGGAAGTTTGTAATTCAGAACAGCACCTTTCTCTCTTTTGGATTCCTGGAGGGTTTTCACTGCTGTGCCTGGGAAGATTTAATCATTTTACGGACAATGGAGAGAGTAGTTTAATACAATTTGAATCATTATATTATCTTTTTAATACCTTTCATTTGTCATCTTTGTCCCTCTGGTTTGGAATTTTATCATTGCAGTGTAGCCTTTTTTCCTAGGCAGTACCACAATAGCAGAGTCTGCTGATATCTGCCTTGCTTTCATAGTTATGGGAATGTGCCCTGCCAAGTTTTCCTTTCAGGTTAATGTACTATTCTGGCGACTACCATGTGATTTCTTGTAGTAATTATTTTCCCCTGCTTTCTTATCCTATATCTGCAGTTATCCATCAGAACCATACAGCTATCAACACTCACAACCCAGAAGTGGAAATGAGCCTGTCACTGTTCGTTCCATATTTATGTACCAATATAACAGCCTAGTAGAAATAAAAATTTGATTTGATTTTGAGTGTGTTCCAGCATTGCATACTTATGTACCATGACCAATGCCTCAGATCTGCTTACCCTGTTCTTTTTTTTTTTTTTTTTTTTTTTTTTTTTTTTTTTTTTTTTTTTTTTTTTTTTAATTTTCCTCTGTTTTTTATCTTGGCATTCACTTTTAGTCCTTACACATTTGCGGTTGTTATTGTTACTATGTGCTTTTGGGTAGCGATCGAAAAGTTCAAGGTGCTTTCCGAACATTAAAAGAGAGAAAAAAGCATTCAGTTTCTTGGCTATTGTAATCATGTCCTTGCAGGTCTATCTCAATGAACCCTCTATGTGAAATATGCCCACAAGCACGTGGCTTGTTTGATTTATAGCTGCTTGTGTTTTTCCAAGTGACTTGACTGTTGAAGAACTCCAATGACTGCTCTGTTTGTGTACTTTAGCCGAAGCTGGCTCAAGCACTTAGGACTCTGCACACTGGAACAACTTATTCATAACGTTTGGTTTTGCTTTACATTCATCTGTGTTTAGTTCCCTTTGCTCCACTTTATTTTTGTCCTGCATTTGGTAATTCCAAACACTGTGTCTCTTCTGTTGTTCTATCCTTTTGGTATCTTCCCCTTGTAGATCCTCAGTGATTGAATAATGGTGTCACTTCAAAACAAACCAGAAAGATATTTGTATGCTTCACTCACTCTTCTGGATTTTTGTTATTGTTCTCATTTGATGTCATTGTTGTGTTATGATGGAGGACTGGCTGCAATTGTAATCATTAAAATAATAATAAAAAAAAAAATCCACAGTGATGCCAGACCATAGAAGAAACAGATAACAAGCACAGTCTTTGTTTCTAAAAGGATCTTAATCTGGAGCTCTGAGAGCACTGCACAAACTGCCTCTGAAATAGATATAAATATGTATTCGACAAATAAGACCTAGCTTCTCACATAAAGAGCTTATTTCTTCTCCTTGTGGTTGCTTTACCAGACTTTTCCATATTTTGAGCTTTATAAGGCTGCATTCACGCTTCTTTTCTGTTGCATGCTCTGGTGTAGGCTGAAGTTATAACCCACCGATTATCCACATTGTCCTCTGATTTGAATTTGCTCCTGCTCCTACCAAGACTTTGAGCACAGCTTTGCTTTGCAAGGAAACTGGGATGTGGGGATTGTATATGTAAAGGCTGCAGCCTTGCAGGAGCTGCAGCATGTTTTCTGAATTGGAGACTGGAAAGGGCTCCTTGCTAATCATGATACAGCTGCTTACAGCAGACACTTGAACAACAATCAAGCATGGAGCATGACTGCCGAAACCATATGGGAAGAACTTTGGAAGGTGACTGTTAGATTTTTCTTAAGGGAACAGAACTAAATGTATTTTGCATCAGAGATATGTATACATTTGTAGGTAAGTATTCAGGGAGTCTCTGTTAATACTGAAGGGGCTTATAAGCAAGCATTTTGTTGTATTTGGGGACTTTAGGACAGGGAGAAGACAATCCTCAAAACTGTGTCCGTATTATCTTACAGAGTGGAAAGCTGTTCATCAAGCTGGAATTCGTCATTGAGGCTTTGTTTAAATATTAAGTTAAAGACAGCTATGGATTGGCCTAGTCAGTGTAGATGCTCAGGACTAGTTCTCTTGAGAGAAAATATATCATGTAGGAAGCAGCTTTGAATAGTCCAAAACAGAGGTAGGAGCAAGGCAATAATGAATTGATGAGGACAAAAATGGGTCCAGCGTTTGAGGCTGGTTTCTGGTCTCTCTTTATTCACCAGTAGAGACAAAGCTTTAGAACGCTGGCTTCATCCCTCACATCTTAAGCTGGACTTGGTTCTGCCATATGGAAGACACGTTGCAAGCAGCTAATCCATGTAGAGTGCACACAAGGTAGAGGGTTCAGCCATTTTTACAAATTCGTCAGCAAAACCTCAGAAAGTGGGCATTGGAGTGCTCACCTGAGACGTGCCTGGTTCCCCTTTGCTTTACTGCTCTATTGCAGAATTCCTTCTTGACCTAGGAGAAAGTAGCTTCTGTGAAAATATTTTGCCCATCAGTAAAATGAAAACTGCATAACATCTGTATCAGTGTTATGAGGTGCTGCCATGCTTTGGGAAAAGGGATTCTACAAATTCTTTAGGTAGGTGGACACAGAGACTCCCACAGCAGGGAGATTTCCAGAGCTGATTCAGAGTATCTCTGCAGTCTACCAGGCAGGTCTACTTCCAAGTTCAGAGCCAAACTTGTTCTTAGAAACAAGATTTAGGAATAAGGAGATGACCTCACTGAAAGACATGGAAGAGGTACATCATGTACAAATCTTCTTTGTCTTCATTCAGAATGAAGGAACCATTTGTGGTGTTCAAATACACTCATTTTCCTACTTACCTGCCAGGGATATATTGCCATCTTACTTTGTTTTCAGCCTTCACTTATAAAATCATTGTAAAACAAGACAGAACCAGCAGATAGCTCAAAGTGTAATAAAGTCCTTCAGAACTTGATTAAAAAATGAAAGGAAGAATTTATGGCAAAGAAAGCTGGAAACTTCATTTCAACATTTACATACAAGGGAAGGAATGATATTTGTTTTTCTCACTACTCTTTCCACGCATTCTGCTTTTTCCTATATCTAAAAGAGTGCTTAACACTGATGTAACTTGAGCTGAGGAAGGTCTTTGCAAACTGATAAACAGAAGTCCTTAAAAATTGCCTGGCATATGGCAACCTGCATCCCTGGTGTTGGCTGCTCTGCTGCAGGGGCTGCTACTGCTGTCTCAGTGTTGGTATTGACAGGCCCGTCAGGCAGGCTGGCTTTGATCTAGCTTTTATGTTCCTCTACCATAACACAAGCCGACTTTATTGGACCAATTAAAACTGCAGTCTTCCCTTCTTATCTCCATAGGGTAGACCAGAGATGGAGCAAACTTAAGCATTTTCATTTATATTGGGTTTATGAATTCTTGTTTGAAGTCTTAAACTTGAGTTTATAAAGTGCAATTTGCTTTGACCCTGCTTGTCATTTATGTAGTAAATATTTTAAGACCAAGGATTAAAAAAGTATTAGTTGGAGATACATCATTTTATATAAAGCTCTTTTTGTAACATTGATTACAAATGTACTTTAATTGGTCAAATGTCAATAAAATTATATCATTTTTTTTAAATGGCTTATGATATTTTGCTAAAACAGAGTTTTGAAAATATGACATTACAGAAGACCAAAGTGAAAATAAGATCAGAGGGGATTTCATAAAAGTCTTTTATATATTAAAGTTGTGATCTTGACATCCTTCCTGTGCCAGAATTATGTGGCTCCAGAACACACAATCAGCTGTGTCAGATTAATTATCTAAGTGGTGGTTTATATTATTTTTATGTTACTGTTATTTTCAAGAGTATCAGCTCAGGCTGTGGCTGCTGTTCCACCAAGCAGAGGCTAGTGCTGGTACAAATTAAGTACCTGAACAGATTCCCATTTTGGGGGGCAGCACAATTTCAGATGGACTTTAGCAGCTCGTGCCACAGCACTTCTTCTGTTCTTGAGTACAAGCACCAGTTCTGATTAAATTCTCTCTGACCCTGGTGAAAGCAGTCTTGGTTTCTAATTACAAGCCTAAAGTACAAATATAATAACCTATCTTGGTTTACTGATGTTATGCAAAATGAGTGTGTCCTTTTATTATTGCTCCCATATCATTAAAGCTTAACGTACAGAGAAGGAAATGGCCCAGTCAAGGGCGTTTAACACAGAAGAGCTGTGTTTGTTAAATACAGTGTTATAACTGCCTCGAGACACCTGGTTTTGATGCCTTATAGGAAAAATTTCTTAATGTGAATGTCCATCATCAGTCTGTATGTGTAAAAGCCTAAATATTACCTCTCTCTTGCCTGTTTCTAAGTATTTCTCAAGGACTTGCTAGTCTTTGCACGTTACAATTATAAGGTACTAGTAAATTAGGTGGTATCAGAATTTTCCTAGGCACTGGAATTCAGCTCTTCTTTTAAGCTGCATTCCCTCTCATGGTTTTGGCAGAGCATCTCTCAATCTTCCAGTCCTTTCCCAGGTTTGAGGATGGGTATTCACACAGATGAGAGACCTTTTCTGATTTTCAGCTTGGCTCTGGCCATGATGTTTCAGAAAGGAGGAGAATGCAACAGACCTGGGTAGTTCCACAGCAGTGGATCTCAGGGCTAGAGAACACTTTGGCACACAGTTAATTATTGGTGTAAGCTGATGATAATCCTGTTCTGTCTTTCAGGACTCTCTGCTCTAGACTTCTGTCATGCTGATGGTTTCAGTTTTAGGATGCAGTGTGTTTGCAGGAATAAAAACGTACATTGGAAGAGGGATTTTAACACAAGGTGTTGCTGAGATGTTACCCTATTTGAAAGGATTGCTTTATATAACAGGAGGTCTCAAGAAGGTCAATAAGTTAATTCTGGTGAATTTTATGCTGAATTATCATTCTAAAATTCTTAAAGGAAATAAAGATGTCAGGAAGTAAGATTTTTTCATTGCCCTTGCTAAGCCTATTTATAAAGACAACAGGGTGGGGTTTTTTTGGAGAGGGGGTGGTTGTTAGGTTGTTGTTGGGTTTTTTCCTCCATGAGGAAATCTAAAGGAACTACTCTGCAAATTTGGTCCCTAAGTACCAAATATTTGCATATTTGCAGCATGATAAAAGTCATAAATTACCTACTTTATTTGCAACAGCAGAAACCAACATTGACTGGAGACCATATCTAAAAAAATAAAGTGGAAATTTTCTTAATTCTAGATACACAGCCTTTTGCAGTCTTCAGTTTTTCTGTGAGATCATAGTCCTTTCACATTTAAACACAGCCCATTTGCTAAGCCTTGTATGTGACTACTGCTCTTCTCTCATAATACTATCTATCCTGCCTTGGTTCCTATAAACAGGTGGTTTTGTTTTTGCTAAATTGACTAGGAAACACTGAGGAAGGAAAAATTTAAATACTTTTTAATTGTTGCTAAAAGGTGGCCTAATGCAGGGCAGAAACTCTATGTTCCCTTGTCATTTTTGTCTTTAAATTAGCAAAGCCAGTGGCAGCTGCTGGTAAACTAATTCCTATTTCTAGTCTATAGAAAAATCAGATATTTTTCTTTCAGCTACTTTTCAGACAAGCTGAACTTGTGTGAAATTTGCAGAAAGTCAAAATACAGTGCCCCTGAAAACAAGAGTTATCTAATGTTTACTTGATAGATATAATATATTGATCTATATGTTTTAGTTCATTTTTCTTATTAAAAATACTTCAAGACACATATCAGATAGGTGGGCAATGAACAGTTACTGAAGTTCATTTTGAGGAAAGAAAAGAGGAAGACTATGCCAATGCATTCTAAAAAACGACTTTGCAGTCTGTCTCAATAGTATTCTTTTTATTCTCCAAACACATGAACTATAATTTCAGAATAATTATTAATCTAGTCTGCGTTCATTATGCCAAAGCTTTGTACAAATTCAAGTTAGAAGACATATCCCAGGAAACTGAAACTCATTAGCTGCATGAATCAAGAATGAGGTCCAGCACTGTTCAGTTTCTTCTATGAAAAAACTTCCTTGATAAGAATTTAGTGTGGGAGTAAAGCAATAGACTGAAAACCAGAAAAAGAGTATGAACAAGATGGCTTCTTTCTTCTATGGTGATCAAAGTAATGATGGTCATCTGGTTTTCCTTTATTTGTTTATACTCCCTTTCTCTCTCTTAATAATTTTTCTATAAAAACAAACCCATAAGCAATTAAGATTCTATGCTACATTTCAAAGAATTCCATTTTAAAAGTCAGAGAAAGAAACTCATTTTTATTGTAAATGGCAGTGTGATGCAGCATCAGTGTATGCTCCCGTTGGGTGACACCACAGGTAGGACTCACCTGGCTTTAGCCATCTCAGTGTCTCTGATTCTGGAGGAAATACATCCTGGAGGAGGTCATAGGACTCCACTGAATGAAGAGTTTGACTGAGTCAAGGATGCTGTGACTAATTCCCTTGTCTGCTTTTAGAAAAACCTAAGATTTGGCTGATAAATTGTCCCACCATAAGTGTTTCCAGGAACTCTGGCTGCATCCAATTTGGTATATTTTCCAATAATAAAGTAAAAGAATAACAGAACCTCAGGGCACAGTTTTCAGTAGGAATGCAACAATGTGTAACTAACATCATTTGTCTCATCTACAGAGTTTTCTGCTAGAGCAATAATAACCTGTATAGAAAAAAGTCATTTGTTGTCTGTGTTCTTGTGCATTCTGTATCGTCTACAGTACTGCCTGGAACTAGGAGGAAAGAATCACTCTATAGTTTGGTTGAATATCAAGGATAAGATTATTCAGCTCTAATAAAACTGCTGTTGAGATAACCAGAACTTCTTCTTCCAAAGTTATGAAATACTAAATCAGCAGCTGGAAAATATCTTCAGATGCTTCCACACTATTTATATTCTGTTTGTAGGAAGAGAACTTAATTAATTTTGTCACTGGAAACTTTCTGGAGACTTTAAGGCAATCTTGATATCATTTCTTCTCTGAGAGACATCAAGATATTAGAGAATTTGTCTGCAAGTCATAAATGTTATACCTTTCTCTGCTCAAGTGTTTGGGATTTTTTATAGCCAAGAGTTCAATTAGGAATTTAAAAAGAACAAAAGAATTGTGCTCATGTAAATTGTGCTCACGCAAAAAAGGACATGCAAATTCTGAAATTAAAAAATAACATCTTTTTTATATGCCTAGGTATAGTTTTTAATGAGTGCCATACATAGGGAGTAAGAAAGCATTAGGATAGCAAAGCTACATCAATGCACCATATTTATTCTATTAGGTCCACAAAACAAAACTTTTTCTTCCTGTATTGACAACCTGAAGTGAAGCTCCCCTATCACTGCTAATTCAAGGTTACTAAATGCCTAATAAGCCCACTGGCTACCCACTACATTTATTTTTGGTCTTCCATAAATTTACAAATACAATTTAGAATTTCTTACTCTTAACTTGTTAGTCTGAACATAAAAGTGGAACTTATTCTCAAACCTGACAAACAAACTTTCACTGATCACCAGCTGTTCCTTAAGAGTCAGGAGCCAAAGGGAAAGGTTCAACAGCCAGTGCCCAGACCCATGGAAGGGCCCAGCAAGGTGAGCAGGATGATCTCAGAGATGGTGGCCAGCTCCAACTAAATTCTAGATTATGAAGCAGCATCACTGTGATGAGACAGACCTGAGGTCAAGGAGAAAGTCAGGCTGGACTTTTTTCCGTATGTCCACCAGTCATCCTCATTGTCATCATCACAATTAGTGTTGCACTTCTTAGAGGTTATGTCAGCACTTCATTAGTTAGAAAGACCCTACCCTCTTTGCTCTAGACCTATGGGATGTGTTAAAAAACTAGAGAGAATCTGCGGGAAGCAGGGATTATTCTGTCCATTTTCAGAACTGTGAAGTGGAAGTATGATCATGTGTATGATCATGTTGTCCTTGGAGTTAGAGGTTTGGGAGATAATGTTCAAATTTTCTCTGAAGTTACCTTTTCTAGAACAGAAACCTCACCACCCTCACAGTAAAGAATTTCTTCCTAATATCTAAGCTAACCCTATCCTCTCTCAATTTAAAGCCATTACCTCTTAGTCTTTCATTATGTATTCTGTCTACAGCCTTCTCCAGTTTCTTGCAGGCTCCCTTCAGGTGCTGGATGGATGCAATTAGATTTTCCTGAAGCCTTCTCTTCTTCAGCCTGGAAACTCCAGCTCTCAACCTTTTTTCACAGGAGAGGTACTTGCATCCTGGTCATCTTTGTCTTCCTGTTCTGGACTCAGTCCAGCAGATCCATGGTTTTTTTTCATGTTGGAGGACCCAGAGTTGGATGCAATACTCCAGGTGGGGTCTCACAAGACTGGAATAGAGGAGCAGAATCACCTGCCTTGACCTGTTGGCCATGCCTCTTTAGATGCAGCTCAAGATGAGTTTGCTTTCTGGGCAGCAAATGCATGTTGCCAGCTCATGTCAATCTTCTTTTCCACCAGTGTCCCCAAGTCTTTCTCCCCAGGGCTGTTCTCCATCCATTCTCTGCCCAACCTGTACTTGTGCTTGGGATTGCCCCAGCCCAGGTGCAAAACCCTGCACTTGGCTTCATTGAACTTCATGAGATTTGCACGGGCCCACCGCTCAATCCTGCCAGGGTCCTTCTGCGTGGCACTTCCTCCGTGCAGCATGTCAACTACACTGCCCAGCTCTCTGGCACTGGCAAACTTGCTGAGGGTGCCCTCAAGGGCACTGCCCCTGTCGCCAACAAAGGTGCCTAAAGAAGTGTGCTGTGCACTTTCCGTACAGATGGGAAGGGGAGGAGAGAATAAAGACAACTGCTTGGTCAACCCATGAGGCAAAACACTCTTAAAATTAAGTGCTAGAAACAGTACGTTCCTTATAGAATAAAATAGTAGCCTATTTAATTCTTGAATATACTATGAAGTGATAGTTTGTCAAAATCACTTTTTATAAAGTCTTATAACCTATTTTTACCTGGTCTACTTCTACATGTACTTAAACCTATCTGTCTCATATAGTATGAAGTTTGCATCCACCTTTGATAGTAATTAAGCTTTTGATATGGGTTAGAATTGAATCAGATAGAAAAGGGGGCAGTTTTTAAGGTGTAAGCACAATTCATTTAAGACATTTGCACTTAATTGTTTTATTCCATATAGGTTTGAAGTTATTAAATGTGTTTATTTTGCAATAAACTCAAAGAATGCTCATATAGTGCTAATATTAAGGCTTGCAATAATATAATTTAACTGCACTAATATTAAGGCTTTCATTAATATATTTTAACTGCAGAAAAGAATCTTTCTATAACTTATTTTACTGATATTTCTCAAACTCCTTGTTCTTAGCTTAGCTTTTAACAATGGCATAATACTGCTCTATTAGAAAGGAAGAGGCTTTCAAAGAAATATTCTTCACATGCTCCTGCAAAAGCACGAAATGGTTTTTTCCAGTTTCATGTAAGACAGCAGATATGTTATGCATTTCATTGGGCTCTTAATTCTAATTCTCGGGCAGCTACAAAATGTTTTCTCAGGTTAGTCTGTTCTATCAGAATATTTTATTTTTTGGTGCTGCATAAATAAGAGCCCTCAGCACAGCTTTATGGAATTACAGGCTGTGAGGAAAGCATTTTGCACTTCGAACAAATTTGCAACAGACTTCAGGAAGTTGGGAGCCATCATGGAAATGAATTTCATAAAACTCAACTGACTTCAGCTGAAATCAATGGGAGGCTTTCCTCTGACTTCAATGGAAGTTGAAACAGATGCGGAAGGGGCACTTATAAGGAGAGAAAACTTGTTCATTTAGGATTTTTGTACATAATTAAAGAAGTATTCCATTATTCACATATATGAATGCCAACTTGTTGTACCATGTCTTTTATGATTAACAATGGTTGGGTAGTATCCAAATGAAAATTCTGGCTACTTCTGGCTATCTGGCTTAAATGAAGTAAAACACAATGTGCCAGATTCTTGCAATACCATCTGTGTATGCCAAGGACAATCTTTCTGCATCATATACAGTTGTTTTACATAGGATGTGTTTGGAAAGGCAGGATTCATTAAAGAACATCCACACTGCTATTAGAAAATATTTTTATCGTACAATGGTGTCAGTGAAAGATGTTCAGCAAAAAAACCTGACTCTGATTATAAGGACCTATGAACACTACTCCATGCGTTGCCTAAACTTGCACAATAGCCTCATCCATAGCCAGAATACTTGAAGACACACTCTGAGCAGAACCATACTGCCCTCTGTCCCACAAATACTCAGAACCAGATGTACAAACACATGTAATTCTGTGTAGTCCTATGCAGTTTACTAAAACTACGACATTTTTACTCTGTACTTTAATCAAAAGTACTTGCCTCTTCCATGAGTAATGTAGCCCTCCAGTGCATCACCGTGGCAGTGATAAAACCTGTAAATTACATGCAGACATATTTCAGGTCCCTCAAATACATTGTTTCTAGACTATGGCTGGTTTAGCCATACTATCATTTTTCTACCTCCTGTATAATGTTAAATGCAAAGTCTCACTCTAGAATAAGAGTGTCTCACAGTCTTGTCTCTCTAATCGCCCTTATCTCTCTTAGTATCTCGACAGAGATTCTTTTTCTCCTATTGGCTGCAACGCTAAAATTTTCCCTGTATAAAGTACAATTGCAAAGAAGCATGTCTCTATTTTTTTTCCTGCTTCTCCTGATACTTGGAAAGTGATCTCTTCAGTCACCTCCAAAGCCTCAGTCACCGTTTTTCAAGTCCTTATTAAAACTTTCTTATTCTGATTTCTTAAAAAAAAAAAAATTAAAAAACCAATCAAGCTTCTGGACAAATATGACTGCTTGAGTGCAAAGGCTTTATGGAAATACAGAACATATGTTGCTTTTTATCTTCTAGGCAATCTAAAGTCTATTGGGTTAATTTGCATACTGAAGTTTGAGGTCCATACTTTTTACTTCCTTCCTGGGCATAGCAGACCAACTTTAATGGCAAGTGTCAGTCAACAAATTCCAATGTCAGAAGAAAGGAGACCTCATAAATAGAAAACAAGGTACAGATTTGTTCTGATGGATTTGATGGGATCTCTTTAGAAGTTGCATTTTTGTCCCATCTGATCATAGTCCTATTGCTAAACTCAGTGATCACATTTGCCATTGTACAACAAGAGACATAATTATTTATAATAGCTGATGAAATACAAATTATATTTACTTATCTTTTTATAGTGTCAAGATGAAGCCATTTAGTCAGTGCTTAAAAACTTCCAGAAAAGAACAGAACCCTTAAGAATTTTATTTTCAAGCTTAATTCAGGGTGATATCAGGATTTAACACCCTACCTTCAATCTAGCAAGGGATGTTTTTGCAGTTACCTCAATGTTTGCAAGGCTGTGTGAGTCATGAGCAAATTGCTTTCATGGTTGAGTTGCATTTACACAAGAGAGCATGTGAATTTTACATGCAGATCAACAAGATGGGACAGATTTAGGTGTGGGCATATTTATATAAGGGATTTGAATATGGGCATGGAACAGCGGAAAGCAAAATATCTGCAATGGTACATTTGCAACTTCAGGCAGAAATTGCTCGCAATCACACTGATGAAACTTTAAAGAGACTAAATTCATACAAGGCATTAAATAGGATTTTGTCAGAGTTTGTAGTAGAAGAAGCTGAAAGCCAGTGACATCCCAAATCCTTAACGAAAGATGAACTGATGCCATGTGTTAATCCTTCACTTGCAGCAAATGATGTGGACCTCATCCCAAAGATGGCAACCAGCCACATTAGCCTCTCCAGTGAAGTACAAAATGCCACTGAGCTTTAGAGTGTACAGGGAAACTACATGCATACAGTTCAAATAGAAATAAACCACAGCATATTTTGCTCTTTCTCCTACTAATGCAACACCTGTGCACAACATGGCATTTTGGTGTAACTCACAGGAGGGAGGCAGCTCTTAGTTCCACACTGAAAATTCATTGCTTAAGAGGTGAGAGGTGGACACAGAACTTTGGTTATTAAGAAAATATTGCTTGAAGGATAGGAAGATGATGGAGCACCCAAGCTAATAGAATTTAGAATAAAAAGGAGATTGGGCAAAGAAAGGAAATTTAGTGTGTCAAGTAGAACTTTCCCATGGTGAATCTGTGCTGGCTATGACCAATGCCATAGCCTTTCAGGAATTATTCCAGAAATCACAGGATAATCTTCTTCCTAATTCTGACAAGGACGGAATGGAGACTGACAGGCCTGTGGTGACCGGGGTCACTCCATTTGCCCTTCTTGAAGATTGGGACATTTGCCAGCTTTTAATCACCTGGGACCTCTTGGATCTCTTACACTCTTGAAAAATCCACTGAGAGAAGTTTCACAATGGCATCTTCCAGATATTTGAATACCCTGAGATGAATCTCACCTGGCTCCATAGACTCACAGGGAACCAGCCAGAGCAGCAAATCCGACCCAAGTTTGGACCTTGGCTGGGAATTTCTCATTCTTGCAGTCATGGTTGTCCAGCTCAGGGCTTGGGGGGACCCAAAGCTCATCGTTGGTGTTGAAAACCAAGGCAAGTAAAGCATTAAACCTCTCTGCCTCAACCTTTTCCCTGTTCGTGAGGTGATCATGTTCATCATGTAACAGGCCAAGGTTATTTCCTAACTGCATTTTGCTATTAATATACTTTTAATTTGATATTTTGATTGTCCCCACAGCCCAATCTGGTAGGTCTCCTAAAAATTGCAGCAACATGAGACCAAGAAAAGCTTTCTGGATCAGAGTCCAGTCCCTTTTTCTTATAAGCACTACAACATATAGTATATTTTCATTGAGTTAATACATCCCTTGTAGTCCATATGTTCCTGCTGATAAGGATATAGTACAATATATGCAGTCTTTTTACACTTTTATTTAAAATGAGTATTTCTCAATCAACACATTAACAAGTAGGCATGGAAAATACTTCTTTAGTAGAATAATGATATGTTGATAAACTTCAGTCAGAGGGAGTCTGAAATAAAGCTCTTGTGCCTATTTTATCTGCATGTTTTCTCTAAAAATCATTGCATATTTCAACCAGAATTATTTGCAGGGGGAAATTGCTGTTGCCTGAACTTCGGAAAATGAAAGAGGATCGAAGTGCTTTTAAAAGAAGTGTTAAGAAAGCCTTATATGTAAATCACCAGAAGCATGTGCAAATGTGTTTCTCTATCCATGTGTATGCCAATGCATGTGACAGAGAGAGAGGGGTAGAAAAGGAGAAGAGGAAGAGGATGAGAGCTTCTAAAAGAGCATGAGCCAACATCTTCTGGATACTGAGAGAGGAAGGAATGCTGAAAGTTGTGGGATATTTTTTAGATATGCTAGCTGGAAGAATGCTGATGTAGTTTTATCTGGGATTCTGCATGTGAATATCAGAATCTGCAATGGTGTTTTAGACTGGTCTTAATGGATAGCTGAGTTTTACAATAACCATTAATATTTTATGATATACAGAAATAGACTGGAAGAAGAAAGCCCTGCTAATATACTAGCTTGGTTTGAAAAGAGATACAAATGATAGAAATCCCACTAAATTGATTTATCCCATTTCAGTAGATTTTAGACAATATAGTCTAGCCCTGTTGAGGATTTGGTTTCTGGCTGGTAAGTGCATTTTATTCCAGCTCTTTAAGTACCAGGATAGTCCTCCTCCCTTTTTCTCTGTATTACAGCAATCATATCAGACATGGATTTGCCATTATTTGTAAATCACAAAGGAGCTTTAGCTTAGAGCAGAAGTCTGGTGTGTTGAAATTTTAGACAGACTTAAAGCAAGTGTGTTAGGGTAATAAAACATTTCTCATGAACTTATGAACCTGTAGTTCTTACTGATTTGTGCATCATGGTTTATTTTATAAATGGTATATATACTTTCTTTACTAAGTATTTGTCAAAATGATGCATATCTTTCACATAAAATATATCTCCAGATGCATCCAAATATAAGATATATCTAAGAAGGCAAGGAACCTGCTAAAAGGAGAAAATCTATCTACATGCATTAAATAGGGTTTCTGAGTGCCATCTATCCCTCTTTTTAATGAAAGAAAACAGTGTTGTTTAGTCAAAGGCCTCTGTCATCAATGAAATTCATATAAATTCACAAGCATTTGAGCAGAAAGTGTTCTGGTCTCTTGGATCAGATTGCCATAAAGTTGATGTGAGATACTCTCATGGAGTTTTCAGTGTGAGTATGCTAAGTTTTTGACAGAAAAGCTTTTTCAGAAAGCTAAAGAAATTCCAATAAATGATGACTTCTCTCCAATGCAGCTTTCAAGCGTGAGTACAACTGCAGAGTACTGAGAGAAAAGAAATTTTTAATGAACAGTTTTAAAAAATTATTGTAAAAGACCACAATTCAGCAAAATGCTGAAACAGTTTCTAAGCATCATTAAAGCAGACAGGATCTAGACATGAAATTAAGTGGTTTGCTAAGGGAATAGCTTCTGATTTGGGCTATTAACCAAGGCATTGTTCTTAAATAATAATATTGTGAAGTTATTTAAACTCATTATCCTGAATAAAGACCCTAAGTTTTTGATAGGAGAAGTAACTTCTGTTAAATGGAGTGTTAGTTTTTCTAAACATTTCCATTGGGTTAATAGTATCTCGATAGATTATGACATTTGAACAGATTGAAAAAAAAATCTCAGAAATTCTTGAAAAATATTTTAAGAAAACAGTAATCTTCATCTTTCTCTTGGTCTAAGACCTTGGTACAAAGATAGCTTGATTTTATAGGAAGGACATGAGAACAGTGACCATATGTTTCTAAAGACATTTTATAAAGACTCAAAGACATTTTGAAATGCCTTAAACACATTGCAACAAACAAATACTTGGTGGAGAAAGAGTTCTATTTTCATTTTTGTAGAATGCTGTGCCCAACTCATTCTTGAGTAATCTGACCATCTTAATCTCATTCTGTCTTTTGCTTCAATATTTGCTCCTTCTGAATGCTATCCTTTAGGTCCTTTAGATCCCCCTTTCTGACCTGTCTTCTTCCTATCTCCCCCCTCAGAAGATGAATCTTGTTTTCCACCACGGCAGTTTTTGTGACATATCCTTATCTCAGTGTTTGCAGCCTAAGCACAATGAACCTGATGCATCTTTGAGCTGATAAATGCCCCAGAAGCCATGTGCCGAGAATGTGTTGGACTTGAGGACGTGCCAGTCAACCTTGCATGAGAAGTGCAGAATTCTCCCAGATGTTAAGCATCTTGTTCTAGGCTGCTACTCCCATTGGATGATCAGTAATCTGGAAATATGGAAAAATTACTGAACTCTTCATTTTTGCCCTGAGGGAGAATATGTGTCTTGCTACAGACATAGGGTACTCTGTCTTGGTGTGAGGGAGAACACAGAGTGGGCTAGGCCTTCCTACACCAACTTTGCTTCCTACAACTCTTTTTGATTCAATCCCATGCCAATATAAAATTCTATCCTTAGAGTGAGAAAAGAATGGTGATGAGAGAGAAACCAACATATCCTGATTTTAAGTAGTCACTGTTTTGTGGTTTTTTTAACGAAGAGAATGTATGGCAGCTACTAGTTCATAGGTGCCAATGTGTTCTTTTGCTATCCACAGATTTGAAAAAATGTTTCCACGGAAACATCTTGCTTACTGAACAGGACATGAAGTAGGACAACATCTGTCAAAAGTCTCAGCTGAAAATAGCAAGTTGCATGACTGTCTCAAAAACCACAATGACCTTTGTTCTTTTACTGTGACAGAGTTTACCCTGTTTTGCCAGGTAGACAAGATGTGTCAGTCTTGAAGGATATGTAAATTTCTTACAGTTGTTATTCAGCTTTAATTCTTTATTTGAGTGCTAACTGAAATATACCGTCTCACAATGTACTTACAAACAAAGCATGTGGAAGTTTCTAAGTCCTACTTTTTAGAGCACAATTTAATACACAAACAAAATTATCTTTATATTATTCCTTTAAAATGTGCTAACAGCTAACATAGTGGGTTTTTTCATCATATATAAGAGAGATTAATGTATACATGAATCACCCTCTACATCTGCTATTTGTTTGATGTCTTGTTTTGTATAGGTAGTATTTCAGAAAAAGAAAAAGAGAAGGAAGAATAAAAGAAACAAAAATAAAAAGAAAAAGGGAAAAAAGAGAAAAAGAGTTCCTCCTCTCTAACAGTATGTCATTAGTGGTCTAAACGGAATAATGATTCCCTTGCAAGACCAATTTAAGCAGCAGTTGATCCAGAGTCACTGTTCTTTCTTCCTTGTTCTCAAGTTTCTGATAGTTTATTCCCCATTTACTAGGTGACAGAAGAATTGGATGGCACCTGCCTTAGGTACTTTCACTGTTGTTATCTCTGTAGTCAGAGACTGTTATATTTACACATGCTTAGGGGCACACCTTTCAAAGCTGTCTAATCTATTTCTACAGTACATGGCTGAATTTCTTCCTGACCATATCTGCAGAGTTTAAAATTACAAGAGCAGTTTAGAGTAGTATATCTACCTGTACATTATTTTAGGCACATTTTATCTTTTAAAGGACTATTGATAAATCCCAAACTAATTAAATACCATGTCAGCTTTCTCTAATACTACATGAGATGAGTAGGAAAGAACCAGATATAATTTCTAGCTTGTGGTAGAGAAATATTAAGAGATTCAGCACACTGTTCACTGCCAGGATAACTGTCTCAACTATCACTTGTTGCTTCAGTCTGTTATCTGTCAGATAAATATTAACACTCTCTGCTGCAAGAATGGAACAGAAAGCCGAGTGTCAAGACTCTGTTGTGGCACTTCTTCAGGCAGAAGCTGGAGGGACAAGATGCCAGACGTCATATTGCAGTATGAGCTTCTATTCCTGCGGATGCAGTACTTATCTGTTCAACAAATCAAACATCCTGCAGTACAAATCCTGCAGCAGTGGCTGCAGAACTACTTTACTGGTGTGTCTTGGGTATTAGGAGAAATAAGAATCCTCAAAGAATTATTTCTTTAATATTTAGGAGCTCACTTTCACATGGGGAATACTTAGAAATGGGGAAAGTATCCAGCCAATGCTTCCTGGCTTCCACATCTAGGGACAATGATTTAGCTCTGAGGCAACACAGTAAATAGCAAAGAAATATCCTAGGGCTGGGATTCAGCTGCAGGTGACAGTCAGTTAATTGTGTCCAGATGTTGATGAACGATATATCCAACTTCAGTTACAACCAGCAGACATATCGAGAATTTGTCAGTGGAGTCTCAAGTACTATACAGCTGAGTGGTGTATGAGTTTATTTGAAACTTGATTCTGAATCCTCCACAGATTTCTTTGCAGATACCAGCTGGGACATAATTTGGTTGTTTAACATAGGCAAAGTAATATTCGAGATGTCATAGAACATCAGTGATGTCCTTGTGAGACTGCCAGATGAGGGACTTCATGCATGAGCATTTCTGAGCTCCATCAAACTTGATGTTTGACATGAGATAACCAATGTCATCGTTAGCACTGCAGGTTGATATTTCTATTAATGTTTATTTTCAATGTAGCAGGATGAGTGAGAATACTGGCTGAGAGCTGGGCAGCAGATCCAGCAGAGAGACCAGGGATGATGGCTGCAAAGAGCTCTGCATGCCATAACCAGCTGTAGAACTGGCTCTGTGAATACTTGGTGCAGTCTCTTCTGGAAAAGGGCTGCTATGGTTGGACATCCTTAGAAGCAGGGTCTTGTTTTTCCTCAGGTTTTGACACTAATAGCTTCGTGACACATAATCTAGATCTTAATGCTAAGTGACTATGGATTGCGTGTACATGAAATAGAAGTCATTATTATTTGGTGGTAAAATCCTGGCATCTGGAAAGGACAATTCTGTTTCTAAACAGAGAAAAATGTATGTATTCACTGCAGTGCCTGTAGTGGAGGTAGTGTGTAGTTGCAAATCTGGTGATCCAAGAATATTGTCAGGTGTGGGGGTAATGTTAATGTATTTTATTAAATTAGCCTTGCTTTGCTTAAATAGATAAATAACCTTTCCAGGGTTAGAGGTTGCTAGAGGAATGTAAGATTTTCCATTTATAATGCCTAAACTTTTAAGATCACAAGGAAAACAAGGGCTCAGAGATGACATGTCCACTAAAGACCTCAGTTCTAAACAATACCCAGGGACATTCCTGATATTCAGAAGTCAACTGAATGTAGTTTGGACCTCAGAGTTTTCTCCTTTTAGTGAATCAGAGTCAGAGAACTGGTTGGTTGAAATCAAAGTGTGAGATGTGCTGCAGTACGCACAGGAAGCTGCCTTTTTAATCTCTTTTTTTTGTGTTTGTGCACGTGTGTGTTGGTGCTTGTACTGAATGACTGCAAGGATTGTTTCTTGTTCTTTCAAAAGCAAGTAATTCATTTGGATGCTTTACCTTTACTAAAAGACATGTTTTCAACTTTGGCATGGCCACTAGCCAGAAAAGCAATTTCCTCTTTTTTTTTTTCTTTCTTTCAAAAAAAGAGGTTGTAAACCATCAGCCTGTATCAGGAAGAAGGATTTCAGTTTTAAAGGTGAAATAGCATTTGCTCCTTTTACATGATAAATGAAAGAAATTGGATACACTAATGAAAGAGAGAGGACATAGCAATTAAAAATACCAGGAGAGGGTGGTACACAAGTCTATCCTCATGTTATCTGAAAGTAAATTAGCATGAGAGGTTAAAGAAGCCAGACTTCTTTTACTACATAAATTACTCAGCTTTCAGTACAGATTTTACAAGAGCACATATTACTTACCTGAACAACTGATAGTGTGGTATTTATCACATGCTGTCTCCATTTGTAAGGTCATAAATTCCCTTGCTGTGGTTGCCTGTGACTTGTTTTAGTGCTAAGTGTAGCAGTAAAATGCTGGAAGAAAATCTATAGATTCAGCTTATAATACCTGGCTCTGTTTTATCCTATCTCAAAGGAAGTGAGAGATAAGGCTGAGGTTGCCTAAAATGAGCAGATATAGGAATAATTGCTACTTAGTGTCTTAACTGTCATTTATACATTGATTCCTGGCATTTTAATGGATGAAGAAAGCAAGCTTTTTCTTCCTACGTTAAACCTGTATTTCAGCTAGGTATATCCCCTCACTCTTGTCCCTTGCAAGTTAAACTCATAAATCAATACAAATATATAATTTCAAATGGTAAATATACATATATTAATATATATTATATTTATAGCATATATATTAAAGTAAATAATAATAATAATAATAATTTTTTAAGTTACTGTACTGTTTTTACATGTGTCCTGGTGAAGGTAAAATGCTGGTTTGACAGTCTTTTAATTTCAAAAAAGAATGAGTTGTAAAACTTATTTTAAGTTGTAAAACTTTTAAGGTAGAAACTTAGCTTTGCTTTCTTATATGTGAAACTAATCTCAGTGTCTGATTATACCCCAAAATCTGTTATGATTATTTCCCATAGATGCTAATCTGTTTATATTTGTGGTTTTTTTTTTTGTTTTGTCTTGTTGATTTTGTCTCACAATTTATGATATACAAATTCTTCCTGCTTTATGATGACTTGGTTTTTATACTGGTTTACTTTTGGATGAAAATTATGCTATATCAAAACCAGTGGAATATGATGTTTACGGCAGAACCAGGGCATACTTTAGACTGTGAGGACTTCATGTGCAACAAAATTTTATTTTGTTTACAGATTTGTCAGTTGATCTTCTGAGGCATCATGAGATGTCTGGAAGTAGTTTGCAATGGATACCTTAACAACTCAGAATCAGATTGAGGCATTATTGGAAACCAAGCTGTACTGTTTTGTGATTTGCATTTCCCTAACAGGTATGACATCTGCTTGATGACTCCTGGAGCGTGGTTAATAATGCTGCTGGCAGGGTTTGGTCTTTTCTGCATTTTGCAGATGTTACATCCAGTGGTGAGCAGTTTTATGCCTCTCCTGAGGCATAAAATCTGTGGTGTTGTATGCATGTTTTATACTATGTGCTACAGGATGGAGATGAAGATGACTTTCTCAGGTCTTTCTCAGCACTATAACATCTGTTCTTTGTGACAACAGACATATCACTTAGGAGGTCTTCTACATATATCCTGTTGTACGGAAAAACAGATTATTTCACTGATAGTCATGTACTACTGCTAAATTGTATTCAAATCTAAAAGAAGGGTTTTTATTTAGTTATGCTATATATGTACTAAACAAACCACAAATGCTTATCAAAATTCAGCAGTTTACATGTTAAGTAGACTGTTGCCATAATTATCCTGTTTTACACTCATGAATACAGAGCAGAACTAATCCTGTATCTCAGAGATTGAGGGTAGGGCAAATTATTTCCTCGGGGCTGCTGATAGATGTGTTAAAATCAAGAGTCAAAAGCAGAAGTGTTTTGAATAAGATTTATGAAACTAGCCATCTACATAACCTACATCCTAATTATTTATTGGGTCAATTCAGACACTGGAATTCAGGTATCTGGTGACATTTGGGGTGATGTAGGGTAGCTGGTACATGCTCATGTGCCTAGGAGATATCACACAGGACCAGGGGGATACCCAAACCCTTCTGATGCAGGACCTGAAAGGCTGCATGGTATTTTAAGATATATTAGAATAGGTATCTATGTTTAGGCAGCTGAATCAGGTCTTTATACTTTCTTTCTACTCTCAGAACTTAATTAGATTTGGATAAGAGATTACTCAGTTTATTTCTTGGCAAAAGACAGAGAAATACCCTAAAACAACTCCAGTCACATGAGCAATTGCCAAGGTGACAGGAGTCCTGCAATTTTTGATTTATTTGGAGTCCTGAGGAGAAAATCCAAGAACCTGTTACCAGGACTTCATAACCTATGTCAGTGAACAGCTGCCTGAGCAAAAATCAGCTCTGGATGGACTCTGGTCCTTTGGTTATGTATCCTTCACCTCTCTCCCTCATGAAATGCATCTTTCTCTTTCTTTTCATGGTCACTGTCCTGGTTTAGGAAAGTTATTCTCCAATTCATTACTCCCACTAAAAATCACATGCCACTCCTCCTCCCCCCTCCAATAGGAGGCAAAAAAGACAAAGATTGTGGGTTGAGATAAGAACAATTTACTGAAAATGTAATGAGACAGGAAAATGAACAGTAACAGAAAGAATATTAATAATAAAAATGATAAGAAAATAAATTATTCACACAGATAAACTCTGCCATAATAGACAATACTGGATTACTCCTTTCATCATGTTTTCTCGAGCAGACAGAACCCTTTCTTCCTTTTCCCTGTCCCTGGAAATGACGTGAGGTGGTACAGAATAACCTCCATATCCTAGCTACTGTAAAAATTAACCCTGTCCTGGCAGGAACCAGGACAGTTACACAGGGGCAAGGCAAGTAGGATTTTACGTGCACTTGACTACTGTAACCAGTATGAAGCTGGGATTTGGTTTCTGTAAGCATCTCAGGCTATCATCAGAATGTCCTGTCTGGATGCTGAGACAGGGATACAGCTGCAATTAGCTGCGGAAATCAGGCTTACATGGCTTGTCACAATCTTTGAGCTAAGCCAGTGAAAGTTTTACTTACTGTATTTTCCACAGTGTCTTCAAAAACTGAAGAAGGCACTAGGGACTTACTTTAAAAGATAGAAAGGGACCTTGAAATTTTTGCTGGCCAGCCTTCGCGTACGAAGATCCGGGGAAGGCCTCTTTTTCCTTTCAGACCTTCCAGCCTGCACACTGGATTTTTTAGGTGAGACACAGGGCACCTTGAAATTACATCTTTGTAATACCCACAGTTTGAGTCTGGAGTGAAGAGGGCTGCTGTTTTCAGCTTTACAACATAAAGCACAAACACAAGACTACCCACACTAGGTCAAATTAAGGATTTATCCTGCTGTTAGTTTTGAGAGATGTTAGACACCTTGGCAAGAACGTGACAAGCAATCAAGTAAATGTACGCTGCACTGTATTACCTGCCTCAAGCAATCTAGGGAGTCACAGATGAATGTAGTTTATAATACGAAGAAATACTTCCAAAGGAAAACCACACAGAGATAGACAGAGGTGTTGTCTTTGCTTTTAATAGCTCTTGATGAATTCTACACCTCCTTTCTTTTTCTTCAGCTGCTTTTTGAATCATGTGAGAAGGAGATATTTGAAAAATCACCTCCTCTTTGTTCTGAACCTGAATTTTGCAGTTCTCATGTCTCTTGGAAGTGCTCTTCAGTGTACTTACAGCACTATTAATGAAAGAAATTTCTGGGTAATCATTAGCAAATGGTTAGCCTAAACTCATTTTACATAGGGAACTGAAAAGTCTCTGTGTAGAAATAGCAGTTGGTGTCTTACTGAACCTGGGCTTTTCTAGCAACAGAGAGGTGAAAGACTCTTTATCCTGTTCTCACATCAGTCTCCTGCATGACACAGGCTTCCAGGATGCAAGATTTAAGTGTTCAGCAAAGTGATTTCCACTGGTATGACAAAACTTTTCATGGTGAAAGCCCAGCTGGAGAGTTGCACCTTTTATAGACGTCTGACACTGTGTTATTACTAGCATCCTGAAAGTAATTTGTGACAATAAGGAAAGGAATAGGGCCATCAATCAGGCTGCCAGTTCCTGTTTCAACCAGAACACATTCAAAACAATTGACTGTAAACCCAGATCTTTCAGTGTGCCAGTTTGAGAAACCTTTTCTTGCTGATATGTAGCCTCAGGAGGAGGAACTCTTGCTAGAAGCTGGTAGTGGTCCTTATTTAATTCAGTGTAAATTCATAAAATAAATTACTGGGATAATTGGTTGTGTCCTCAGTCCATGTGCATGCTCACTGTATTTTTTTCATAGGTACAAAGCAGATTTATAGCTTAAAAGTAAGTGAAAAGAGAAAGGAATATTAATAGTAATAGGCTTGTGCCAGATTTTGCGACCAGCTATGATAAAAAAGGTGTTTAGCCACTTTGAAGAACAGGATCTGTCAGATCTGACCCACAGTTTTGTAGGTCCTGACGGAAAACTCAAGAATTACATAGAGAAAATGCATTTGATTCTTCCATTAAAAGTGAAATACATTTCATAATAGTATTATTTCAAAAGAGTAATGTTAAAAAAAACCCTAATGCCTAGATAAACCTCAGGTTGAATAGGCCTCTAATTTTATTTTGAATCCTGTGTATTAGCCTTCTCAGCTGACTATTGAAACTCCTTGTTTAGGAATTTCAAGCAAGCAAGTTTCTAAGTATGTTTTGCCAGTGGTGCCGATTTTGGACCCAATAGTATAAAAAATTTTACAGTGTTACAGTGTCTTCTAAAACATGTTTTCTTCTGTATGAATGAAGCAAGGCCTAATATCTGTAATTAAACTGACATCCAGCTGAAAACTTGTCTATTGACACAGTAAATGAAATTTCCTCTTCCCACAGACATTGTTGTTCTTCTAGAAAAGTGTATATCAAAATGCTCTAAATATATTGGTTCAACATTTTAAGAAAAATAATTGCTAAAGCCAATTTTCTTCTTTTTATTTTTTCATATTTATAAAAAGCTGTGAGGATTACCAGCAATATAAAGCTGTTTCTAGGAAGGGATGGCTTGGTATTCCCTGATGGAATGCCTCCTTGTGCCCACCAAAGAGCACAGGTGTGTCCTGCTGCAGACCCTCAGGGCAGAAGATCCCACTGGATTTTCTGGTCTTTGTTCCAACAGACTCTGTAGGAAGCTCCAGCTCTGTCCACTCTATGCATATGCATCATTTCAAAGGTCACCTTAAATAATGCTCCAGCCTTTCAAGCTTCCCCCCAGGGAGGATGCCTTTCCAAGAGAGATTTTGTGCCACTAGTGGTCAGACTTTCACAGGAGAGCAGCACCTGACATTTTGCAGTTTTTGAACAATCTGCTTTTCTACTCTAATGCTAAATGGTTAGGTCTCTAAAAAATCAGAATCTGAAAGCAGAAAGTGATCTATTCAGGAAATTTGAATTGAGACATCCAAAGGAAAAAAAAATTGCAAAACTACTTTTAATGAATAACATTAGTAGTGTGGCATTCTCAAAACTTTTTGTAAGGCATGGTAGAGGAAAAAAATCTTCTGCATTTCACTCTTCAACCTTCAGTGTCTCATGAGCATTTTTTTCCTTGTTGTATTGAGAACCTTTCTTTCTGCTGTATTGTGTCTCAGGATTAGTCACATCATATTACATTCCTGCTTTCTACATTTATTTTACCAATTTGGCTGGAGTATGACAGATCTTATCATGTTTGGCAGGATTTATTTTGATGATGAATGGCTCTGTAAGTCTTTGCTTGCAAAGTATGACAGTCCACATGCATACTCTTAGCTCTCACTCCACTTATTAGTTTAGTTGTAGGTGTTTTTGTCTAATTCTGTGTATTTTAATTAAAATGTAGATATCTAAAAGCACATTTGGAGGGGTCTGAAAAACAGTACTCAATGCTCTGAAATTACACTGAATTTTGAAGTGATAGCAAATATAAATTTTTTAAAATTATTTGCTAAGCAAAATCTTATTTGTGAAAATAAACAGTGCTATTGTAGAGACAAGGTTTAAATTATGTTCATACGAAAATTTTACAGTTGTTTTCATTTGGCCACTTTTATGATCTTCTATTAGTAATTTATAAATAGTCATGAGAAAAAATTGCGTAAGTTAGAATATCTGGAAAATGTTTGTTCTTTTATATGTATACCTAGGCAACAGAAATAGATTTATTTAAACAAAATAATTCACTATTTGTTATTTTATGTTTTAGAAATCTGTCATCTTCTCAGGGAACAGATACCATATTATATGATGTAGGCAGCTTAAAGATACAAAGCAAATGTTTCGTGAATGCATAATCTAAAGTTTATAAATTAATTATGTATACAACCTGATGTGTAGAGTCCTTGCTCATATTTTGGTGGCTGCACCACTATCCCATTGCCTTTAATGGAATTTCTTACAGATCTAAGCACTTGCCAGCATGAACTGTCAATTCCAAGCAGTCCTTGATAGTGGGAAGAGGAGCCAGAAAACAATTTTCTTATTGACTACAAATTAACTTGAACCGTTGTATTGAAAATTGGTTTTTGTTGGCTTATGCAACATTATATTTGTGTGGTCAATAAGCTCTTTTGATCTAACATTTTGAGAAAATATAGACTGAAAAGGAAAACATTTAAATACCGGAAAAAGGTGGTGTAGTTTCTTTATTATCTGTTTTGATTTTAGCTTATTACAGGGATCAGTCTGAAACAAAAACAGACTCTCCATCAAACTCCTTTAATAACCTTTTAAAGTGACATCCTCACTGTCAGAACTAAAAGTATTTAATTCTAATCTATCTGGTTAATTTTGAAATCAGATTTTGTAAAATCTGAAACAAGTGAATCAAAATAGGGTGAAAGTTGTTCTGTGCTTATGAGTCCAGGTATTCACTGATGATTCATATAATTACAAATTGATTAGGTATAGTTATCTATGTCATCAGCATAGATAAAAACAGCTTCCAACAATGTGTGAAAAAAACAATTACATTGTCGTGTGGGATTTGAGTCACCTGGGGACAGAGCCTTGAGATCTCATGAAGTCCCCAGTGCATCACTCCAGGAATATCTGACCAGGCTGGAAGGAGCTTTGACCAACCTGGTCCAGTGAAAAATGTCCCTGCCCACGGCAGGGGGGTTGGAACAAGATCTTTAAGATAAAGATTTTTCCCTTCCAAATCAAACAATTCTATGACTGTGATTTCCTGAAAGCTACAGAAATAAAAGGGTACAAAGAGTAGGACTGTCTGAAGTTACTTAATGTTAATTCTCATTAGGATGGAAAACAGTGAATTAATCACTCAGCTAGGAACAAATATTTTCTTAGCATAATTAATAAGAATCTGGTTCACATTTTATATTTGGCCAAAGAATGACCCAGGCCAGTGATGAAGATAGATGGCTCTTTTGAAAGCTATTTTCCTGAACTTGGAAGCAACTACTAACATAATGAAGGAAAAAGTCTCTATTTTTGGGAGAGACCAACAGATAAAATAAAAGCAAAAAAATATCTGCAGCACAGCAGACTGTGAGTAGGAATACAACCACTGGATAAGGAAAGCTAAAGTTATAAAATTTCTGAAAAATTACATATTTCTTTTCTATAAGGAAATGAGACCAATTATTTAAATTCTTAGACATAAGTCACATAATATAATCAGATGTATTGAGTAAAAATATTTTGTATTAGAAGTAGGAGAATTAATTCATCTCTTGCAATAATAATGAAGTATATTTTGTTTCATCAGTAGCTGTAGAAGACATTAAATGACAAAATAAAGAGTGAAACAATTTTGGATCCAGTAGATTTTATGACTCGTAACCAAGAGTAGCAAAGGCATTGTCAGATCAGCTTTTGGAGACGTTTGTGTTGATTTTAAACAAGACACATGAAATGGGCGACTTTCCAGGATGGTGAACAAAAGTTAATGTTGTTCTAATGTTTTATGAGAAATATTTTATGAGAAGTATTTTATAAGAAAATTCATGACCCATATAAGTATATCTTCATACTTAGATTCTGAGCAAGAGGCTCACAAGAGAAGCATCCACAAAAGAATTAAAGGATATTTACATAATTAAATCTAGTCAATGTACTTCAGGGATGTTGATAATTTTTCAGTGAACATGTAGACCTGCTTTTCAGGCTAACTATTATTACAGAAATTTATTCTTGCACTGTATTTGGCTTTATTTCCCATGACATCTGAAAAATTTCAACATAGAAAATTCAGGAGAGACAGTCTTCCATGTATCCTTACTTCAAGCAGGACCAGGAAAAATTTGGAAAAAAATTTAGAGGTTTCAAAATAAACCTGTAAACCTCTTTTCAAAGATGTCATGCAAACACATTGTCTATTTCCACAAAATCCAACTCTTTTCTTTACAAAAATTAGGACTTTTTCTTATACACACTCTACTTCATGCAGCCTCACTGTAGCTGTTTGTGGGTACAAGCACTTAATATTGCTTTTCTTTCATGCAAGCAGAGTTAGCCAAACTTATGAGGGAAGGTGATTTTAAAAAATTGCTAGGCAAAATTGCTAGAATTCGCAGATGAAGAGGCCACTGTCTTAGTTCATGAAAAGGAAAAATGAAAGAAATAAAAATTTATAAATTCATCCCATCAGTTCCCATGTGCCAGGGCAGACAAGAAGTGGACAAGTCTACAGCATCTTGGAAGTTTGGGCACCAAGCCTGGTTTTGAGTTGCAGATTTTCTGTCATCCGCCCTGCCCACACACTGGTCTCATTTACACTTTAGTCCTCAGAAAGCCAGCTCTCCGGAGGGTCAGGAAATGTCAAGACTTGTGGGGCTGGAGACAGGGAAAGGGGAGCAAGGTTCTGAATGTGTTCAGCTTGTGACCCAAGCCTCATGGTGGTGCAAACTTAATCTTGAGCTCAGTAGATCCATCAGTATAGCCATCAAAATAAGTTCTCTGCCCTATTTAGCAGCAGGCAAATATTAAATCTTTCACATTCATTCTTCACTATTCCACATCTTATAGTCTTCTTTTTTTCCTGACTGAATTGAGAAGTTGAAATCCCTCCTAAGCAACAGCTGCTCTCTTTAGCCTAGCTGGCGCTCTTACAATAGGGATGTTTGGAGAAAACTGGTAAGTCTTTGGGGCTGGCTGCCTTGCACTGGTGTGTATTGGTTCTGCAAAGAAACTCAGTTCCTGTGCAGAGCTGAAGATTTTCTCTATCCACCTCTCTCTCAGGGGTGAATCCTTTGCTTTGGAAAGGCAAGTAAAGCAGGTGGGACTTCAGCAAACTCTATCTCCTCCCTGGGATCCTCATGGGGGGACACAATTGAACTGACAATAAGAAAACAAAAGATGCTTTTTCAGAATGCTGGTTATTACACAATAGAGAAGTCTGTGGGAGCCCAGGGGAAGAGCTGCATTTAATCATGTCAACACAAGGGACTGTATGGTCGTGCAACATATACTACAAAAGTTGGCTGGCCTTTCTTTGCACCTTCAGCTTCAGCCTCCCATCCAATCCCCCTCTCACTCTTCTATTATCCAGCAGAATCTGGAAAGAAATCATTAAACCACATAGTTGTTCCAATAGCCGCTGCTTGCAAGGCAGCCTTGGGAGTTCATGTCAATTCCTGTGCTGTGCAGGGCTGCTCAGGGCTCTCCTGCGTGTTCTTGGCAGCTCCCCGCTCTCACAGCTCCAGCATAAAGTTGTGTGCAGGCTCTGCAAAAGAGTGGAAAGAAGTGAAAGTGGAAAGAAGGGGACAGCATGGCTCATTGTATGAATTAGCTGTGTGAGGGAGAGCTACAGCTTTAGATATTATGGGGCTTCTCCCTCATTTCCTCTTCATTGTATTTGTTTGAAATTTTGGGTTTGCCTGATTTTTATCTCTTTATCTCTTTCCATCTCTTTTTCCATATTTTCCACTGTGCTTTTATGTACCTTCATCTCTTTTCATATTTTCTCACTTCCCCCCCTTATTGTCCTACCTTTGTTAAATCATTCAATTTCCTTTTGACTTTAGAAATATTTATTCTGTTTCTCTACATTTCCTCACATATTTCCTTCCTTTCTCTTTTTTTTCTTGGTGTTCTTCCCAAACTGCTTCTCTTCCTTCCTTCTCTGACTGATCTACTCTTCTTTGCTGTCTTCTGCACTGCTCCCTCCTTCCCTCCCAAATCCCCTCTCCATTATTCCCTATCTCTGGTTGCAGGTGCTGTAATCTGAGATGCTCTGGGAGGGGTGGAGAGGGGTGCAGGGTGGTGGCACTGGGGAGGGGCAGTGCCACCCGTACAGCTCCCACCCTGCAAGCAAAAGGAGGAGGCTTCTGCCCGTGCAGGTCCTGGGACAATTGTTGCTGTCAACAGGATGGGGGAGTTTAATTTAAGTGCGGGAATGTCCCATGAAAATTGGGACATCTGGCACCCTTACATTCCCTGTCTGACTTCAGCTTCATCTGCTGCTGTTATGAGTGTCATAAACATGGGTAATTTCACGAGCCATAGGAGTCAGAGTACACGATAGATTGCACTGCAGATGCTATGCCTGCCCTTAAAAGGACTGGGTCTTGTAGAGTAGTGGAGATTGCAGCTTGGCATATCCTGAAAAGGGAAACATGAACTCAGGAATGAAAGATTCCACCAGTGTCATAATGCACAAAGCATTAAAAATATTGGATTCAAAATTTAAAATCAGAAAGGAAAGAGTTCAAAATATTCAAATTAAAAAGAAAATACACAGCATTAGTACAGGAGCCATCATTCAGTACTGGACCTAAGCACAAAATTGCAGGCTTCTCATTTGTGTGCCTAAATTAGCAACTTCCCAATGATCCTTCTAGAATTAGTGAAGACATATTGAGGAGACCAATTCAGAGCACCAAGGGTGATACTCTGCTCTTGCTAGGACCTTCAAAGGGTATCCCTTCTAGTCTGGTGTGGCTTTGCTTCTCACCACACCATGATTCAAGCTAGTCTTCTCTCTTGCTATTTCAATGCCTCAGAATTCTGCATAGCTTCCTGGAATATTTTTACGACAAAAATAGGGAAACAGGTATTTTGCTGTATGTATTTACTGCTCTGGTCTTGACCTTTACTTTGACACCACTGAGGCCACTGCCTCTGTGTTGTGGCAGAGGGTTGGTTTGCAGGTACTAGTCAAATTTTTGGCCCCAGTTATTTTGTGATTTGTAGCCACTCTGCCAATCTGATAACCAGCAGAGGGAGTGCAAGTTAGATCTCTCAATGCCCATGGCCATTGGTGCCTGTGCAAGGAAATGGCTCTAACGTAAATAGCAGAATGTGTTCATTTAAACAGGAGAGATAACAGGACAGAGATTAGTTGCCAGATGGATGAGACTAGTTGACTAGAGGAATGTTTGCTCTAAGCATTAAGAGGATCATATGCACAATGTCGGATGAAAAATAAACTGGCAGATTAAATTAAGATTTTAATTAATATCATCTGCTCAATCCAGATTTTTTTTTGGTTGTTGATTTAAATCAGATTCTTTTGCATAAATTTATGTAAAAAATGCCCTTGTTGCTTTCAAGAGTCTGTAGTTCAGATTTTGCCTCCTAAGATAGGGGCAAGGGGGCAGTGGTGAGAGATGCTGCAAAGGGAAATAATTTTCTTTCTTTGGGAACTGCATTCCCTTTCACAATGATTTCCCATCTTCTATGTGGGATAGAGTTAGCTGCTTCCTGGGAAGTAATGTCCTTTGTTCAGGCACATGGTAGGTGTTCCAAATATGAGATGACGAAAAGACCTGCAGACATCTCATATGATCCTTAACTGTGGAGATTTTTCCAGTACACAGGGCCTAAAATCCATTCAGATGGATTTCACAGCCCCAGCAACACTTCACCTGAGCTGAGTACTGGGTCCCTGTCAGATGGCTGTGGTCATGGCAAGAACACACCGCATTAGGTTCCAGGAGCTACACTTTGCCTTGGGGTTTGTAATGCCTGACTCTTTAAACTCTTTACTGGACTACTAACCAAAACATAAACTTGTCCCATTTAATCAGTATATCTAGCATTTCCTTTAGAAGTATGCTATGCATCCAATAGCAAATCCACTAGGGGACGGAAAAACTGAAACTTAAAGAAAATAGAGCTCTAATAAATCTAATGAAAAATAATTATTTTGACAGTGAAATCATGCATTTTTGATACCACAGATAGGGAAACTCAGTCAACAGGTGGTTGGTCAAAGCCCTGGAAGCACACGTGTTTGAGACACTTGCTAGGGATCAGAGAGATGTTGTGTTTCCCTTAGAAGAGATCTTGTGGCAGAGATCTTCTTCAGACATGGACAGGTTTCTTACCAGACTTCCATGGACTTCAGTGTGATCACGGCACACAAACAAAATATTTTATTCATTTCAAAGGAAGAGAACTGTATCAAGTTTTTCCTTTTGGTTTGTCTTGCTCTTGTTAGTCTCTGATGCCTTTCTACTGAATGACAGGGGATGAGATAGTTTTTGGTAAATCATTACTCTGCAATATTCTTCTGTTACAATAGATTGGTGATAGTATAGTTTGTCTTGTTTCAGTGAGATTTATGCAATGGAATAGTGGAGTGAAGAAGCTAGTGAAACTGCTCACAAAATGTAAGGCTCCATTTGTCCCACACAAACGGGCCCAGTGCAAGCATTTACTGTGAAATATTATTCTTAGTCAGTGCTTTTCTAATGGCAGTATGCTGAGAACTGGCTGATTACACTGTGCTATCTCTCCTTCCTAACACTTATTTTCCACATAAGCAATTACTCCTTGTCTACAGGGGGCTTCACCGGATGGTAAATGTCTATGTAAGTTTGTGGTACTCATCGTTTTGCCTGTCCTTTCCCTAAGTGACTTAGAAAAATTGATGTCCATAAGGCAAATTAAATTATTATTCCACTTTACCTTTCAATAACATGTTAATTTTAAATTAACTTCTGTATAGCTCTCTCTCCATCTTTCTTTGATGTCTCCATATAAACTTAAATTTTTTAAATGGGGAGTATGGCAGAAAGAGAGGCCATCTCTTACTACTGTCATAAGTACAAGGAAACCAAGATTAGTGACAGTGGTATATAGAATTCTGATCTAAATTCATGCCTTTGTAAAAAAAATATCACTTTTTGGAACAGAGTTGGAGACACAAAATGTTCACTCCCCTGTTCTGTAGCAAAGGCTCCAGCACACAGTATTGAACTTGACAGAATGTGTGTTTCATACCCTTATAAGTATTCTTTCTCCCAATATTCATCAATTTTATTCTGATTATGTGACATCTCCATTGCATAAGAAAGGAAGAAAGGAACCTCTTTTAGCATATGTTATTCTGTAACTCAAAAGACACTTTGTGTGAAGAATTTGTTAAATATTACCAGTGAAGAAAATATACCCATTAATGTTAATCCTCACAACATTAAAATGGAAATAACTTCTGAGAATGTATGATCAGGTGGTTCAATCACGTATAATTTATATTTTTCCCCACCAGAGGATTAAAAGTGTTCTATGATGGGAGTAACATTTTGTGAATTCCTGTTTCCTTGCTTAGCTAAGTCCCTCTTAGAATATAAGCTGCTTGTACATGATATGTGACTAGGAATTAAATCTGAAGGCCAACAATCTTAAATTAATAAAGGAAGTAAAATTTACACATGCCTTATTGAATGATCACGCAATTTTTTTTTGTTACCTCACACTCTCTCCTTCAAAATATCTGAGACAGTTCCGCCGCTTTTACTTTCACAGTATTTATTCTTTAATAATAAAATGTCCTTAATTCTTTTGACAAGTGGACCGCATATGTTTGTTTCTTAAGAAAGTTACAAACTGCAGAACCAGCACATGAGATTATGAGAAGGGAAGGGGAAGGGACCCAACGAAAGGGGAGAGAGAGATGAAACATTGATGTAATAGCCAAAAGTTCTGTCCTGTCTTGTTGAGGCTTGAGACACCAAGTTTTTCTTGACAGCCTTGAAATACACTATTAGTCAAACTCCTCTGAAACTTTTGAAAATATATTTTTCAAAAAATTTTGAGCAAAAGCTCGAAACCAGATTATAGTTTTTGTTTCAAACACTTAATTTTTTAATCAAATATTTAAATGAGCTCACTAAGAGAGATGTGAATGTGATATAAGAAGACTGAAAGTGAATCCTTTTCATTTGAGATAGACTATTAGTATCCTGAACTTATGCTGAAAGCCCATGCTAATTATTACCTTACAAACATTTAGTTACTTGACTGAATATTTAAAATTTATGTCAAACTACATAAGAAAATAATATTTTTTTCAAGTATATCCTCTTACCAAACAGGAGAAATAGAATAGTGGTCTTGTATTGGTTTATTTAAAAAGAAGACTTATAAATACAGAGGTACTAAGTTACTGATATTTGATGTAACAGTTGAGTGATGCCAATTTCCTGTAGGCAGTTTCTTCTGATACAATAATTATTACAAGGCATGGCTCAAAATTTAGGCCAGGAAGGTAATTTTAAAACAGTAGAATTATTTATCTTGAATGAATGATATCACTAAAAACATTTAGAATTTCAGCCAAATGCAACTGAAGGAATAGGATGCTTTTGTCTCCCTGTTTCTTCTAAGAAAATACAGACTTAGACTGTTGAGTGAGGCAACAGGTATTTAATGCAAAGTTCAACACCTTTTTGTGTGTTTTCCTTTGCTTTCAGGAATCAGTTGCAAGAGGGAGATCTAATAAATGGGCCACAGAGTCAGACTGCTCTTTCCCAATCCCCCTCTAACTCAGTTATCTTTTTATTGCTCTCTGCAGAGATATGTGGCTGCAGTTGAACAAGTGGATCACATCTCCTCTCCGGACTCCTGCATGGCTTTGTGTGTAGAGTGCATAGAGAATCCCCGGCAGAAGAACCTCGGGATTAAAGGGTGGGCTCAGATCTGCGCGCCCTGTGTCTCACCTAAAAAATCCAGTGCGCAGGCTGGAAGGTCTGAAAGGAAAAAGAGGCCTTCCCCGGATCTTCGTATGCGAAGGCTGGCCAGCATAGAGAATCAAGTTTCTGCAGGCTGACAAATGATTTGAATCCAGACCTTTTACGTCCTAGACACCTGCTTTCATCATAAAATTATTACAAAACTGGAGGAATATTTGCTGCCTAGATATTAAAATCAGTAAAATTCTTTGCACAGTGTTGGCTTTCGTCTTAACACAGAGAGAATGGTGTCCTTTCTGTGGTAAGGATCTGCCAAGTTTGTAAAATCAGAGTTGAGTAGGCACTCAACTGTTTGGAAGAGCAAAGAACATATCCTCTTTAGGTATGTGCAATAACAGGATACTTGAGTTTTGGAGTAAGTGCTTCTTGGGACCTTGGCCAAGGATTTTTGGAGAGTGCTCTGGGATTTAGATGCCTGAATCTCATTAAAGTTGTACTGTATGGGCTACTGTGAAGTATTGGATTGTACCTTTAAACACTTATGATGTGGAAAACTTCATATGTTTGAAAAGACAAAGACTGCATCTTTACTTCAGGAATAACTTGAAGCTTGGAAAGCTTCAAGAACTTTTCATAGGCTTTTCATTGCCCTTTCATTAAAAAGCCTGAATTCAGGCCAGCTATGCATGCCTGGGGAAAGGGGGCATGCTTCAAAGAAGGCAACTGTCAGTCATGTCTTCTTCATATTGCCTGGATGATATTGTCACTAAAGCACATAAAACACAGCATGGGAGTCATACTAGGGACAGCTGTCTATATATTTAAAGTTTGATTCGTGACATTGTTTTTGGGGGTTTTGTTTTTTAGTTTTTTGGTTTTTTCTTTCTTTTTCTGTTTTGGTTGTTGTTCTGTCTGAACTTAGAAGTTCTGACTGTAATCCAGCTTTCTCCCACACTGAGCAGGCAATTGCTTGAGAAGGCAACCAATGTGCTAAAGTAACTGCTATTTTACTACAGTGTGACAATAGAAAAGAGACTCTCTCTAAGTCATTATTTCCTAGGACATATTCTTGGTCCTGATACTCGCCAGCTAAAGTGGGAGTGAGATAGAATTGCAGTACCTAAGCCCAAAATTATGATCCTGAGGATCCTTACCTTACTTTTCAATGCCAGTACTGCTGACTTTTACACTTCTTTCTGTTTAGTTTTATTTTTGAAATGTCCTAGAAGCCTCACCATCATGATTTTTTCCCTTTCTGTATGCAATATACTGAGAGAGAGGGAAATCTGGAGCAGATAAAAAAATCAACTCTGTGAAAGTTTATCGTGGGGTAGCATGATAAGAAACAGAAAAGTGTTTGTTTTCTGTATAGTAACTATATGGGATTTTGTTATGCCTACTGTAAAACCACAATGATTTATAAGAAGCATTTTAACTACACAACAACTAGCTAAATGCTTCCCTGTGTGGGATAATACAACACTTTCTCAGCTGGCTGAGTTTGCAGGGCCATCTACATTTATCACTCTCATAAAGTCCCCTGAATAAGTAAAAGCTCCTCTCACCCGCTCTTGCCTGTGGCTTTTAAACAGGAAGGAAGTATCATTTTCTTCTGCCCTAGCACAAAGAGAGCTCTGAGCATCTAATTACAGTTTCTGTGAGCAAATAGAACCAGAAAAGCATTTCCCTGTAGCTAAAATGCCTGAGCAGAGCTCGCACTCTCTGTTTTCCCAGACTAAGGTTGAAAATACGCTCTCTAAATTATTCCATTGCTTTACAGAGGAAGTATTAATTACATGACTGCAAATGTAGATTGGAGTGGGATGTAATTACAGGGTCGGCTTTGTGTCTGTTGTCCAACAGAATTAGACAGGAAGTGTTTGCCATGCCAGCAGTTTCAGGTGTTTTGCAACCTATTATATTTGCTGGTTCTCACCAGGTCTCACAGGTGGATCAGGTGACTTTCTGCTGCCCGATTGTCTGGAAAATCCACAAAGCTGCTATTACTACAGGTTCATGGCTTGTACAAAGCTGGTGGGTTTAGATTTTTAGAAGAGGAAAAGGAAAAATAAAAATCCACTCTGGGTTTCACCCCTTGTCAAATTTTGCTTTCTTCCTTTCTTCCTTTCTTCCTTTCTTCCTTTCTTCCTTTATAATATTTTTTTTTTTGTTTTCAAGTTTCCTAGGTCTAATCCTCTATTTTTGTCCATCTTTTCTGCTCCTCTGAGAATATCTTTCTTGTTAGGGGGAGATAATGGCTGTGTGCATACAGGAAAAAGCCATCAGGCTCTCCAGCGGGAGAAACAGTCAGCACCGGGTTGCCGTGTCTGGGAAGAATATTGGGACATGCACTTGATTTCTAGTTTAGGCACAACACGACCTTATTTTCTGGTTTTTTGTGTCTGTCAGGAACAAATCTTTATTTTTTCTGTGCTTGGTGGGTGGTAGGAAGGAAATAAAATTCCCATATTCTTCAGTTGCCGGTACTGCCACCAGACATAATTTTGGCCTGAGCCAAAGATGTCCCAGAAAAATTACTGATCATGGCTCAGGGGTTATAGACACCATTGCCTGCAGACACCTTTGCTAAGGATTTTCTGTGTGGGAGGGAGAAAGTTGGTTTGTAAGGAGACAGGCTGTTCTCTCCCAGTTGAGCTGGGTGCAAATGGATGGTCTGGGGCGTAGTTGACTTATTGTACAGACATGACCCATGAGTTTGGCTATTCAGCTTGAGCTCTGAGCAAGTGGTTCTCTGTGTTTAAACATGCTTTCATCAAGACTTTGGGATGACTATTCATCAGCTTTTTAACAGGCAATTCTCTCCTATTTGACCAATATTTGCTACTTCATAAAACCTATTAGTACTGACTGCTGTGCATGAACACTGCTCTGGTGTGTAGAAGTATAAACAAAAAAATCTTACCCACTGAAAGCAGATAAAGGAGGAAAGACAGTAAGATCTCTTCATTTATCTTCTTTTGGACTAAACTGTGTGGCTGAAGATACTACCGTTGCCCTCATCTGTGTGCTTCTGCTGTTGTGTTCTGTCAAGTGAGGCACTTCCACTGAACATAAAATTTTGTCTGACCATGAACAGTCAGACTGAGTTTTCCTGCCTGTTGGGGAAAGGCAGGACAGTGGGGAAATGGCAAGAAGCAACAGCGCAGGCTGGGATTTGTAACCAGGCCAGCCAACACAGTTATAGATTAAAAAGGAAATAGTAATCACAGTAAAGACACTGCAGCTGTATGCTTTTCTGGCACTATTGCTGGTTCTTTTATTTAAGGCGACAAGTCCTAAAAATAAATATTCTGGTATTGTGGTTTTATCCAGCTCTGTAAAACCTTAAGGTCAAGATCAAGGCTCATAAAACATTAATTAGCTGGATTCTTAGTGCAAACATAAGAACGTTGTGGAATGCTCCAGGTCCACCCATTTCCCCATGGCATTTATCTCTAATAATATAAACATTCAAAATATACCAACATCAATTTGTCACGGCAAAGTCTTTGCATACAGTTTTCAGTTTTCTGTGTTAGCAAAGATGGAAGACATATATTAAGTTTCTTTTAGTCCTTAAACTTACATAAATATGAAAGGTAGATGCCAAAGCAACATGTGCCTTCAAAATTCCTAAAATAGGTAGGATAACTATTACGTATGCACAGCCCCCATGAATACCAGCATTTAAGATATATATTCATGCATATACTGTGGCTGGTGTAGTGAAGTGTGGAAAATATTTATATTCATTCTTGAATAAATGACCTTAATAATTCATTTTGGACTCCACCTCTCCTGAATTACAGTTGCCTCACTTGTGGAGTATTTTCCATATCTTGGAAGGACCCTAATAAATTCTAATACTTTCCTAAGTGTGGAAATAATTAGTAGTTTATGAAGTCACGGATTTGCAAACTTTTTTCACAGTTGTGCAAGACGCACATATTTCCTTTCTGTTCCCTCACGCTTAGCTGTGCTTTAAATTTCTTTCAGTGATAATTAGGGCTTTTTAGAAAGACTTGCTTCAGATTTGCTTGTAACTAGCTGGAAAACTTCTATGTAAAAGGAATATATCCATAAGATATCAGCAATAAGAACCACAAATAATTTGATTTTAAGGACTGATATATATTATATTTTAAGGAATAATTCTAAAGATGACTTTTCTAATTTACCTGACAAGGCTCGTGTTTGATCCGAGCTAGTAGATGCAATAGCAGATCATCATGCTAAGCCTTTACAGACATAATTAAAACATGTTTCTGTTCCTAAACAGTCTTGCATATTATTGGAACAAGCTAAAAAATATCTAACAGCTAATAAAAAGTGAGGATTGCACCCAAGGAGTGAGGATTCTAGAGTGAGGATTGCACCTAAATTTAAGACTCAACAATGCTGCACTTCACTTGGAATGACATTCGGAGGAATTAAGCAGTTTTAGATGGTTTTGGTTCAAGTGCATGTTGGATTTGATCAGTTATGCTTCTCTTCAGCAGTGATTTCAATGTGAGTGCACATGAGTGCAAGTGAAAACTTACTAAGAAAGCTTAGGGCAGAGGGGGAGAAAGACAAGGAACAAGTATCATGGGATAAAAGAAGATGAAATACCAGTGTTTTAGATAGGGGTCAGTAAAGACAGAGGTAGCAGCCATACTGAAATTGTCCACATGATCCAATAATGGAATAGCACTGGATTAAAAAATTAAATAAATAAATAGAAACATTAGGAAAACGTGAAAGGATACCTGTAACATGCAGGCTACCAAACAAAGACCATCTTGTGCAAAGTGTAAAGAAAACATAATGACTACAACCTGCCCTAGGGTTTGAAAACAATTTACTGAGAAGTCTTTTACAGTGGCTAGCTTTGGAGCCATTTCTAATTAGGTAGCAGGTAATTCAAAATTTGTTTAAGTATGTTCAATAAATTTCCTTCAGAGTTTCAGTGTTATAAATCTGTCATGATGATTTTTTGGATCTTCAGGAATTAACAGATCCTAATCTCAGAGCTATAACAGAGTCATATTTCATGACAGCATGTTTCAAAACGAATATATTTCCATAAGAAAAGTCCCAAGCTAAATTGTACCTGAGAGACGTGAACAGAGTAAAATATTTTGGGAGTGATTCACTCCTTGCAATTAGAATACTGTCTTTGTGTTTTGATAGCAAATTACAAAAATCACCAGAAGTCTTTGATTTTGAATGTTGTTTTTGATTTTACATGAGGAAAGTGTAAATCCTCTCAAAGTATCTAGCTCTATTCCCTCTTTCAGGTTCTAGACTTCAGTCTGCTGCATTGGAAAATACCTACATGATTATTTGGTCTATTTCCATCTCAACGCAAATTTAGGAAAACATGCACCACATATATTATGCATACCTTTCTAGATAATATATGGCTAGATATCCATAGAATATTAAAACTCCACACTATCCTATTCATTTCCAGGGTGGGAGGAGGAGCGATCTTGGATGGCACAGGTAGTGCAATGTGTGTTTGAGAGATATTGTCGCAGACAAGCAAGAATGGCTCTGTTTGGAGCCAGCTCAAACCTGGCAGGACTTCTGAGCCCAGTGTCCAAAACCAGGCAAACACGGACTGAGCTAAGCTTGCAGGCAATGAGCAATGAGTTCATGCTCCTCTTTGTTCACACTCCTCGTTGTTCACATCCAAGCTGCTCTTCTTGGAGCCAGCCTTGGAGTCTCTGTCACTATAGCAGGGTATTTTTCTGCAGAATGGGTTCTGCCCACAGGTAATGGACAGTCAATGGTACCTGGTGGGCCTTTGCTGGCCATTTCACATTTGCATTGTGAAAGTATTTTGTGACCTGAATGCATGTACAATGGAGGCAGCTGAGTGTGAAATGGAAGCTGTTTGAAATATAGAAGATGAAGAAACTTGTAAATAGGACAGGCAGACTGAAAGAAAGATTATGCATAGATAAAATAAGGAGAGGGAAACAGAAAATTATTTGACCAAAAAGTATTTCCAGGTTGGGAGAGAAGGGAATTTACAGCCTTGGAAAAGACAAAAGGAAGAACTGAAAACAATATCTAAAAAGAGTTGTTCAGAGCCTTAAAGGATAATGAATTTGAACGTGGCACATAATTTAAATGTAGAAGAGAGAGAAAAATGTCGTCTAATTGCTGTTAGCACTGACTTGTTGGTAATGCTTGTACTTCTGAATTTTTTGCTTTTAAAGACAGTTGGAATGTTGTTAATGTGACAGTGCTACCTCCTCTATGGTCTGCTTCTACTAGCAATGCATCAATCCTCCAATAAGTGGGATCTGAATTGCAAAGTGTCCATGAGATTTACATTTTTAGTTCCATCGTTCATTGGTGACTAATGTTTATCAGTTATTCCTGCTGAACTAAGAAGGAAAAAAATCAACAATTGTACATTTTATTTAATGAAAGTAACTTATAAAAAATATTTAAACAAAATAAAAAAGGAAATACACCCAAATATTTATGAAACAAAATATCTAGAGAACTGGTCTTTGCAAAATGGGTTGCACATTGGCAGATAGCAATGTGTTTTTCAGACACTTTCTCTTTTTTTTTCTGTCTCTTATCCCAAGAGTGGCATACATTCTGTCTGTTTCTCCTGTGGGTAAATATTCCTCCTAAAACTGCTTCTAGAGCCTCAAGAAACTTTCTTACTGTCTCTAGAAAAAGTAGAAATGTCTACATTGATATGAACATAAATCTTGAACATCCCAAGCAGGACAAAAAATCATGGTGAACATAACATAAGATTACAAAGAAAGAAAAAAGAACAGTGACTAAACAGATGGCAGCTGTTTCACTGGTACCTTCCAGGGCTCTATTGTCAGACACATGTGAACAGGAGCAGCTGTGCTGCTCCTAACACCCAACCTGATGCTGTCTGTCCTTAGGAATTTATGTGGTGATTCTGTCTCCCCTGAAGAGAAAATTCTTCTTTGTGTATTTTGTTATTGTGAGCAATAGAGGGCTCTTCTTTCTCTCTCTGAATTTTCTTCCCCTCTATAAGGTCTTCAAGCCCACCACACTGTCCCAGTTTCCACTTCTTCCATTTAATTTTGTCCCTAATCTCTTCATCACCTGTCTCAGATGAAGAGAAGGGGCACATGCGAGGTTCCCCATCCCAAGGCTGGAAGCAGCGACAGGGTGCCTGTCATTTTCTTGCATCGCAGCACATTGAAGGTAAAGAAATTTCCCAAGATGAGACTTGGATCTTGATTCAGTTGCCTTCACATGCAGTTCCAGTGCCATTTGAAAAATACTATGATATTTGGCTTGGCCTCCAGCTACTGTGTGGAAGACCCAGATTTCCCCCCTGTCCTGTATCATATCTCTGAGCTTTGTTTCAAAATCTAAAATACATGAGAATGATTCAAATGGTACAGAGAACCAAAGTGTGCCTGAGTCAAACTCTTAGTATAACATCTGGTGATTGATTAAGGCATATCTGTGCCAGATGGTTTCCATTGTTTAGCTTTTCTCTTTTCCTTTGGCCTAATAGGTAGGTATGGTAGAAGACACTTGTGGTTTGTTCACTCATCTGGTAAAGGATACGCCAGTATCTCCTCTATAAACTTTCTAATAAAAAAGTCTATTTAAAAAGAAAAGTTAATGTTAAGGAGGAAGCACTGGAAATCTAGGATTCCTGACATGTTTAAGAGCTACAGTCACCTGGAAAGAAAGAGAGGAAGAAACTAAAGCTCACTGTTTGAGTGAAAGGTTTAATCACTTCAGTTTTACAATGATCATTATCCTCCTCAGCATCTTTTACTAAAAACAATGAGACCCGTGTAGGTCTTCCAAGGAATGCTTTTGGATGATTACACTCAGAAATTAATTTTGAGTAAAAATTAATTTTAAAAATAATTTTGAATAAAACCTGCAAATGGTGATTTGTCTAGCTTTTGAAGAGTAGATGTGTTGTTTAGAATAATTCTTTGAGTTTCACATTCCCGTTTTCTGATTTCATACAGCTCCTTGATTGAAACACAGAATTTCCTGTTATGATGCTTGAATGTCTCAAGGGAAACTTTAATGGGTTCTGAATTCTGTTCTGAAATTGTCCACCAGAATGACAAATGCGAAACCTGAAAAGTACATTTAGAGGATATATTTGTCTCTGGACCCTTCATAATTGCCCTTGTCATCCATCACAAGCAGAATCTCAATAACTGATTCAGAGTGATAATGGGAAAAAATATACTGAGAGAAAAAAATTCTACTGGAATCTTCTAACTGAGATAATTGTTTTGAAGCATTTGGGCAAGGATGTATCTATAGCAAAATGAAGATTGTTAATGTTAGAGATAAAATTATAAAAGAGTTTTCTTCAGAAGCACTTTAAAATATAATTGAAGATGAGAATAATAAACTATACAAGTTGAAACATTTTATTTATAGTAGTCGAGCTTGAAAGTGGTTCATTTAACTTTTACTAAAGATTGCATTGTAAGTTTGAATCCATATCCCCTTATCACCATCTGAATGACTATAATAGTTGTTTGCCAAAGCATGGCTATAAAAACATCATAGTGAATGATGTCACCTCATGCAATATAGTTTGTTAGCAAAATTAACATCTCTTGGAGTTATGTTTCAATCCCATGAAAACGTTTGATTTTGAAATCCTGTACCTACAGGTAGAGGAGGTTGAAATGGCACCTGGGTCATGATCAAAATGTCAGAGTTCTCTTTTGTTTCTTCTCTATCTCTATTTTACCCTTTATTTACATATAGAAAGCAACCATACCTCCTCTCAGTTTTTATTTTTCTAGATTAAACAAACATTGCTCATTCTAGTCTCCTTTCATATGATAAGATATACCTTTTCTGATATTTTTTTCCTGGATCTCCACTCTTCTCTGCATCTGTCCTTGTTTAAATTCGTCTTTATTATATATAGTTTTTCATAATTCCTTTTACTATGTTCTCCAAGAGTGGTCTCTATATTTCATTGCAAGTGAAAAGTCCATCATTAAATCCTAAGAATAGGTGTATATTTTTTTTTCTGTTGTTTGTGCAAGTCAACATTTTAATCTGAAAATTGCCAGCCAGCTCTAAATTCTGGCACTCTCTGTCAAAAAGCAACCAACAAACCAACCAACCAAATCAAAAAACAAATCCCCACATACTTTACATTTCATTGAGGACTATAAGCATTAGTGTTGGGAGAAACAAGAAATATCCGATTGTACTTCTGGCACAGAAAAAAATGTTTTCCTAAAATATTTTGAAAATCCAAGAATGTCCAGAATGGACAGAGTAAGAATGTTACACCCCTGCCTGAAGAAGTGGCAGGCCTGGGAGACACAAGGGGATGATCAGCCATAGTCATTCTCAGCTAAATTACAAATTCCCTGTGAAAATGACCTAATCCAAGTCTGATATTCCCTCTGTGTAGTAGAGGATTTCAATCTCCTGTTCTTTATTTGTGCCTATCTACAATCTAAGGACCAAGGAACAAGAAAAAATTATTAAATGGATGACAATAATTCAGGACTATACCTTATAATACATATTAATTCATACATGTTAATACATATTATTCATACATGTTTAAATCTTGCTTTTCACGTACACTAAATTCCCATGAGGAGCAGTTTATGGATCAAAGGTTTTACATTTCAAGGTCAACACTTTTATACATCCATGTGCTGGAGATGTCTTGATAAGTACATATGAAAGACTAGCTGATACCATTATCTGTGATATTATGTGACTGAAGTAGGTGAGTCAGGCTTTTCCCTTCAGCTTCATGCTGAAGGGTAAGATGAAATGCTGGCATAAATGAATCCAATTTTACTTGGTTGTGCCCTCTTATGTTAGTTGTTAATTTTGCGCTGTGTGTTTATTGGCCAGTACGATTCTCTACCTCCCCTAATGCAAACTCTCATGTTCTTTCCTTTACGCTCCCAACCACTTTTAAAGGCCAAAACCTTACAAGTCTTTCATTCATAGCCCAGCAGGAGTTTTGATTTATGATAGAATAAATCAATGTGCTCTCATCGGGAGGGTAGAAACTTATGATAAAATGATTCTTCTAGCCCCACTGACGCAGAGCCAAATACAGTATTTTTCAAATTTTAAATTGCATGTAGTACTTGTTAAAATTGACCCTCTCATTTTTCAAGTGTTACCTAACTGTTTTTTCAGTTGTCTGTGGTAATAATCATCAACCAAGACTATTTAATAATCTCAACTTTAGAAATATTTTTTCACTGGAATTGATAGATTTTTTTAAATGCTGTAGACTCTACCTTTTACAAAAAAATGAATAGAAATTCTATTCCCTTTTCAGTGAAAAAAATTAAAACTTCCAGATACAAATTGCAAAAAAAAAGGCAAACATTTCACATTGTTGAGTAGCATCTAATTGACACACACAAATCAACACGAAGAAGCCAAAGTGAATCTCCTGCCTCCTCCAGAAAAGAGACCTTCACTCTCTGCTCCAATTGCATGGATGGTGAAGTTTTTGTGCTGGGGTAAAGACAGAGGCTAGGTAAGCCAACTGAATATGCAATTTACTACTGAGATTCCTAACTTAGACCTTAAAAAATACTAATGGTGTCACAAAGTCTCCCATTCTCAGGACATAGTGGGAGCTGCAGCTTTGCAATGCAGTGATTCTCTGTCATCAAGGGCTGTCCATAATTGGTCCCCAAACATATTAAAATTGCTTCTCTGAACTTATGCATGGTAAGACTGCAATATTGTATATCTTATGCAATATTGTAGGGGAATTTTCTAGTTATTACTGAAAATGCCATGTTTGGAGGCTGGGATTTTAAGTTCTTTTCCCATCCTTTTTGTGTGTGTATGTGTGAATGAGAGATGATGAGAAATATTATTACAGTTATGGAACATGTGGTCTTGAACTATTGGAGCAAATGGATTTAGGTGCCTATAGCAGACTATAAAGTGTGTTTGTACAGGAAGATATGCCAAAGAGGTCAACTGTCAGTGTTTCAGTGTTTTCTCAGAAAAAATGTAAAAATATCTTGGCTCAGCATGGTGAAACTGAAAGGCATTGGCCTAGTGAGTGAAATGTGCAGCTGGAGAAATTGTACCAGGACTGTGTAACAGAGAGCAGGAGAGAAGCAGACAAATTAACTTCACTTCTATACACTTTTGCTGGACCTTTTTTCTGTCATTAGTCACTGAGGCCATAAGAGCAGTTTTTTACCAATTATTTGGACAATACTATATTTTGACTTACGCTAAAGGTATTTGATATTTATGTCTCTTTGGGTCAGTGTATGTCCTTAAAGCCTCTCTGGTAAGATATGCATAAATTTAGGTTGGATATCTTGCTCTTCTCTTTACAGTTTATAAGGACAGACATCATGCTTCAGACAGTTGTTCATCCTGAGCATTATAGGTGCCTATCTGAAGGCAGTAAGAGCCTCTCTCTTGGAAGACTCCTCTTTTGACAGCACCAGTTTTTCAGCAGGGATCGGGGCCCACACAGCTAACTTCAACCAGTGGCTGACTGAGGGGAGGGATACTTTCCCTACCCTGCCTTAGGTGTAAACATAGACTGAGCCTTTCGCAAAATCCCAAATATCATGAGTTGGTCATAACTGCTGAGGGTTGGAAAGCTCTTTTGCAGTCTTGAACATTGTTATTTGAAATCACCCCAGAGAAGGAGAGTTAACTATGAATATCATGAACAATTAGGTGTAAATCACGTGCTCATGATGCCTTAGGTTTTAACTTTTATATTTTTCAAATCCTGTACTGCTAGTGTAACTCTGAAGTTTCCTGTAGCTTGTTAAGTGCTGTTCTCTATGCTAAGGTAGACATAACAGACCTCTGTAACTTGCTCTCCAAGGACACTCGGACTGTCCTAGGCCCAAGAACTGTAAACCTTCATCTTGGGGAGAGGAGAGCAAGGCTGGGGAAATTCCATCATTGGCTAGGTTCTGGTTGGTGAATTTATGTTGATTTAAAAGTATGAAGAACTCGTGACCTGTCATCCATTTTGGGATCCACTGAGGCAGGACACTCTGGAGCCCAAAATGTACCTCTGGAGGCCTTTCAAATAAATACCTCCTTTATTCCTTTATTCCTGTCTAGTCTCTGTTTCTAGGCAGCCATTTAAGGCATCACTCAAATTTGCTTCTTTGTTTTTATTCAGCAGCCTGTACAGACCAACTCATCTCCCTATGAATAAGTGGTCCCAATATACTAAAGAGGAAGATACAGTAGACTTGGGAAGCACTCCCTGCTTGACACATGGTGAGCACGAAATGAAAAATCTAGGTGCACAGGAGGGAATGCTTCAGGGACTGACTTATAGCAACATGCTCTTGTATGTTTGTCTCATTGCATGAGCTGCCATGAAGTTAAAGATTCAACATGGGCCAGACTAACAGGTTATCCTGTGTTTTGAGAAAGTTATCTTCTTCAGAAAGATACCAGTCACAGCTTTCATACATCAAGGATATAAATGATGGTTCCATTTGGAAAATCAAAGCCTATATATAGTTTTAGTAAGAGATCACAGAATGAAATATAAGGAACCCCCATTTTTTTTAGTGTTTACCCCGAGATTGTTAAGGATTGAATTTAATGATCCATATCTGAAGGACATGCTTGAGGCTGACAAGGTCAGAACTAATTTTACATGTGGTACACAGATTTGAAATGACTCTCCTGAACCATGGAATGAATGATCTATTCAACTTCCCTCAGCAGCAAGGTTCAATGAGTAGTAGCAGATTTTCCTGCTGTTCAGGTATAATTACAGAATCACACAGGTGGCATTCAGTCTTTCTCTAGTTTAGTAGGATAAAAAATCTTGACATTGCCTCAAAGTGAATGTTTTTGCTCTTTATAATTCTTCTTGAAAATAAAGCAAAACAAATACTAAAAGCTAAGTATTATACTTAGCAAAGCTAAGTATTTTCTTGATTTGTGGAGAATGCCTTACATTTTGTGCTGTTTTACTTATGGTAAAATTTTTATGCAGAAAAAAATAAACAAACCCAAAACCCAACTTTACCAGGACAAACTTGTGTTTGTTGTAAACTATTTACATGCATAGGAACATGTGCTCCTTTCAGAGGATTTGTCTTCTTATCACTTTAAAAGGGCTCCAAATTCCTGTCTTTCATTCTTAAATGAATATTTGAAATATTAGTTTCATCACATGCTTGTCCTTTGATGCACCAGGGTCACACCAGAGATATTAAGATTTTTAAGAAAAAACCAAATCACATTCCATTTCCCTTTTTTCTACTTCTATCACAGAATTTATTTTCCAAAGCTTAGCTGGTCTTAATACATTTGCAAACAATAGGCTTGATCTTAAAACTGCACATCAACTATGCCCTTCTTTCTACAATGTGGGTAAGAAGTGTTTATGCCAAAAATTTGAGAGCTTTGAGTTTATTGAACAAAAAGTTTAATTGTTCTGAGTACATTCAGTGCTTAAGGTAAGTATAAGATTACTAACTTGTTTTTCTAAATCAATCATTTGTTGTGAAATAGAAAAAGAGAATTTCTCATTTCACCTGAAAATATATTGATCTCTTTTTCCTGAGGCAACAGCTAATTTGTACAGACAGGAATTTTTCTCAATGAAAGCATCTTAAAAATGTACACAGAGTATGATAGTTATGTATTGTTCATTTAATTTCTTTCGCTTCTTTGCGTAACTACTCTATAAATTCCATCTGCATAATCTGTCTATAAACATACATGGGTTTTTTGCTCTTGAATTCATTCTATCCTCAGTTTCAGTTCTGTTCATGGTTTACCTTCAAATCTTTGAGTAGATTTTTAGAGGTATAAGTCATAGGTTGTCCCTGGCATATACTCTGGCCATGCCTGAAGGATAATAGACTTCCTACAAAATCGATGACCTGGCATATATAGTCAGGTTTGCACAGTGTCATGTGGAAATGTATGCTCTGATCCTAAAAGGTATATATGAGTGTTAATTCTGTTTTTAGCTGAGGTAGTAACCATATCTCTCAACAACACTAATTGATGTAGGCTCAGTATCATGTTGATGTACTATATTTTCTTTCAGGAACAAAATTAGATAAATGGGTGCTAATTTGTGGATTTTCAAGTCACATTCCATTGCTATTAGTCAAAGTCTACTATACTGCAATCTAGTTAAATCTGTATCTTATAACAATAAGGCAGAGATGCTACTAAGAAAATCACTTCACATTTTTAGAGCTGACTAGCTCTACAATTCTGGGCAAGTCAACCTCCAGTCTGGAACGCTGGAGTAAAACTCTGAACTTGTTATGGGCCACAGAAGAACTGGGTAGACAGTGAAAATGAAATGAAATGAAATGAAATGAAATGAAATGAAATGGGGACACTTTCATAATTGTATCCTTAAGCTAGATTTATGAGGCTTCTTAAGCTAAATTTTATGAGGCTTCTCCAAGAACAGATGAAACTAAAGCTAAAAAAAAAAAACAAAAATACAAAAAAGAGAAAAAGAAGCAAAGCAAGGCTGGAATAAAAAACTGAAGATCTGGGGTGGTTTTTTTCCTAACTGATCCCAAGAACAAATGTAGGGATTTACTGTAGAGAGCTGCAGCCAAAGAATCTTTTTAAAAAATATCTGACAATAATTTGCAAAGCACAACTGAGGGAAAAAAACAAACCAAATTAATTCCAAGTCGCTTTCTGCTTTCTCGTTTATAGAGATAATTAAGGATCTCTTTACAATTCAGAGTAGCTCAAAGGCTGTTCAAACTTTGACTGGTTAGGGTTCCTGGGAGGCTGTTTTACCCTTCCCTAATAAAACATGCGATGGCCACCTCTCAGACACCCCTGTGACCAGGGATGCACACAGCAGCACAGGGTGTTACCACAAAAGGTCCGCTCAGTTCTTCATAAGGAAAGAAGAAGCTGCTAAAAAACATAGCTTTTGGCCAAAACATCTAAAGTTAGGCTGGCCTGCAAAGATATTTCCCCTAAGAAGGAACACTTATCTTCCTATTTGAGGCAATTTAGACAAATATTGTGTTGCGAGAGTAGTGCAAACAGGGCCTTAGCCTAGGGTATATAAATGTGCTAACCACACATAACTGAAACAGATAGTTCTTCCTTCCTCTGTGTAATGAAAATTTGAAGGCCTGCCAAAAAAAAGTTGAATTGCCAGAAATTCTGTCAATGTGAAGGCATCTTTCCGCCTGTAAATCAACTACACATTTAAATTACTTCCTTTCATAATCTATTAAAATGGTTTTGGCACAGTTGTTCTTTGTGCAATGTTTATTGCATAATTTCATTTCATTCTTGGTCAACAGTTGTTACGATTAAGTCTCAAATGCTATTGAAGGGGAGTATGTGTCTTATTCTGTGAGTTACAAAAATGATCTGGGGTAAGTATAAATATGTTTTAAAAGTGCAATAGAGAGTATTTTCCTGAATATTTAATCCACTAGATTTGTCAGCCATTAGGACATGTCCGGAACGAGACTGTTCTCATGCAAAATGAACTACTTTCTAAATTATCTGTTAAGAGTAAGGGTGTGTATGAAATCCATTCATCATTATTTCAAACTATATGAACCTGCAGTTCATCAGGAAATGGTGACTTTTAGTCCAAAAGTGCTGAAGCATCACTTCTGACTTCATAGAATGTTGTAGAAGCAATCAAAATCAGTAAAACTTCTGTTTCTAGGCTAAAGACAAGGCATATGAATCGAATGGAAGTTATAAAACATTGTGAGACTGTTAAATTCAGCATTTGGAAGGAAGAAACTGGTTGCAAAACCCATAAAATGTTTTTGGCAAAATATCTGTTGCACATTACGTGAAGCTAGAGCCAGCCAAAAAAATACTGAATCAGTTCAGGGCTTGGGTTTTTTTTCTGTATATTTAAAATAGCATTGTAAACAAGAATTGCTCCTTCCTCCACACCTTCCTCCACATCTTTGCCATTTAAGGCGTAAAAGAAGGTAAAAACAGCTTGATACATTTTCAGTAATGCTTACAATACACTGCACTCAAAAATCCACGAAAAATAAGGAAATTCCAAAGTGGAAGGAAATGAAGGTTGCTGGGCTCTCAGGCCCTGCAAAATTTTTGAATTGATCTGAATCAAAACTTGTAAAGGTAAGGAAATGAAAAGTTCAACTTACCCTTTTGAAAATGAAGAAACTAACCTATTGACTCCTATTGCAATTCAATGTTTGTCAGTTTTGGGGAGTTACCAATGTGCATAGTACAGGAAAACAAAAAATCACCAAAATGCATAAATGTTGAAGCTGAAAGGGACCTCAGCAGAATATCTAGCTCAAAGGCCCTGCTTATAGCAGGGTCAGCTAGAGCAGGTTCCTCGGGCATGTCCAGTATGTCCATGTGCCCCAAACTGGGGAGCCCAGATCTGGACACAGCACTCTGGGTGTGGCCGCAATGGAAGTGCTGAATAGAGGGAAGGGAGCACCTCCCTTGACCTGCTCCCATGCTCCTCCCAACAGTGCCCGGGAGGCTGTTGGCTTTCCATGTCACAAGGGCCCACTTCAGGCTCACATCTGTTTGGTGCCCACCAGGATCCTCAGGGCATTTCCTACAAAGCTGCTTTTCAGCCTGCTGATACCCAGTCTGTACTGGTGCAAGGGATGGTTCCCCCCCCAGATGTAATACTTTTCAATTCCCCTAGTTAAAATGCAACATAACTAACAGGGAAGAAAAGTTATTCATATGTTTGAATTTCATTCACTGGCCTAATTACGGCTATCTTGTATATTGGCAGAGGAATTGAAGTAAATTAACAGATTGCCACTATTGAGGGATGTTACAAGCACCCATCATTTGCAGCAGCTCCAACCTGGGCCTCCTTTGTCCCTCTCTGCTGAAGTGTACTTTGGAGATGTGGGGCTCTGCTCAGGATAAGGGTTTCAGCTGCTGCCTTCCCATTTGAACATTCAATCAGTAGAGCAACTGAGCAATATCCCAGAGACACACAGAAACATGGACACTCACATAGATGGCCATGTACAGGACACACAGACAGCCATGTCCCCTCCTCCCCCTGGGCTGGCAGAGGCAGAAGGCCACTAGTGCAGCACACAGCACTACCTCCATTCGGAAGCACATGCACATTCATGGATTCCCCCAGCACGGTACTTCTGCCTGCCTGGTACTCACTCTCTGGCTCAGCTTGGAAGTTACTTTTTATGTTCAGAACTATCTAAATCTCAGCAGTGTTTATAATTTTCCATCTTAAAATAATTTTTATATATATTTATTAAAGCAATGTAGCATACAGACAGAACACTCACTCTGGCAGTCAAGCTGTGCCACTATGTTCTAAGATGTACTACCTCAGAGTGACTTTCATTTGGAGAAGACCAAAATACAATTTCCTTTGTATATATCTATTAATATCAGGGAGAAGAAAAAACACAATTTAGGAGAGCACACAGTAGGAAACCTGCCAGAGTTCAAGTTTTCCCAATACTCTTGGGAACATGGTGTGATTCTTGGTCCTTTGCAGGGCCAGGAGTTGGAGTCGATGGACCTCGTGGGACCCTTCCAGCGCAGTGTACTCCGTGATTCTGGGATTCTGTGATTCTGTGAAATAGACAATCTTCCCTCCAGGGTCTCCGTGACAGAAGACACACAGGAGCACGACATGGCATGCTCATGAGTGAGATTGTTTACACAGGTACACCCAGCTGGTTGCCCTGATCAAGTCTGTGGCAATGGCTCCTGCAGACATTCGCCTGCTCAAGTGAGAGAGGAGAAGCTGAGCAGCAAAGTTGCTCCTTGTCACAGCTTTGGCAGCTGAAAGGGCTGAAAGCATTGGAACAAGCTGCAGGAGGCCCAGGTTGAGTCAGCATCCCTGATGCTATTTAAAAGCCTTGTAGATGTGACACCTAAGGATAATACTTAGTGGTGGTGCACTTTTAAGTTCTGGATTAGTGGTTGAACTCCATGATCTTAGAGGTCTTTTCCAACAGAAAATATTCTGTGAATCTATGAAGACATTCCTGAGAAGATAACAAACAGCCATTTTTAATACAAATGAAAGACAATTCATTTAAAGACAAATATTTGCCATTTGAGGACAACAAAGTAAAATTTCATGCAAGACCTTTTATTTACTTGATTAGAGTAAATTTAAATCACTCTTTAGAGTAAAAAATGTCAACAAATGCCACATTTATATTTTAGTCAGTCCTGACCCACTGATGCCTGGTTTCCAAACTCTGACATTTGGGGTCTAAGATGATTTTAGTCAAGGACATGCAGCAGTGCAAAAACTGATGCTTTTATACTTATAGTCAAATAGCAAGGTATACTTAGGACTTATTAGTTTCCAGATACATAATTTCCCTTGGCTGCAAGATCAGCTTGTCCCTGCTGTGAACAACGTCAAAAGCAAACAGCTGTGCTTGTGGCTGGACTTACAATCCAAGTTGCCACTTTTGGCTCACAAATGGGCATTTAGTATCCTTGGAGTCTCATTTTAAATTAACTAGCATTAAAAAAGGAATAGAACCAGATTATAAGGGGAAATATTAATGAGTTTCCTTTTGTAACTAGCTAGATTTCTCTCTGGGGCCTGTTATGAATAACATGTGCTGACGGAAAATGCGTCTAAGCTGCAAGAGTTTTACAAAGTATTTTTCGAATTAAACCTGCTAATTTCAGGGGGATAAATCCAAAGATTTGGTTTAGCCCACTAGAGATACACAAATACCATAATTCTTTTATACACAACTGATTTCCAGCTAGCTTCTTTGTTTGTTCTGGCCTGTGGAACTGTGCCTTGTATCATAGCATGACACTGTGGGTGCTATAAGAAATCCGATGCTGAAAATTTGTATGAGTGAAATTTTCCATACAGATAGACTGTAAAGTGTAGTATGTGGAAGAACATTTACTTATTTATATGTGGGAAAATAGATCATATTAGGAACCTTACTGTAAAATTTAGCTTTGTGCAGATGCATAACAGAATAAAATAACGAGGAATGAATGCCTAATCCAAGTCAGTTCAAAACTTGTATGACCATTATGAACTGATTTCATAATTTTTGGCCCCAAACTTTGTTTGTAGAATACTTATGCTGAATAATTTAAAGTAAAAAAATAACTGAAGAAAATTATAAGATAATAGTGAAAACTCCAGAAATAATAATATTGTAAGTTTTTTTACTAATTTGTGTTTGATTTGCTGAAATTGCTTTTCAACAGGTACCTGAATCAAAGGCAAAAGAGGTTACAATTTGTTTAATGACTTAAATAACACAGATAATGCAGTGATATTTTTAAACTCAATACCTTGAAATTAAACACAATACATCAAGCTATTACAATGTTTATTAGTTTAATGAAAACTAATCTGCACTTCTGAGGCTTCCAAAAATATTTGCCTTTGAGGATATTTGATTCATTAATGCTTTAGAAAAGGTGAAGCATCTGTCCCACAAATTATCTCTTTGAAAACTGAAACTCTCAGTGTGTTCAGCAAGACATGAGTAATTTATGGAATGTTCTAATACACTTTTATCACACCTTGATAAAATTATAACAGAAAAAGGTTCCCTGCTGACATTAACAGATGTTACTGTAGATAGTTTTCTTAAATGCAAACTGGAGGCAATCAACAAGGAGTAATGTTCTATCTACCACAAGCAAAGATTGACTCTGCCAAAGGTTGAAAAAGGATGTTGCTGTAAACCAGTTTCATTTAAAAGCCTCCATTATCCTCAGTTTGATGAAATTTTTCATCATCCTATTCATTCTATGTCCTTAAATAAAAGAATTCTTTTTATGTTATTCTTAGAGAACTCTGGCCCAGAAATTCAGTGATGTATTCTCCTATGTTTCTCTATATACTCATCTGTCTGTCATAATTTTCATCCTAGAATCTAACCAGAATGAGCACCTTGGAAACTGTTGGTTAAGATATTCAAAACCTGTATTGATCCATACTATGCATTTTTTTTTACCTCTAATATTGGTTTCACGAACAAAACAAACAAACAACCCCACCAACATAATCTATCTGCCTATTTAGCAGTAATAGCAGGGATGGACTGTGCACAAAACTGCACACATTGGAAAATAATAAATGAGTCTACAATAACTCATTTGCCAGGTTCTTTGACCAATGATTGGAACTAATGGGTTCAGTGTTGGAATTACCCAGCAAGGGTTCCCTCCTATAAGGTTTCAAGATATAGCAAAGGAGCACTGACCTTGCCTCAAAATTGATTGTAGACATCGGAGCAGAAATGTGTAAGCAAACATATCTCTTACTCAAGAGAACTGGAAAGACACTGGTGTGAGGCCTGAGGACATTGCAGGTAATGTTCTTGTAGTTTGCAAAGAAGGCCTCCAAAATTTCTTTTGATTGTGTAGGTGAAAGTGGTACTTTTAGAAAGTGTGAGGCTGAAATTCTTGGTTTGTTATTCACAAAAACGAGATTTCTAGTTGAACAGGAAAGTACTTGCTTCACCATTATGACTAAAAGAGGCTGTCTGCTGATAAAATTAGATGTTTGGGCAAACTGTTTTCTGTTACATTTTAGGCCAAGATGCTGCTTAGTCAGCAAACATGGCTGTCTTGTAACAAGTATAACAGTAAAAAAAATTTTCAATGAACTCAAAACTCATTTTCACAGGAACAGGAAAGGTTTCAAGGGCATGAGCATTCTTTCTTCATTGGAAACTGGACAAGGTCTGAGTTTATATGAGCAGTTGACAAGGAGTAGATTATTGTCACCCGTTCCTCTAGGGCAGTGAGAAAGGCTTAGCAGAGAGGGTTTCTGGGTTGTTTGGTTTTTGGTTTAGGCAGAGTGTGGTTATTTTTTCTTTTTGTTTGTTTCGGTTTTTTGTTTGTTTGGGAAGGGAGGTTTAATATAATTTATTTATATTCTTTCTGATTTTCAAAAAATTCAACATTGTGTCAAATCAACGTTTCCTTTTCTTTATTCCTGACTACATCTTTAAGTCTTTATAGAGACTGGGTAATTCCAGAAGTCAGTCGTAGGTTTGGGTTTTTTTTACAACTAGAAAGCCCAGGAAGGCTTGATAAAGCCTAATGTAAACAACTATATATGATCTGTGGAAAAATGTAGAAGTCTTTTATCAGNAATTCAACATTGTGTCAAATCAACGTTTCCTTTTCTTTATTCCTGACTACATCTTTAAGTCTTTATAGAGACTGGGTAATTCCAGAAGTCAGTCGTAGGTTTGGGTTTTTTTTACAACTAGAAAGCCCAGGAAGGCTTGATAATACCTAATGTAAACAACTACATATGATCTGTGGAAAAATGTAGAAGTCTTTTATCAGTGGAGAAAAATATTGTAGGAAGTGACTGATCTCTCTCTATAATACACAGGTATTGATGATTAACACAATAAAGTGCACTTTTTCTCCATTGTTTGTAAATAGAACATAGTGAGAAGAGTTCAGAATATAGAGTGAAGAGATTTAAGTTAGGTAAGAATCTAAGCCTTCATATTTCATACCTTAGTTTATAAGCATACATTATATGCAGGGTTAAATAAAAGCTGTAGGATAGATTAAAATAGTTACAATATATTGGTGTGGTACTGATGTTTCATACAAACTATATTATAAATTATTTAAATTTTTCATTTAAATTTATAAAAAAATGAAATTAAAATCAACTAAGGACAGGATGAAGTTGTCTAAATATGCGAGTCTGGTGACATTTAAGATGTCTTGGGGTAAAAATTAGGAACAGATTTTATGTTTCTTGGCAATTCAAGCAAATGAATTTCACTCTGGATGCTTATGTTCACACAAGTTGATTCTGCTCTAGAGATGAGGTTCAGCTTGCAAATGGAGACATCTACATTTCATTATGCCTCAGCTCTCATTTTATCGAATGGAGATATGGTCAATAGGGCATTACATAAAATAGTCAATGGAGTCTGGACAGCAGTACATCTTCATAAATTGGGGACATAAATCCAGCAAGCTAAATAGCTGTCTAGACTTCACTGAATTTACTCACTAGATCTACTGCATATGGATATCCCGACTGAGAAATTTGTCTTTTCCTGCCTCATTTGAATGCCTTGGATAACATGGATCATCTCAAATCTCTTTAAACATCCGTAGCACGAAACCTGAACCAAGCTTCTAAATTTAGATTACTTAATCTCTGAGCTGAATCCCATTGGAAAGTGTTATGGATACTCAAATGATCAAAGATACAAAATTTTTAATTCTAATTAAACAACAACAACAAAACCAGAATGAATTTAATTAAGAAGATTTATAAATAGAAGAAATCTACTGTGTTTTTTCCCCATGTGTTGTTTTCATATGTTTCTAACTGTGTTTGTTTTGGCTAGGGTAGATTTAACTTTCTTCACAGTACCTGGTGTTGGGGCTATGTTTTGGATTTGTGCTGGACACAGGGCTGATAATGTAGAGATTTTTTTTTTTTACTGCTGAGCAGGGCTTACAGAAAGCCAAGGCTTTTTCTACGGCACTGGTGAGGAAGTTGGAGGTGCCTGGGAGGTTGGGAGGAGACACAGCCAGGACAGGTGACCCCAGCTGACCAAAGGGATATTCCAGATGATATGTTCAGCATATAAAGTGGGGGTAAGAAGGAGGAAATGGGGGATATTTGGAGTGATGCTGTTTGTCTTCCCAAGTCACCAGTACACACTACAGGATTCTACTCTCCTGGAGATGGCTGAACACCTGCCTATCCATGGGAAGCAGTGAATTAATTCCTTGTTTTGCTTGCTTGTGTGTGATGCTTTTGCTTTCCTTATTAAACCATCTTTATCCCAACCCACAAGTTCTCTAACTTTTACCTTTCCAATTCTTTCCCTGATCCTGCTGGTGGGGGAATGAGCAAATGGCTACACGGTAATTCGTTGTTGGTTGGAGTTTAAACCATGCCACTTGTTAATATTAAAAAGAAATCCTAAAATTTAGTTATTTCTTCTTTTTAAATCCACCAAGAATAAAAATAGTTATTGGTATCAGTGACAGTTTGACTTTGTATCTGAATATTACGTGAAGGTCATATATATATTTATAAAAGAACATTAATGACAGAAAAAAAGACAGGTTTTGGCACCTATAGTGTTGGTATCTAAAATGACATATTATAAAGTAACATATTAATCACACATAAATGCAAATTAAGTCAAACTTGGTTTTTCCAGTGCAACAGAACACGGATATGCAGACAACCTAAATAGAAATTAATTGGTGGCATATGAATAATTATTGAGTTTAACAGAGACACCAATTTTTTTTTGCCATATACTTTTCATACTCTTTTATGATTTTGTACAAATATATATATACACACACACATATGTGCATGTATATATATATTGCAGTGAAGGTGTAGAATCATATATGTGTTCATCTGCTTTGACAGGTACAATAAACTCTTCACATAAAATAAAATTAATTCCACTGCTTATATTACTTTTCTTTTTAAATGTTAAACTTTTCCTACCATACATGTGTTGCATATATGAAAGAGGAACACAAGTACAGAAGTAACAATGCTGTTATATTTGAAAGAAGATGACTGTATTTGGATATCACTTAATCCTGAGAAAATATTCATGTCCCATTAGGATAATGGATAATAAAATGCCCAAGTCCTTTACTCATAATGTCTTTTCTTTTCTCTTTTTTTCCTAAAATCTTTGTCTTTCTCTCAAGATGCTTAGAAATTTGCATAATCACAAAGGCTATCTTCAAAAGTGTTGAGTTCTCATTAAGATTCCATTTTTGGATTGCTGAACAAAAAACCAAGAGTCTGCATAAAGAAGACAATTCATATCTGCAGCTTGACTTCTCTGCCATTCTTCTTGAGCACCTTGATTTCAACGTAAGACATAAAGAAACTGTACAATAGAGGCATGAGTGTCCATATTTGTAACAAAGTAAAGCTCAAAATGTAAACACAGCATATGCAGCTAAAACTAACGGAGACTTTCAAATGGCTTGGAAAGAACAGGGGTCCTACACTGGCTACTAAGTAGACAAACATCTGTAGTAATTCAAATATGTACAGTTCAAAGTTCTAAGACACAATCCTTAGTATTTGCACAGTTACAAAACTCTTATAACACAGATAGTTGTACCTTTTAAATCTAAAGGGACTTGAAGCTGAAGGTTGTTCCTTACTGGTTTTGGATCGCTCTAATTGTGCTGCCTGCATGGAATAGGTCCTAAATGCATACAGGTATTCTGATTGGAGCTTTTTTTGATTTATTCTTTTTAGTATCTTTACTAATATTACATCAAGCTTTTAAAGCCTGTTATCAGATGTCTATAATCGAAATATTCATTGAATGTATAAATACAGAAAACCTTCTCTTTAGTAAGAGACTCTTAATGACTGGCTTAAGCATTGGTAACTTTTTATAGGGACTACTTACAGAGATATTTTTATTTCTTAGCATTTGCTACTCCATTTCTCCAGTGTGACAGACTGCATCAAATATTTAAGTTCTGATTTTGACTCAGTTTAAACTAGAAAAAGTGAATAAAAAATTATATGGGATGGGGAGGGCATAACATTAAAGACATGAAAAATAAGACGTGGAAACCTTTCCAAAACAAGACTATAAAGTTGCTGAGAAGCAGAATATGAAATGTGGATTAAATGGGCCCCACTGCTTGTTCTATAGTGATCTCTGAAAAAATTAAGTGTTCAGCAAAGTCAAGAATTAAATAGATCTTTGCCCTTGTCTGCTGTCCAAATGGACACTTATTGATTCTGCTTAGATCTTTTTGTTTGATGTTCCAATTATCTCCCTTTGCAGTTGCATAAGAAAGACATAAGCTATTTCTACAGTTCTAAATGTATACACCCAAGGGAATAGTTCCTGGCTCCAAAGCAGTGCAGATTGCATCCACATACCCTCTTTAAGGCTAGATTTCTACAGAAAAGATATGCCATGGCCACACAAAGCAGCACTTGGGCCAGCAGCTCATTTGGGTTGCCACAGGGCACTGTAACAGTTTGATAGATAGTGTTTTGGGGGGCTGTTATTGTTCTTTGTTTGTTTGTTTGTATTATTTTTGTCAGGGAAGCAGGAGGTAGGGACATTGATTTTAGTTTATCCTGTCTGATATAATGTGGCAGCTTTGCTGGCATTTGAGAGAGGTATCTATTATAAGATGAAAATGAAAGTAGATGTTTCATGCTCAGGGATATTTCATTTGAATGTCTGCAGACATCTGACAGTGAAATACACGCAGGATAGACTTTCAGGAGAGGATAATAGGAACAAATTAACCTGGTTTAAAGTTGTACGTCTTGCCTGTTATATGTAAATTCCCGAAGCGAGATGTTAAAACAGCACATGAAAGCAGCTTCATTTTTGTAGCCTCACACCTGGAATCTAATAGATTTGATCATAATTTATGATTTCTGTTGGCTGAGGCCCTGTGTTAGGACAGAGAGGAGTGTGCTACATGATTGCTTTAAGTAATTTCTATCATATTATTCTCAAAAGATTCTCACTTCCATTTGTTCCAAATAACTAAACTGATCTTAATGGGTTCTTCCATTTATTTTGTCAGCATATTTAGGTTTAGAAAAGAAATTTCTTCCTTTAATTCAGTGGTTTACTTTGTTGAGATGTATTTTATCTGTTCCAATTTTAGGCCACTAAAAGTTCAATGCATAGGCTTAAGCAAGTTAGATTAGACTCACATTATAGACAGAAATTAATGTATTCAAAGGATAGAGAATTTGACCTAATTAGATATTCACATGAAGAAGTTTGTCTAGATGTGCAATTTTACTTACATTGATTATAGTCAATACCTTGCTTGGGATTAGATATTTTAGATCCCTAAAGATGGCATGGCAAGAAATTAGACCTTTATCTCTTTATTTACTCATTTGTTTGTTTGCTGTGTTGTATCTTAAGACCATGCTGTTTACATTCTGCAGAACAGATATATGAATAATATAACATTTGAAAAGAGAACATAAAAACTTGTTATTTATAAAAGGATTACATTATATATTTTTTTTTTCTTTTGCTTTTTTTGGATGCTTTTTGTGGCCTCCTGATCCTTGGAGAAATTCCTTTTTCCTCTCCTTTTATTCTTAAACTGTTTTAGCTAAGTTCAGATAAAATTAAGTTGGCTTTCTCCTTCATAATGCTTTGGAGGCAATTTCCTCTTCATTTTAAATTTGTCACTGGGGAAACCTTTTTCTTCCTCTCAGTCAAACAGATGGTTTATATTTTTCATTTTTTATTTTTTTCAATGTTTCCACTAAAAAGGTCAAGATCATATTTGGAAAAGTGAAGTTCTGCATTTTCTTCCACTATCTTAAAATAAAAGCATATAATTTTTTAAAATCCTACAGGCTGTTTCTTTTTCTTCTCAAGTGTAACTACTCATAGATGACTTTGGCCCTTGTCCTTGTAATACCTGAAATTATACAAGCCACTAATGAGATTGTCCTCTGAACTTGTGAAAATTCTTGGACAGCCTTGAAAAGGAAGAGAAGATTTTGGACTGATTAAGATTAAACCTTATCTTGAAGTCCAGGAAAGAAAGGACAAGGTAGGTTAAAATACTTTCTCTGAAAGTTTAGTCATATGAGCCAATAATAATAGTCTAACAATTTACAGCAGTGCATAGAAATATGAATGTGTACAGCTGTCCCATTTCGCTTGCAGTACATCTTGATTTACTCCTAAAGTGAAATATTTGATGCCTATACAAAATTGCAGCATTTTGCATTTAAGATGGACATGCAGGATTATGCATGTGTACTGACAGTTACATCTCTACAGATACTCCGTAATTTTTGTAGTTCAAAAGTGAGTTTTAGTATCATCATCCATCTTTTCTCTATCAATCAAAGGGCAATATTAGTATCAGATTTTGTTATTAATCTACCAGACAGAACAATAATAAATTATATCAAGTTGTTCTAGGGGAGGTTTAGACTGGATGTTAGGAAAAATTTCTTCACTGAAAGTGTTGTGAAGCACTGAAGCTGGCTGACGGGGGAAGTGGTTGAGTCTCCATCCCTAGAAGTGCCATGAGTACATGTGGCCCTTAGGGACATGGCTGAGTGGTAGACTTGGCTTTGCTGGGTTGGACTCCATGATCTTATAGGTCTTTTCCAACCTAAATAACTTCGTGATCCTATGATTCCATGCATCTGGTTAATCACACTGCATTTAGGAAGATGTGTCTTCTCATTACATGCAGTGTGGTCATTGCTCCAAGCAAGACCAGAGATTCACAGGCGTATCAGCCTCTGCTCAAGAGCTTCAGACTTGTGCTGACTGGACAACTGTAGGTCCTCTAAATTTTGTTTTCTGTGTATTTTGTATTATACCAAATCATCTCTAACCGAACTAGATTGTCCATACTGAAGGTTCCTGTAGGTTGAGTAGGGTTTGCTTGGGTTTTGACAGTTTCTGATGGCATTTGTAGTCTGTCTTTTTTCCAGTCCTGAAGGTAAGATGCCATATCCTGTACTCTTTCTGATTTCCATTAGCTTCCTCTTTTTAGTATCTTGTGCTGAATATTTTTCAATTCCTGAAGTTCCTGAGCTATTTTCTTTACATTCAGGCCCTGAAATGTCTACCTTGAAAATCTGTAGAAGTGTACTATTCTTTAATGTATAAGTCTGACTTGGTAAATGCATAAAAGAGCTCTGCTTCTGGATTTGTAATTACATGAGCCAGAATTCAATGCTGGAGATTATTTGCTCACTGACCTCAGTGCATTAAGCTCTTTCAATGTTGTTTCCTCCTCAGTTATGACATTTTCCATTTTCTTGTTCTTATTTCCATTAGCCCCTTGACTTTGCCTCCATGTACTACATCATTTGTAGTTACTGAAATCTGCGTCAAAGGTTTTTTTTGGCAGTATCTAAATTAACTTTAATCTTTGCCCCTATACTTGCTGAATTACCACACCACTTCCTCCTTCTTTGTTCTCTTTTTAATTTTTGTGGCTAAAAATCTTTTTACTGTTTGTTTTAATTTCCTCTGCAGGGTCCAGCTCAGCTTGATAGCTGGCAAGCCTCACTTTTCTCCAACATATTCTGACCTTCAAGACATATCTTTCTATTTAGTGAGTCTGTTCTTGCTGTTCCACATAAACGTGCATTTTACCATTGTAAATGCCTTTTTTTGCACTGATGTGATCAAGGTCAGAAATGGGAAAATGGATATCTATTTTGAGCGATATAGCATTTACCCACATCTCAACCGCTGCAGAGAAACATCACACAGAGGACATTATTCACCTCCTGGTTACTAAATGATTCTCAGCATGAATTGAATAGTTATCTAGTTAGGTCTTGTATCTTTTCCTCTCGATCATTTGATGTCTGCTTGTAGTACATGTATTGGCTTTCAATCTGTGATTTAAAGTAGTTCCAAGATTCTTTTTCAGACAAGATTTTAAACTTTACAAATCCACTCAACTTTCACTGATTTCCTGAATTTTTCAAGAATTTTCTTATTAAAATAGAAATTGTTAAAGATGCATTTGCTTTTATTTCTCTTTGAAGTATGACTTTAACGCAATCTGATCATCATCACTTAATTCAGGATATTTTTTTCCAGTTGTTTTGGGGTTTTGTTACACCCTGGTCATGAAAATATCATTTTTTTTCATGGTTCTGTTGTGTAAAAAATATTTGCATCACACAATTTTTGTTGGAATATGGTCTTCAATCAATACGCATGAAATAGAAACATTGTATTAATCTTGATATTATATATAGCTCTGATTATTAGTAAGAACCTTATTCAAATATGATCCTGGTTTTTCAGAACAAATAATTAAGAAACCTCTTTCTAGAACTGCTTAGTACCATTCTGAAGTGTTTCTAATTTATGTTTTCAAGACTTCCTCTTCCCTCCTTTGTGTTAAGAGAAAAAATAAAAAATTTCCATGTTGTTAATTTCTCTTATAAATCCTTAATAAGTTTGACTAAATAGCCTCTCTGAGAATTTCTTCACATGTTCCTTGATTTGTCTTATCAGCATGTTTTTTATAATTTCTACCTTTGAAAAGCCTACCTTTGAAAAAGCTGACTCCCAATATAGAAAACACATAACATGTACACAACATTCACTGGTCCTGCAGGTCCTGCTGCCCTTCCTACTCACCTCTCTCTTATGGGGGAAAAACCCTTGAAACCCTTGTTCTTCCAGTAACCCACACACATTGGTTTCTTCTGTGACAATTTGAAAACAATTAATTTAGAAACCAGTCATATTCCATTTGTGATTTTGCATTTTAAGGATTCTTGAACATCCACTTTCCAGGAATTTCATTGTGTAAGAATTATTTGTTTCCTGCTCTTACAGATCTGTTGTTCTGTTGTTTACTTACTAAGTAGAAGGGCAGGAAAGCAAAAAAAAACAACAAAAACCACTCTAAACACCAAAACAATAGTATTTTTGTTCCTTCCTCCTCCTGCCTACTCCTTCCAAATTCAGTCATCCTCTCTGCCCTAATTAAAATCAAGATGCAACAAAAATTTTTGTAAACTAAGAATTGAAGCTCTGCAGCAGAACACAACCTTGCAGTAGCCTCTCAAACTCCTATTCTTATTCAAAGTGGGTTTTTTTGTCATAAAAATGTGAAAAAGAAGAGGAAATAAAACTTAGACTCTATAGATACTTTAACAGGTTCCATATTAGATAGTCTTCACTCAGCAGAGCTGCTGTGACACAGACATTATTTGGTGATTTATCTAATGGCTTGAAAATCCCACTGAAAGAGAGCTCGTATCAAAGGTGATGAAAGAAAATGTTCAAAATGTCAGCTTTAAAGCGACCCCTGTTGTTTGTGTCTTTCCTAACCAGAGGATTAGTATGTTAATATGTTGCAAACAGATAAATTTTTTTCAGTGAATGTACTGTCTGTAAACTCATATGGAACCCTTTGGCAGATTTCAAAACATGTCATTTATATTTAAAGAGACATTACTTAAAAATTATTCTTTAATTCCATTTCTTTCATTGCTTTTTGTTCCACAAATGACATCTGGGATGGCTTTGTGTATCTTCATTTTAAAACTGAAATTCGTTGGCTATTTTGCAGCACTTCTTTGCAGCAAAGAATTCTCTGCAGCTCTTCCTGTGGGCACAGAGCATGAGGAGATGGTCTGCACTCAACCTTGCTGTGAGTACTTAGTTACCCCAGTAGGGATGGGTAGGTCAGAGGAGGTCAAGTGCAACATGAGCCACACTGATCTCTAGTATAACTGCATATTGTAACTTTACAGAAAACTTTGCTTTCCTGTGTACTTTCAGGGTTTGCCAAAAGTTGCTGGAGTTTTTCATCATGTTTTTTTCCTTCCAAGAGGTCCCCTGGGCTACTTTGCTGTGTCACATATGAACACATATGACTAGCCTTAGGCGAGTCCTGGATTTATGCCAAGAGGGGCTTTATATGCACACTCTTATGCATCTGCATGTCTGATACATGCACACATAGAGACTTATGGTGAAATTATTGCTCTGATCAAGTTTATGGAAAACCACTTATGTGCTAGGAACTGATTTTTAAAAATATCTCCTGTTCATGTGCATGTGACATCAACACAGAAATGATGGAAGAAAAAAAGTCTTAAAGAATGGGAGGACAAAGCTGATACATACATATATACACGAGCTAATGGAGAAGCATAAAATTGAAATTATTTTGGAAGTTTCTAAAATTTAAATTGATATCTTCCTTTCTTAGTAGTTTTTACTGTGAATGGACTATCTATAAAAGCATTATTTAACATAAAAAAGCAAGTAAAAAGCAAGAGCCAAATGAATTTTAACATACATCCTTGCAAACAATTATATAGTACTCCAGAATATTTGAAATCTAGATCTGTCCAGAAAGATTAGAGTGAAAACACTTTATTAAATCATGGTTAAGGTTATGTTATTCAAACGTTAGAAGTATTCTTTGCATGAAAACTGTTCCATGATCCTTTATGCTCATATTGCCAAGAACCACTCAAAATGGTCTGTTTTTGCAAATAACTTACAGTTAGCCACATCAGAATCAGAAGGATTAAGCTAAATCGTCTTTTGATATTTAATGTGTTATACTTCCAAAGAAATTCACTGGCAGAGACAAATAGTTAAAGTCCAGGAAATTCACATGCATTCCCATTGGCAGCAGATCTTCAGGGCAGTGAGCATGGGAAATAAAGAATTCTTATTTGTATTTCTTCCAATTTCTTGCCATGTTTCCTCATCCCAGCCAGAATTGAATTGCTAAAGATTCCACAGTGGCCAGTGAAAGGATGAATGGAATTTAGTCCTCTTTTGTGAGCTGTGTGAGGCAAGAGAAAGGACACAGTAAAGCTTTTATTGACCCAACTCCAAATCCAGTGTGTCTAACTAGGAAATTGTTCATTCAGATGGAAGCCTAAAAAGTGTCTATGCTTCAATGTTGCTGAGACAGCAAAATCAATTCAGAAAACAACAGATCTGTATAGTAAGGATTCAAAGGAAGAAAATGTACCTAAATCAATAAATAACATACACAATAAGGCAATTATATGGCATAATATTTTATTAAAGTGTCAAGAAATAAAAAATCCATCAGCTTCTACAAATACTGGCTTTTCACAGGCCAAAAGGCCTAAGTGATTTTTAAAATTTTAGAAACTATTCTTAAAGGGCTAAAAGACTTATGAAATTGCCCACTGCTTTCCATGTTGAAATGATTTTGCCATGATTTCTGCCTTGCTTACATTTTAAAGAACACTTATAAGGCCACAAAATCTCAAAAGTGTTAAATTCTTTCATATTATCCTTCTAATCATGACAGTGGGATTTTTGCTGCCTACAGACTTACAGTGCAAGAGCAAAGCACAAGAGCTCTGTAATATTTGGCTGCATAACTGGCCTTTTAAAGTTAAGGCTGTACCTGAATATGCTTCCAGTCCAAACCTTTTCTAATAAAACATCAGCATTCTAAAACATGGAGACTTAAACTGGTCTGGGCACATGTCATTTAGTCAACAATTTATCTATCTTTTTCCCTGAGTAACAAAGCAAACTGAGGGTGAAATTATACCATTTTTAAGTGTCTGAGTTAAGGGGATGGGATCCAAGTACTAGAGAGGTATAAAATCTCCCATTCTTTGTGCTTGGTATTATCTGGTTGTTGAGAATTATAATGCAACTATTTTCACATTTTTCAATACTAATTTGTGTAGTAGAGAAAGAATTTAGCATACTTTGGCTTCATTTAGGATGTAATTGCAAAATACTTTATCAGTAATGTGTAAGATATGATGCATGTGTTTAGAGAGAAGAATGAAATAGCCCTTGTTGATTAAAAAAATAGAGAAAGGGTGGAATGATGAATTTTGGTCATTTTTTTCCCTTACAGCAGGGTCAACATCCTTATCTTCTCACATGCCTTCTGATCTGTGCTTCTGCACTCCTCCCCATCTGTGGCAGAGATGATCATTGGAATTTCCACATCTTCCTACACAGTTATTTGTTCCCAGAACTCCACCTTTTCCTTCAGCCTTTCTTTCTAATTTTATAATCATAAATTACATCCAATTTATCTGATGCTGCCTTGTGGAGGTAGTAGACTTTTTGATTCTTATTTGACTGAACACTAAGTTGTTTTGAAAGCAAGAAGAGGAGACTGTGTTGAAAACAGGAAAACTTCATGGAATAGGTGGCAGTAGTTCTAAAAATCTATTCAAAAAAACCTAGTGTGATAGACTTGCAGAAACCTGATGGAAATTATCCTCCTTTGTGTGGGACAGAATAAAGTAAATTCAACTGATTATCATGGTATATAACAAACACACTGTTCTAAGTGGAGTGTGCACTTTTGCATTTGACTCACAGAGACAAGATTTGGTTCAACCTTTCCTGGAGTCCTATCTGTTATTATCAAGCTGTTCAGACAACAATCTGATTGCTTAAAACCATCATAAAAAAGAGTAATGTAACTTGAGTCTGTAAATCTTCCTAGTCTCCAAATTGAGGGTCACACCAGTAAGCTTCCTGACGGAAGATGGAGGGGAGAGAACAAAGGTAGTGGGCAATTGCACATCACACAAATTCTCTGTGGAAAGCCTACATAATTGAATGGAAATGTGATTGGTGTATTTGTTCATTTATTCATTAGGAAAAGGATAGCAAGCACAGTCAATTCAATAATACTCAGTTGATATTGACTGGTGGAGGTTTTCAGGAAAAAAAACCCAAAATCCCCAACAAAATCAGACTGGAGAAGTAGAAACGAAGGGATTGTTCTCCTTCTCTGAAACTTATTTGAAAGTGGGCTTCTGCATGTACTATCTTTTAATTTAGTGATGTAAAAGAATCCATTTTGTTTTAAGATCTATTAATCTCATCTTGAGATAAGCTGGATCTTGGTCATTGATTTCAGTTTTCCTGAATTTGTCTTTTGCAAGCTGTTTCATACAACGAAATGCTTTTGTACTACTGTCCAATATTTTCAGTTACCCCTTTTTGAAATAGTTTTATGCATTTAGTTCTTTTCATTTCTGTGTCACTGTAAACTAAAATTTTATAATAGTACAAAATAATATATAGTGTGCAAAGCTACATTTCTCCTATTTGAACCATGAAGACCATTAGGAGAGAGATTTATTGCAAAAATTTCAGCGAGCATATATGGGCTGAGTATTGTGGGAAAGGAAAGGACCACACACCTCAGTGACCTAAGTCCCTGTTACTAAACACTACAGAATTTCACCATATTTATTATAATCAATTAAAAATGAGAATAAAACTAGTCTTCACATCACTGCAGCTAGATTACTGTTCTGCAACCCTATTGTTCTGAGGCAATTCAGGAACAGTACAAGGATATCATTGGGTCATGTAGAAAGAAAATTAAAAAGGCAAAAGCTTGGCTAGAACTCAAACTGGTCACTGCCGCAAAAGATAATAAAATTGGTTTTATAAACACTTTAACAAAAAAAAGAAGGGATAATGAAAATCTCCATCCTTTATTGGATGCAGAGGGTAACATTGTAACCAAGGATGACTGAAAAGGCTGAGGTACTTAGTGCCTTCTTGGCCTCAGTCTTCGACAGATTGGTGATCCTCAGAGCAGTCTGACCTCTGGGCTGGTAGACAGGTGAGGAAGCAGAATGGACTCCTGGTAACCCAGGAGGAAGCAGTCAGTGACCTGCTGTGCCACTTCGGCGCTCACAAGTCTATGGGACGGAAGGGATTCACCCGAGGGTACTGAGGGAACTCACAGAGGAGCTCACCAAGCCACTCTCCATCATTTATGATCAGTCCTGACTAACTGGGGAGGTCTCAGATGACCAGGTCTCAGATTGGCTCAGGTGATGCCCATCCACCAGAAGGGCCAGAAGGACAATCTGAGGAGCTCCAGGTCTGTCAGCAGTACTGCAGAAGGTCACATAGCAGAACATTTTGAGTGCCATTATGCAGCACAACCAGGTGATCAGGCCCAGCCAGCATGGGTTTAGGAAAGGCATACACATATTTTTTCTACTTCCAGTATTACCCTTTAATTTAAATAACCTTTCTTTCTCATGGATATTTATTCACCAATGCATTTATACAGGGTAATAATACCTCTACCCAACTTTTGTTCTGTATTATTGTTATCTAGTCTTGGACAAAAGGCTTCCCTAATTGAACCTCTTCCCTTCTTTGAACCTCTTCTGATCTGCAATCATCTTCTTTTAGATAGGTGAATGAAACTTTACACAGCAGTGTCCTTCCAGGCTCTTGGCATTTAAGCTTCTCTGTCTTTACAGGAAATTGTCTGTTAATACAGCCCACAACCACTTCTTCTGCAGCAAATGCACAACAGTAATACACATACACAGGCTTCAGTTACCTGCTGATCAGAAATCTCTGATTTCTGTTGAGTTTACGTATCAGCAATAATTGTCTCAATGGATCACTCTACTCATTTTTGAAATGCATCTGTCCCTGGGAGGAAAACTGTTTTAAAGAGAACAATAGCTCTATACAGGGAGCCCCGGTGGTGTAGTGGTTAAGCATACGGCACAGTAATTGCCGGGGCCCAGGTTCGATTCCCGGTCGGATACTCCCCGGGCAGGCAGAGCTCCTTAGCCCTGCAAGGGGGCAATCTGCCTACGTCCTGAGGAGGAACTCACTGCCACTGTCCAGAATCGCTTTGGCCCGGCAGAAGAACCTCGGGATTAAAGGGTGGGCTCAGATCTGCGCGCCCTGTGTCTCACCTAAAAAATCCAGTGAGCAGGCTGGAAGGTCTGAAAGGAAAAGAGGCCTTCCCCGGATCTTCGTACGCGAAGGCTGGCCAGCAGCAGCAGCAGCTCTATACAATTCTTTTGAATAAGAAACAACATTATCCAGTGAAACTCTAAGTGTTTAGCAGGAAGCACAGAGCAACAGAACTGAAGACTTTTTTTGTAGTTTAATTGCAATAACTTAAATCAAATCTAGCCGTGAAGCTGAAATTCTGCAATGCATTGCCTAAAAAAAATCCAACTCATTTACATTGTATTTATCCAGATACGCAAGGCAGGCCCTCAGTTTTAATGTAACTAAAATTGAAGATAGAAAGCATCTAAGATTCTCTGGGAAATACAATAGGATATAAAATTATGTGAAGGATCTGAGTAGTAATGACAGGGAAGGGAAGGGAAGGGAAGGTGCGGGAAGGGAAGGTGCGGGAAGGTGCGGGAAGGTGCGGGAAGGTGCGGGAAGGTGCGGGAAGGTGCGGGAAGGGAAGGGAAGGGAAGGGAAGGGAAGGGAAGGGAAGGGAAGGGAAGAAGGAAGGGCCATAAATAAAAAGGCTGAAATGTAATCTTATGTAAACTTGCTCAAGCACCACCTTCCCCCACTAATAATGATGGCCTTCATGTTATATCAGCAAGGAAAATGATTTTTTAAACACCATAAGACTTCATCTTTATGTATTAACTCTATTAGATTATAATAAAAACTTTGCTATTAAATAAATAAGATTTAAAAAAAAAAGAAGAAACTTTTTTTTTTCATTTTGTGAAATGTCATCAATTGCAATTTTGGGGTTAATTTTTCAGGTTTGGAGGGGTTTTGTTCCTTTTTCTTTTATTAAGGGGCATTTTAAAGTACCTCTGGTGAGGGAAATAAACAAGATCTTTGTCAATTCATGGCATAATAATATGAGCTTAAGCTTTATTGAATAACTATTTTGGAATGCCTGAATTCAGTTGAATACTATCTTTACAGAGAGTTTGGTGTAATTATTTAATTAATGGAAATGAAGTATTGCAGCACTGAGGGGTTTGAATAGGTGTTGAAGAACACTGTGGGTTAGCCCCACGGCTTGGCTGCAGGTCAGGGTAATTCACATATTTGAATAATGAAATGGTGAATTTTCATTGCTTGTCTCCCTTTTCCTTTTTTCCGCTTTGTAACATGATGGAACCAAAGAAATCTGTCTTCTGCCAGACAGTAAGAACCTAGGTTGCTGGGACAACATGTTGACTGCAAAAAAACCTTAAAATAGAGGTGGCTTATTTCCAAGTCACCATTTTTTTGGCATTTGGGTTTTTTTTTCACATTTCACATTTCCATGAAACTGGCAAAAAATGGCTTGTGGGGAGATTTTGTAGTGAATAAACCTGTTGTATGTAGAGGGATTATGAATCAGAAATTAATTCTAAGCAGGTGAGAAATGCATACAAGTATTTCTCAATTTTAAAAATATGAAAATCTCTAGAAGAAGATTATAGATGTACCTTCTAGAAGAAGTACATAAAAGTTTTAAAGACCCTACTTAGAAAGCATCTGCTTAACTAAGAATTGGTTGCTAGGATTTACAGAGATTGTCACAAAATTGTTCCCAAATCTGCTTCACTGAAATGCTAACTGGGTGAAAAACATGTTCTTAATGTTAAATGAGATGCATAGGATTAAGCTGCACATTTTCCATTGAATCAAATGAGACCTGTATAGTTAAACTTGAGTTCAGTCCTTTGGAAACACTCACTGTGCATCATGAGTATAGTATTGTTTTAAGCAAAGAAGAAGAAAAACCCCTGATTTTTAACAAAGTAAAAAAGTAGCAAAGATGTGAGTCAACAAAATCAAAACATGAAAAGTCCCCCAAAACACCCCAAACAAGCCAAAACTAAAACCAAAAACCAAAAAAATCAGCCACCTCAAACCAAAAAAACCACACACCTGAAACTCCCAACTCTGTAACACCTCAAAATATATGACCCTCCTCTTGCATAAGAACAACAAAATATATCAACAGTAATGATGCTGTGGTAACTGGTGCTTGAAGAAAATGAAGCCCATTATGTTGAGGTGTTGACTAGCTTTCATTTCTTCATATTAAAATTAGCCTACTAGAGACATGGTGAAGTTGTTAAGAGGTGGAGATTTCTTGGATTGCAACACAACACAATGCCAGTGACTTTTCTGGGTGTGATAAAGATCCAAAGACTGTATTTCAGGATGTATCCTATCTCATTTAAATGTCTATCACTTTGTTCAGTGTTAGAAAACAAAAGGAAATGCCAGGAGAATATATCCACTTGGGGGCTATTTGCTGAGTGAATCTCATCCAAATGTCCAAATGCTATGTTGAAAAGGGGTTTTGGTGCCTATCTTTTAGCTTAAGAGGCAGGGGTTAGAGCAGTTGCAAGAAGAGATGGAGCAGGCATTTAGGACAATCGAACTCTGCATCAAGCAAGGCAAGAATCCTCACTGTGGTCACATACACACCCCCATGAACAGAGTAATCAAGACCATCCATAGAGGAAAAAACCATTACTCTGTCAAAAAATCAGTCTTCTGTTTAGGAGACAGAGATCATTTTATCTACATGAAAAGAAGGCTTTGCCACTGTGTGCCTGTAAAGAGAAACAGATTAGGCTGAACAGAGGTGATTGTTTGCACAATAAAGTGGAGCATATTCCCTGTGAGATTCTACCGAACACATCATGGGATTCTGTTGCTCACAAACACCACAGCTTCCAGCATCATCAGTTGTTATGCAGCACAGAGATTCTGATGTCCTGGAACGCACCAAGGGAATACACCACTGCCCGATAATGTCAACACACTGGGACCCCTAACTCTGACACAAGATGTGCAAGTGTTTAAGTCTGCAAAGATACATGCCAAGGAAGTAGGAACAAATGGATGTGTAAACACAGGAGTTCAGCTGAAGTGCATGCTGGACCCCTGCCTGTGTGTTACAAGGTCCCATCCACAGGGAACCATCTTATGGAAAAGATTTTTACTTGTAACAGGTCAGCAAATTTCAACAGACAAGTACTCCATGCTAACATTTCTAGACCCAGTTCCAAGTGGAAGAAATTCTTCACGTGGTCTGGGGATTTAAATTTGATAGCCTGTTTCTTGAGCAATCTCTAGTGGCTTTTTTGTATTGGACATGTGAGTGCTCACTGATTCATTTCTAAAATTGTGCAATTCACAGAAATGTCTATTTTGTTAATCCTGCTGGGACTTGATTCTGAACAGTTCAGCATTTCAGATGGATATAGATCTGGCCACCAGGAAAAAAATGGGAATTCAAGTGCTTAGTGGTCTAACCAGGGATATCATGAATAACAGGACAACTGAATGTTAGGCTTAAAAATATAGAAATACATTTACATGTTTAAGGTCACATCCACCACAGAATGTAGTGCAGTTTTGACCTTCAAATTAATTCAGATTCAGGCAGTTAACAGTGCATAAATGCAGTCACGGTGCTTTCAAACCAAAATTCTTTTGCTGAGCCAGAAGAGATGCCACTGCAGTGTGCCTTTCTCTAGTTTCCACTGTTAGCCTACATGGAGCTAGAACTGGTATGTTTGTAACAAAACCCATGGAACACAAAGAAATACTGTGAATAATTCAGAACGTAAACTGAAACTCTAGTCTGCCTGCTTGTGCTTTCAACATAAATCAACTTTACATGCTAATTGAATTAAAAATTAAACATATTTTACATTTTGATCTTCGTATTTTTTCCATGAAACTGCCTAGCATCTTTTCCATCAAATTGCACTGGACTATTTTTTTTTTGGGGGGGGGAGAGAGTAAACATAATTTTATCTAACCATATAGTTAATTAATTTATTGCTATTAGTCACCCTAGAAACATTAGTGGATATCAAGAGTGTAGGTACAAGTTGTAGGACAATTAAGAACTCATAAGTATTAATATAGGGTTATAATTTGTGAGAGAGTGGAACTCTCAGTATTGCCACAAGGTCAGGACAATGCAGAACTTTGAGTTTTGGAAGAGGGAAGCTATGAGGAGATAAATTCTTATCCGACTGTGAGACATCTCCCTTTTCATGTAGGGCCTTTGTATGAGAAGTGAAAAGCTTAAATCCAGCAGGATTTTTACTGTCATGGAATTGATGCCACCACTGGTTGGGTGAGGTGAATGCTGCTAAGTGTAGAGGTCTGTGGCAGAAGAGAAAATGATCCTTTAACTCTTGTGATTTATGAGTGAATGACAGTATGAAACTGCATTTCTGATCTGTTTCAGAAAGTGCATCAAGCTAAGGAGGAACGAGCCAATTCATAACAACTGACTGAACAGGGAAGTGTATCATACAGGTAGAACGGACATTGAAATAAATTCTCTCTCAAAATACTATCAAGAGTGAAATCCTATCAGGAGAATAACAAATAAAAAAAGCTGGAATGAAAAAGCAGTCATCTTAGGCATTGTACTGAAATCATACTTCTGAACATCTCAGCTTCATTTATTTCTCAGATGAAAACTACTTCTTAAAACTGCTTCATACTTGGGAAAAATTTTACCAGGACTACAATCCTCTTAAGTAAATTTAATTACCAGGTCAGCTAGGATTTCCTGCTTAGAAGGAGTGGTGAGACACACACACACAGCAGTCAGGCTCCAGCTTCATTGCGAGGAGAGATTTGGGCACTTTTGTCCGTGTGCTACAGAACCAGAGAATCACAGAACAGGAAAAGTTGGAAGGGATCACTGGAGGCCCTCTAGTCCAACTCCCTGCTCATGCAAGGGTCCCCAAGAACACTGTTACTCAGGATTGTGTCCAGATGACTTTTGAATATCTCCAGAGATATTAAAAATATAAGAAGTACAAGACAATTTGATAAAGCTGTGTTTCAGTATGTGCCCAGAAAAGAGGACCAGAACAAGAAATGGAAAAAAATAGGCATAAATCAGTAAATATAGACACATTTAAAGAAACTAATTTGTTAATTTGGCTTAATAATTTTTATGCAGTCTTGTCCATATTGCTTTTGGAAGTGAACAGTCCAAGGTGGGGATGGCAGAGAGGACTCTAGTATGGCAATTTGAATAATTAGGTGTCTTTTTTCCTGGGCTGCGTCATTTTAGCAGCATAGATATTATTTTCAGGGATTGGAAGCACAGAAGGGAGATTGGTTGGCCTGTGTACATCTGTGAAGGATGAAAGATGATACTGGTAGTACAACAGCACCACGGCATGAGTGCTTGTGTGGTATTCTCCGTGGTGGTGTAGGCCTACAGGCACTGTGGTGATACTGCTGTATTGCTAATCTGTGGTGAAGCTCCTGTAAGAGCTGTGGGAAACAGATTAAACTGGGCTTATCAGACCAATATGGGAAATTTGGGCACAAATCTTAGCAGACTTAGTATGCAACCAAAAATACTGCTGCAGGATTAAATTTAAAAGTGTCAGCAGTTTCACAGTTCTATGAAATCCTTTAGTTTTGGGAGTTTTTTAAGCTTTATAGAACTACTTTTTGAGCTAAGTGGTGTTAGTAAAAATGTTCATTCTTTTTCATGTATCGGATACACCTACCTCTCTTTATATTTCTATTTTGTCCTTGAACCAGGACCCAAATTAGATGAAATATGGCTTTCTAACCTTCTACNTTGTTTTTTGTTTTTTTTTGGTGTTTTTTTTTTCTGTTAATATCTCGGTAATTTATTTTCTAATTATTTCAATATGCTCTTTTTTTTTAAAGCCACAGACAAAACTGCTAGTTTAAAACATTTGGGTATCTTTTTTGTTCTTTTCTTTCAGTAGACCTGACTCTGTATTAAACAAATGAGGATGAAAGAGAAACAAAATCACATTTGTCACAGGTGGAAATTAATATACTGAAAGTTAGATAGCTCTTTAGCTTCCATAGTCATCCTGAGAACTGGTTGCATGGCGTACTTCAAGAACTGTTTCTAAGTTGTATAGTGAGTCCTATCTTTTAGGTAAAACTCTCTGTCAGTTGAGCTCAGTATCACAAGAGAAGTGTTGATGTACATTTTAGCTTTTCATCAGTGAAAAGATGCTCATTTGTTTCTGCCCTTTGGAACATGTTATCACAGTGCTATCACAGCATGGGCACTGGATGTAGGTAATGGTAGGATTTGGGAGCAATTAAAATTCCAAGTTATACTGTTACATAGTGACAGAAACTAAACCCAGAAACATAATGCACCCACAGTGTGATGTTGTAACTGAAAACCAGCAAGCATCAAAAACTCTTATTCCACTTCTGGGCGTTCTAGGGTATAGTTCTTACCACATTATCTGGGCCATAGTATCACTCTGGCTCTTACACTAAGGAATAGTTTCCCCTGGGCTAGGCTGGAAAATATGCATATGAAGACACGGAAACTGCTAAGATGTCATGTTGGTGAACTATGAACTAAAAAGGAAGAAACCTTTCACGTAGTTTCAAAGGAAGAAAACCTTTATAAGTGAGCTGGAAATGTTAATAGAAACACACAGACAGCACAGAAGATCAGTATCAACAAAGTTTAGTATGCTCAGAGCAAAATAGTGTCAAGGCTGTGAAAATACAACATCTAGTTTGCAAATAGGATGAGAGATATGATTTCCCCTTATTATTCTAATCTAACGGACACCAAATGAATAAGTAGTCTAAAATGCATTCTCCTAATACATATTTTTGTTTAATCATACTTTTAAAACACCATGAGAGCAATCTGCAATCAGTTCTTATACATAATTATCACTATGTCTGCAGTTACTAAAACATCTCGTGCTCAGTACGAAAACTAGGAAACAAGGGCAAATGAAAACATTTATTGTAGGTTTCTCTTACAAAAAACTGAAAGACTAATCTGTGCTGAAGGCAGCTCAAAACTTAGATGAATTATGCTTATGTGTAGTTTCCTAAACTTCATGTACCACATATGAACTTCATGAAAATCAGATTCTGATAGAATGTATCTGACAAAATACAGATAGTTTAGAACTTCAGACATCAATTCCTTTTATTCTAACATACATATCTAAAATTGATAAATGAAATCATTCCATAAGAGTGCTTATTTCTTCCACTGCCTGTAATATTTTTCATACACAATACTCACACACAGACATTTAAATTTTAGTTGTCTAAAGTTAGGTGAGATAAATCTAGCACTCGTCCCCTACTTATTTAGAAACTGCAATTCAACTTTTAAATTTGGATGGCTCTAAAGATCCATCCTAGATTGTGCTCTCTCTTTTCCATTCTTAGTCTCATTTGGGCAGGAATTCCCTTATATTTACAGAAGAGAAGAAGAAAAAGAAGGAGAAGAAGGAAGAAGAAGAAGGAAGAAGAGGAATATGAAGAGCATGAAGACAAGATGGAAGAGTAAAATAAAAGAAATTTTTGATAGTTTAATAATAAAAATAATGAATAGGTAATATATAATCTTTTAGCTGTCATATACTCACATAAATCTAGCCATTGTTTATATTCCTCATTTTAACAAAAGCAAAGTATGTACTGTATATAAAAAACAAAAAAATTTCTTGAATATTGTTGTTTGCATTTACATACTGATCTAATGTTTTGCTACTTTGAGAAGAATGAAGACCAGAACTTGAAAACACAACCACCAGTGCATTACAAAGCTGGCACACAGCTAACCCTTTAAAGGGCAAAAGCTTTAATCCAATGTACATAATGGCTTTGTAGTTATATAGTCGCCATGAATCAAACTCTTCCTTTACAGTATATTGGTTTACTTATTATCAGCTTTGTTTTGTGCCTTTTGTTTCCTTTATCAAATGGAGGGACTTAATACATCTCAGCATAAGCATAACACGCACTGAAATAATTTGCTTTTTATTTTAGGGATTGGGCCCAAACTCCGAATCATTACACAATGAAGGGATTATACATTAAAAAGGACTGTATGCAATAAAGAAGAAATTTTAATTAATCATAAATAGAACTGGTTTTGTGGAAATAATTTGACCTGACAGTTCAAGGTTTGATCAGCACATCAGAGAGATTAAAAATACTTTTGACTTGAACAGACAGAGTCCCAGAGACTCACTGCAGCCTGAAATACTTTAGGAAAGCTAGTGTGTACAGATCACACAATGTCAATGTTTCTCTTAGTGCTTCCATTCCATTAGGAACCAATGCGGGACTCTTTTAACTTCCGAGAAATCTTCCAATATCATGCTGTCCTGGTCAACACTGAAACAACAGAGATTACAAGACATCAAACTACAATCTTTTATCCCATGTTCTGTGTGCACAAAACAAGGAGTCAGCTTCCCTTTGAAGTATTAATTGACTGTCTGTACCAATCAGCACCTAATCCCTTTCCTGAATGCGCTCAGGTCTCCACAGTAACTGAGCCAGCCTTCTCTGGGGTCTAGGCTGCAAAGCACTTACAGTAAATGCGCAGTATGCAAAGGGAGTAATTGATCTCAGTCTAAGAAAACCTTCCTAAAAGCAACTAGGCCTCATAATTCATGAATAAGTCTAACAGCAAGAAGATGATTACATGTTATAAAAAAAAAAAAAATTCAGAGGTAGAACATTAAAAATTAGCAGTGAAAAAGAGGCATCTGATGTTTTCTTTTCTTTTTCTTTTTTTTTTTTTTTCCTGCTCCTTTTACACAGATTATCCAGGAACAGTGGGCACTAGAGATTTACTGATTGTTCTGGGTCCTTACAAATAAGGTTGGATAAATAATCATAAATAATTTACTTGAAATTTTCATACACAGCTCCAATGACTACCTTACTCATTATAAGAATTGTTAGTACAAGAAATTACAGATGCATTTTACCCATTGCTGGGAGCACAAGCCACACACAAGTGATCATTTAGAGCTGATAGCCTCAAAGTCTAACTAGGCAGCTGAAGTAATTTGCACTTATTTGATTGCAATCTCTGCCCTTCCCATGAAACAGAGATCAGGAAGGAGACCACTTGGAATGTCAGTTTATAATATGTAAAAGAAGAATGAAAACGACATAGTAAAGGGGATTTGAGGGACATTCTCCAGCAGCTACTCTCTCCGTCAATTAGAAGAGAAAAATGCCATAGATGACAGTAAAGAACCAAAACTGAAGGATTTCAGATGCCCTGTAAAAAACAGCCTTTCATGTAGGAAGCACTCTTATGAGTAGTAAAAGTTTAGACCTAATGAACACTGACTATCCAGAGAATGTTTTCCTTTCCTTGAGGGGTGCTGTAGAAGCATTTATATTTTAGGAGTGTGACAAGTTTTTTCTATACTACAAATGATTTTTGGAAGAATGAATACTTCCTCAAAAGGAAATAATAAATTGGTTAGTATTCATTTCCAGCGGGTAGCATTCATGCTCAGTACCCACCTCTTTACCTAAAATAGCAACACAATATTCTGTGTCTTCTTTTATTTATGTTCTGTATTGTTAAATTATTAATCTTTCAGATCTGAGGATTTAGGACATGAAGGTTTGATTTTCTTTCACACAGGACATGCAATATAGCCAAATTTTCTTAAGAGGAAGCAGATCTGCTCTATTGTCTCTGGTTAAATAATAGCTTGGATCTAAGATAGAATATTTTAAATATGCAATGGAATTGACATATTACCTTTGCTAGACTCCAGTGTCCAGCAGATGACATGCTTGGCTGAAAAGTTTTCCTATGAAGTATAGTCATCATTTGTGTTGACTAAAAATTTCTACCATTACCACAGCTTTGATTGCCTCTGTTTTGAGGGTATCTGTCATGCTGTATTATAGGGAAAAGTTCAGGTACTGGGAAACAACATTTTCTAGAAAAATCATTCTAGTAGTCCCCTTTCAAAAATTCTTTCCAGCTTTTTGTTATACAACAACAGAGTTCAATTAAATGTTAATTGAAATAAGAAATTTGCTTCTTATTAGACATTTATTTTAAAGAGGCATGTCATGGTTTCCAAGGACTTTTTTGTCTTTATATAAAGCACAGTTCTTAAAGGGGAATTTGATTTGCTGGTCTCTTGGGTGGTCACTTAAAACAGGCCTCTTCATTCGACTAGAATTGCCATAAAGACAGACCATGTAGCTCTGTAACAAGCGGGTCAAGACAGAGGGGACTGTAGAAAAATAAACAAATCAAGCAAAGAAAACAAACCCACTTGTGCTACAGCTGCTTGCACCTTAGCAGGTTTTTTTCTGTCTGCTGCTCACTGAGCAGCAACTCCCCAGTACTAACCCATGTGGCTGTTTCTTCCCCTTTCAGGAACCATCTAAACTGTCTCTTTAGAAAAGATGAAGCCTACAGCCTAAAGCCTATCCCCTGCTGTTATGTCCACCTTGCCCTGACCCTGACCCTGTGCTATGGCTCTACTCACAGTTGTTCGTTCAGGGGGAGAATCTGGAACTAGACCTCTTTTGACAGAAGAGGGTTAATATATAAAAGAAAAGCCCAGCCAGCAGAAGAGAGAGCACCCAATGAGGAGTGGGTCTACAGACCTACTGTCTTTAGCTCATTCACCCTAATTGTCAGAGCTTTGATATTTCTGACTGACTTTTCTGAGAGCTCTGGCTTTGTCAAGGAGATGATGTTTCTGTTCTTGGAAAAGCAGGAGAGGGAAGGACTGACCAAAGCTGTGCTCAGATAATGGATGCTTCTGATTCCTCCCCTGTCCCATGCCTATGGTAGAACAGTATTTGTTGAATCCTCATATTTCCCATCTGCCCTAATCCTTCAGGAGCCCTAATTGATTGTATTTATCTGGGGATAGGGCAAAGAAAAGGGGGTTCACTTTCAACTCAGATTCTTACATATGAGTTAAATCTAGATTGACAGTTCTGGGATGCACTTAATACAGGACCACTTTTATATTTTCTATGGCAACCCAAACATTTTTTAATAAAATCGTAATCCTCAACATAAAGTTTGTTTTGCTTTGTTTTTTTTTTAGTCAAATGTATTTAGCTAGAAATCTTGTAATAGGAGAGGGAGAAATTCTGATAACAACAATAGAAAGTGCATCACACTGCCCAGACTCATAAGACAGAGTATCAAAATGGCATTATGGATAAAAGAGTGGAGGAATTTATGAAAAGGAACAGTTCAAAGATTAGAACAGGTTTAAAGTTTGTCAGAACAGTGCTGGGATTTAGGCATAGAATCACATCTTGTAATATGAAGAAGATGAATAAATCTAAATGAACTTGAGATAAAAAAACTAAAGTAAAATTGAAGAAAATCAGACCTTAGTTTATTGCTTGAAGAATTTATCTTATAATTGTCAAGTGAAAAATCGTACAGTGAGAACTGCCCACTATGAATTGTTTCCTTGAATAATGTACTTAACAATTTCACTAGGATTAAGGTACTGCTAACCAGTGGTAAGTAGTAAAAGTCAGTTTCTAATAGTCACACATATACCTCGTATATTTTGTAGCTTAGTATTTTACTTCTTCACAGCAAGCAATTAAGCAGCAGCTTACTTTATTTCACAAAGTTATTTTCATTTCTACTTCCTTGACTATTGCATGATTTTTTCCTTCACTCATACTGTTGCTCAAAAAAGTCAGTTCATCACTACTAAAATGTACCTGAGTTTTGTTCCACTAAGAAGAACAATAGCTATAAATTCCTCATCATTTGGCTTTGCAAAAGTGCTTGTGTTCCTTGTGCCAGAGGAAGAAGACCTGTATTTATTAATAATTGTTTTCTGCATTGGTTTGAATTGGAAAAGTTGACTTCCTGTGAAAGCATTAAGAGCGATGTGAAGGGTTCACTAATCTGTGCTTTACAAAATATCATTAGTAATTTACATGCTTCAAGAATGCACCCATAATCCTTCCAGGAAATATGCCAAATATTATCTATGATACCTGTTAAATATTTTATCAGCAAGAAATAATTTAAGTCATCAAATGGATTCCAGCTTTTGGTGTTGCACTGGGTCATGTGAGTCTGGCATTCTTCGCAACAGACTGTGTTGGTCCTCAGATAAGGAGGTAAAGTATGAGTTAGTCCTGGAGACCACTCAGCCAAGAAGAAACTATGCATGTTGGGGTGTTCAGAAGACATTAGGGCATTAAATGACAGATGGCAAAGGGACATGTTACCTCTCTGGTAGGTTTAGAGAAAGATCAATGAGTTGGAGGAAGCAGATGGAGCCTTAGGTAGGCCCATACAGGAGAGACAGCAAGTGTATTCCACATGATCTGTGGCTTAGTTTTAGTCTCCTTCTCCAAATTTGCTGGGCAAAAGTGATGTGACAAATGCTTTTTGCATACTAACCTCCTTCAGGGTGGTGGAGGTATTTGTAAAGTAGTTGGTGGTTATTCAACTATCAGGTAAGGCAACCTCTTTAGAAAGGCATTTATATGAAAATCATGTGGTGTGAATGATCAGCCCAGGGTATCGCTGTGAGCCAGGCTGAGCTGTGGATGTGTGTCTAGGCTGCTGTCAGGAAAAAATGTGCAAAGGAGTTAGGAAGTGCACTTCTTATCTCGCATGCTGCTGTACTCTTATGCATCCCATACAACCTTTTATCCTTTCTTAGAAAGAAAGCTTTTTCTAAGGGAAACATCCATCATTACACTGTATATAGAGATCAACAGGTTTTGCGTTCCTTGTGGTGTTATCACACCCTTTCATCAGCTGACCAGTTAATTTACACCACCACAGCCTTTCTTTTAGAGATAGAAGGAAGGATTTGATGCAATCTAAAACCCTAACTCACTCCTTACCCAACAGAGGGTCACTCTGCTACGGTAGTGAAGCCAAAGAATATGAAAGTATTTTAATGGAAACCTTCCCCACAGCTGGAGAACATCATCCTGTTTGAAGAATTTCTGGTAAACAGGCATTTTACAAAACATAAACATTTAGGTTTTAAATGAATATTTATTCTGTTTCACTGTACATTTATTTGTAAAAAGGAAATGTCTGTATAAATAGATGATTAAGATCTAGAGTGTATATTACCAAAGAGGGATTGTAGCTTATTCCTTATTCCTGTAGGAAGAAAACATTCAGAACCTGTGATGGTCAAAGGAAACAAAATATTGAAAGCTGCTTTCTGTACTTTTAGAGTGGAACAGTGCACTGTTGCACATTCAGAGCTTTAAGTACTTCTGACTTTTTATGGTGCATAGAACACATGCATAATCACAGAGAAATAGACAGAATAATCTGTGAAGCTGAAAAGCTCGTGTGTGCTCAGAGATGTCTTGGGGACTAGCATGTAAAATAGGAGAAAGGAGATAAATCTTCCTTGCATGTTACTCAGTGCCCTTAGTGATTGCTCATGCTCTCCCAGAATATAAAGACAGGAGCTAACCTCCTCATTCAGCAAGGCATTTAGCATCACAGCTACATGAAGCTGTCCCACATCTACTTTTAAATTGGTTTGTAGTGTTTCTCCCTTTATGTATTGGATGGTAAGTTGATGCCTTAACTAAGACAAAGCCAAGGTTTTGACTCGCTTCTGGCCTTTGTGCAGTAGAGGCTGTTGCCAGTGGTGAAGAGATCTGAGCTGATCATTAAACTGAAAATCTTGCTGTCAAGAGTGAAAACTGGAAAACTCTGATTTTTCACTTCCAAGTCCCTACTTTTGCTTTTCTCACGTCATCCTAACTTTAAAAATAAAACTTTCTTCTGTAAATATTCTTTCAGCTAGTTTTAAAACAGCAGAAAAGTCTTTTGTCATAAATAGTTATATAATCTATTAGATCAAAAATCTGTGCTTGTGTAATCACATACATGATCAGAGATGTCAGTGAGTCAAGGTCAGTACTGATATTTTTCTGATAGACATGCTTACATCAGGGTTGTGATGATTTTTAATTATTCTGCATACTTTTTTGAGGGTAAAATTTGTTCTTTACTTACATGCAAGGTCATCAGAGAATCTAACAGGAAAAGCTGTGAGACTCAGATTTCCACCTGCCCCGGTCCCTTACCCTATCCATTACCAACACCAGGTACACACATAAACAAGAACCAAACAAAAATTTTCCCCAAAACTTACACTTATATAGAACTTTCCAAGAGGAAACGTAAGAGATCAAAATAATGAGGTGTCTATTGCTTTTAGAGAGTGTAGGTGTCCTGATTTTCTGTTAATTTCTTCCTGTTGTTCCTTTGGACTTGATTGCTGGAGTGCAGATTATTTGTAATCATCCGTATTGCACGTTAGCCTAATAAGAAGATCCTGTGTAGCTCTGTGTGTAGCTCTGTCTAATTCCTGTTGTTGAAGTTTCCATTACCTCCTTGAAGGGGTTCAGGAATGGTATGTAATACCACATGTAGAGTTTTTCAGAAGTTATTTTCGAATTCAAATGAAACAAACAGTTCCAATAAGATTAAAATACCTAGGATAAATGAATTTTTCAAAAAAAAAAAATCATATTGTTTTATAGAGGTCTGCAAACTGCTGAAGAAATAATTCAGAACATGACCTTCTTACTTTATTGCACTATATTTTGCAAAAGAAGTAAGGATTAGGGATGGACTCAGAACAGCATTTTTCCCTTAATCCTTTTTTTGTATTATACATATTTAACATGTTTGACTTGAATGGCCTTTTTATGTTAATGGTTCAGAGGCTTTATTGGAATGTTTTCAGGAAGGTATCACTATTGGATCCTGTGGTTATTTTCTTTATATCCATTAAATTGCTGTACTTTTAAATTGTAATAGAGTAACAGCTGAACGATTTCTTTGTTCAGTGCTCCAATCTTGCTTCTTGCTCAGCCTTAACTGCTTTCTGAGAAGTTACTAAATAACAAACTAAGCCCATAATGGCCCCTAGAAGGGTAAACGGCACTTAAAGTTAAAATCTTCTAAATGCAAAGATATATTTCTCTGAATGCTTAGCTCTGTAAGCCCTTACCCACGTGGTTAACCTCTGTCTCCCTGTGTGTTTCACCAGAATATTTTGAATTATGTTCATTTTTCTGAAATTATAAGAATTATTTCTTTCATTGTGAAGTGACCATCCTGTTGAATACTGTTTTTGAAATTGATATAATATGTATATGTTCATGTGTTAATAGATACAAGTCTGTAACAACAAGTACTATAACTAAATTCCCTACATATATATTTAAACTCAGAAATCAAGGGATTATGGGAGGGAAGAAGGAAAAATGTTGAATCTAGGAGGTAGTACAACTGTTTAATGGGCTGCTTCCCAGCTTCCACTCTACAAAGGTCAAAGCAGAAGTAATGCCTTTCTTGAGAAAGGAAGCGAACAGTTCCCTTAAATCCACCTTTCACATTACCATAAATTTTAATTCTAACACATCAGAGGCTGCATCTGTATTTTTAAGAAAAAAAGAGCTAGGAAATAACCTCAAGCACCTATATGGTTCCTGACTTTACTTAAAATACTCACTCCTTTAATTTCAAACAAGTGAAACCCTCCCTCCACTCTTGGCTGTGTGTATTTAACACAACTGCTGTCACTCGGCCTGAGGGTCAGGAGTCAGCTCCTTTTACTCAATGGAAGAAATATGGGTGTGGTATATAGTATAGAGGTATAGGGGATAGAAGTAGTAAGTACTGACTAGGACTCTCAAGATCTTTAACAAACACAACAGTAGATAGGCCTCATTAAGGTAATTTACAATATAATAAAAGTTAACCTGCTGGTACAGGCTGAGGAACAGGGCACAATATTCAGACAGGAAATGGTATTGATAAACCAGCTATGAAAAACTGAAAATTTTAGTGTTCTTTAAGAAAAGAAAATAAAGTCTTTTAAAGAGGGATTAAGAAGATTTAGGTGCTGCTAGACAGTATTCTTGCTATTCCTAGAAGAAAAAATATGGAGAGGGATGAGTACATTAATAATTTTTCCTACAGCTATTGAAAAGGTGAAAAGCTTTGGAAATACATAGCAAATAAAACTGTACTTCCCATTACTAAATCTCAGTGTAAATTTAAGAAAGGGCTGAGGAGAAAAGACAAGAAAAGGTCTCTTGATGAGAGAGAGAGAGAGAGTGAAGAATGAGTCAAGGGATGTAGAGAGCAGTGATGTAGCTCAAGCTATAATTTAAGGGAGGTAAGGATATTGATTTTAGCAGAAGTATTCCAGACAGTTATTACGTTACACTGAAAGCTTGTTACGAGTAAAAGGGAACTCAGCATGTCTACAGTCCAATTAAAAAGTTGAAACAAAAAATACAATAGACAGTATCAGTTGTACAGGTACACTAACACCAACACTGCAGTACTCAGTCTTCTTGATATCAATTATAAGTCTTAATACAGAGCACTTCTGTCCATGGATCCCCAGTAAAATTTAAGAGCTGCACAACAACCAAGGCTCTTCAGTTAACATAAAGGGTTGCCATTTTAAAAGTGATTACCTAGTTTTGTTAGACCTTTACCATGCATTATATTTCCATAACTACTCTAAAAAAATCTCGACAGAAGTCACTGAACTGCTGTTAATTTGTTTACAGCCAAAACAAACTAAACCCCATTTATAGCAAACCCAAGCAAGGTTGAGACCCTGACCTATTAGGTCAAATAAAAAGTTGTGCTGTTTTAACATGACAATTAAAAAAAAAATTACTTGGCTGTAGTGTGTGGAACATGAGTATATTTCATAGAGACAAAGAAACGTCTGGCAGTGATAGTAGGAGCCTTTCATGAGAGCAGCATTTCTGAGGAGAGACAAATGTTGGACATTGAACCTGAGGAAAGGCTCATGATGAATATGCTGATGAGATTGTGGGCCTATGAAGCAGACTAAATGAGTTGTTTCCTGTTGTTAATTGAGGAAAGAGGTAATAGAGAAGGTTTGGTTAATAAATTTGCTTAATAAGTTAAGTGTTCTCTTTTTTTAACCAGTGTAGAAAATGTTATTAGGAAATTGTATCATCATTTCAGTCTAAAAAAAGCAGAAAAAAACCAGGTGCCTTAATGACTTATTCCAGTAAAGTCAGCTTTAATTTGTATCAGTGGTTGAGTCTGCCCAAAGATGGTGATGAATTCTTTGACATTAGTGTGAAAAAAATGAAAGAACATGCTGAACATAACTAGAATAGAAGAATGAATGGATTAATGAATTAAAGAATGCACCTAATATCAATGAAATATAGCTAACTGTTTTCAAGCTAATGGATCAATGACATGACTATGAAGTACCAATTTTGCTCTTCGGCTAAACAAAATCATGAGAAATTTCTGATGAGAATTTCAAAGCAAGTGCAATTGACAAAAAGCTATTTTGAAGAAGCTATTGATTTTTTCTAAATATGAAAACTATTAGTGAAATTAGTTATCTATGGTTTGTGATTTTTTTCCTTGAGTTTGTACTGTTGGATTTTGTGGAAATGACAGTGCTTCAATATGTGCTTGTAAATGCATGACCAATTTATTTCACATTGAAGATTCAGTTGCCAACTGATGTTCAACTTTAAGCATGTATAAAAGCATGCTGTCCTCATTAGGTAGATTAGTAAGAACTAATAATTTTAACTGTTTTGAATTTTTTAGCAAAATCTTTGAAAATGTTGATTCATCAAAAACTTTATTGTGGTGATGAAATTTTCCTTGAGGGTGTGTTCAGTGCTCCAGACTGAAGGTGGAACTGAGACAACCACTATCGTGCCATGTTGTCATTCCACACAGATGCTCCTGAGCTGGCTCCTCCAATGGCTTATTTAGAATACAGACAGTAAATCTGAGTCTTTTTAAGGCTGAGTTATCTCACACCTACCGCACAGGCTACCCTTGGTTGGGTCTCCTTGTTTTTCTTGGCAAAACATAATTTGCTTGGAGCCTGTCCCACTGAAGAATTAATACATCTTGCTTTACCTTGCATACATTTTTTGATTGGCATGTCATATGCATATTTTAACACCTTGTTACACATTCCCATCACATCAGTGATTTATTTTATAAGAAAGGGGGGATTTAATGCTAGCAGTCTTTTAATATTTCATCTATCAGCTTCTTGACAATTAACTAAGGAACATTTTTCATATGGCTTCAGTTTGTATGCAGTTTTTCAGACAGCTGAGGATTTGTCTGTTAATATCACATTGTCTGAACTACCTAGAATAGCTGATGCAGCATCAAATGCCTTTTCTAAGTTCAAATGCTGACTACATCTGCTGCATTATGTTTAGCAGTTTAGCAGTTTGTATTTTTAATTCCTAAAAAAGTCAATAAAATTTTAGTGTGACTTCTTTAAAACATTTTATTACCTATCTTTAGTTGTTTCAACACCATTCTGACTGATTCTTGTACTTGACTTGATTTTTCTGCTTAATTCTTTCAGTAGATCATCAAATTTCAAATAATTTTCAGAGAATAATTTCAATATTTTACTTTGTTAGTCTTTGTCTTGAAGTTTATGAGACTGTGTTTAGTCAACAACTTACATCTTTTTGGCTCAGGGAAATGATACAGCTAGATTTAGTTGGCTTTATTCATATTATCATGGTGCAACCTTGCTAACTGAAACCCATTTTATTAATGAAAATGTCTAGAATTTCAGACGGTGCTTTTGACTAGCAATTACATTTCATGAGATGAGACAGGCATCTGAATACAGAATTTGAGATGTGGTTTCTTAGATATAGGCACTCATAGAAAATTTCACTACCATTATTTTGTTTCTTCTAGGTTTCCCATTGAACTTTTTTTCCCACTGAACACTACCCAATTCCTCAATCTCTATGTATCTAAATAATCCAAATCAAGTCCTTTAGAATAAGTAGAAATATCTTGGGCAAAAATAATTCTTGAAGTCAAAAATCTTATATTAAGAAGTGGAGATCCTTTCTTGATGATTTTTTAAATAAGGTCTGCTTTCATTCTCTGTGTTGATTATATGTTTCCATGTTCCGTGTTTTTGTATTATACTTTAATAAAATTATTACAGGTTTTCCTCCATATCATTAAAAAAAAAAAAAAGAATAAAAGTGTCAAGCACAAATCATTTTACAGAAACACATTCAGACCTTGCTTTTGTTTTCGCAGCAGAAGCAATCTGTCTGAAATACAATAAATCACTTCCTTCACCTGCATGATTCTATGCACAGCTATGTGTGCTCATTCTCTTCACACTCTTTCACTTAAGAAACAGATGTTACTTGCTCCAACAGGAAGGAAAAGGTGCTAGCAGGTTCACAGACACCAGCTGGGTATGTAGAGCTTATTATATTCCTGCAACAGTTTATTCTTCGCAAGACTGACTTATTGCTTTCCACTTCTCCGTATACAAAACTTCCTGTGGCCAGAGGAAATACACTTCTGTCATAATATATCCACTTAAAGGATCATATCACCCAGCTCTAGCTCTTTCTTAGTCTCTAAGTGTTTTGCTCCTAAGGTAAAATCCATTTAAAAAATTTAATTCGAGAGACTTTGCAATCACAATTTCAGCATTTACAGCAATTAGGAGCAGTAAATGACTAGGTATCCTTCCGTAGGTCATTTGGATTCTTATCATATTTGCTGTCTGAAAGCCTTTGTTGTTGATACTCATGCTTAAGTGTATGTCAGAACACCACTGTAAAGCAACCTTCTCTCAGGCAATTTCCCCAGATGGCCAGCAACCAAGTGTTAAAGCTAAATATTCAAGGTGCTCAGGGATAAGAAACAAGCCTGAATTTTCAAACCTTGTTGAATGCACACAGTAAAATTGTATGGGAAAGCAGTTTCATACTTTGTGAAGACTTAACAAGTGAATCAAATTGTTTGAGTTAATTAAATCCTACCCAAAGAGTGCTCAGAAGTTCACAGCCAAGAACCCAAATCTAGGTCAGGCCCGCTTAGAGTGAAGTGTGTGAGGTTGGATCAGATAACCTCCAGATTTCTGAGATTAGAAATATCCTCAGTTGTCCAATTATTCTCAACTGTTTGAAATCTAGTGGCCAGCAGGGATATCTTTACCTCTATTTGCAAACTGCAGAAAGTAGAATTTTTCTGTGCCTTATTTTTTCCTATCTTTTTCCCATGAAGCAAAAATATACTGTTTGATTTCACAGAATCATAGACTCTTAAGGAATTGGAATGGACCTCACCTTAAGTGAAAAAAACTTAAGATGTTAGCCACTTTTTGCTTTCTTTGAAACTTGACTTTGGCAAATAGTGAAGAACTTGATGCAGAACTTGTATGCACAGATCGTGTTTCCAGGGACACCTTCCACTAGACCAGGTTGCTCAGAGCACTTTTGATTTATTGAAATTGCAGAGACCTCTTAAAAAAAACAAAATCAATTTTGTGCAGTACAAGGGCTCCCCTATAATGCAGTGCACAGATCTAAACTCTATTTAGTTGCTCTCAGAGGGCAAGAGGGTGCCCCAGTATGCTTTGTATTGACAGAATATCATAGTAGACCTGAGGAACTATAACAAGATGAAGTCAACTGTTCCTGAAAGAATAGCAGGTGGAAAAAAAAAAGGGCATTTAGAAGGTAAATTATAATTTTCTCTAATCATTTCCACTCAGTGTAAGAACAGATGTGAAGCACATGGCTTACAGGATCAGGATTTTTCCAGGACAAAAGAAAACAAAGAAAAAAAGAAGTAGGGAAAGAAGAATAAAAGCATAACTAACTGGAATATATGAATATGTTATTGTGATTGTGTTGGATTGGAGACTTGGTCTGTGATTTGTGCCAGCATCTAGGCTAGACCTAGATAAAGGAGGTCATAGTTTGAAAATAATAATTATACTACCATGTTTGCATGGGACAATGAAATCTTCCAAAAATCAATTGAATATTCACTTTTGTGTTCAAAATAAAACACTTCAATTTTTATAGTGTGTCATTTGCCCAGTGAATGCCTCAAAATAATCTGGACTCTGACCATCAGGATCTTTGACAATGAGAATTGTGAAACAATCCACATATTAACATCCTCACAACCCATACCCTCTTTTAACATGTGGCTATCATCCTCTGAGCAGCCATTCTTCAGGGATTCCCTAGGGGTTAGAATTCCAGGAACAGCACCGCACAGAAAAAGCATTTTTTCTGGAGTGAAACAATTGTCAAATTTGATTTCAAGCTAGGTGAAATGCTGGTTGGCATTGTGATGCTGTTCCTGCAAATTTCATACTGCCTTCAGTAATGTTATGAAAGGTACTTTGGCAGGTAACACCAAACTGGTTCACTAGCCAAGATATATTGTATCTTGAAGGACATTTCCATCTCCAGCAAAAATATGATCATAATATTTTTGTGGTGGATTTATGCTTCCATGTTTTTTTTCCATCTTCATTAAAAGAAAAAATAAAAGAAAACAGAGTGATTGAAAATTTAAAAAATATTTTTGTCTCCTGTGTTTTCTTCCTACATTACATTTTGGATTATTTTCTTGTTCATATGCAAACCACAAGAAACCTAAGCAAATACATTTTATTGTCGGAGGTTATCTTTACCATCCTTAATCATTTATGCTAAAAGGGAAAACAACACATTTTACAGATCTGTAGAGTTAAGGCTTCATACCTCTCCTGCATTAAGAATATATTTTTCATTCTGGATTTTCTGGAATACTCTCCTGCTTCTCAGCTCTCCAGGAAGGACAAGTTGGTTGAAGTCCACAGCATATGCACTAGCTATTCACGCTGAGAAATCCTGAATTACCCATAATACATCTAACAATGAAGAAAGCAGGGGAAAGCTCTCATCTTTTCCCAATATCAATTTAACTATGTGAAACTGCTTGCAGCTGCATGAAACTGTATGTGACTCTGTGATATTAAAGACTATAGTAAAGACACTGGAAGTTTTTTTAAGCACTGTTACTTATGAGGCCATGACAGCATCTGAAAAGGAAATAGAACAAAATATGTGAATAATAGGAAGCAAACAGCTTCAATTCAGAGATAGAGCTTAAAAATAAGCTAGTTTTCATTTACAGAATGAAAAAGAAAATAAATTGTACTTCCTATGAATACTCTCTTTTTGCCCCAAACTCCTATTTTCTTTGGTAGGCAGAAGCAGAGTATTGAGTTTTGACAGCAAAATAGTAATTGGTTTGCAGCAGACTTTTAGACCAAAATTCCTCCTATAATTTGCCAAGTATAATTTTAAATATTTTCAGCGAAACCCCCCAAAAGTACAAAGAACTCTTTCAATCCAGAGTGATCAATGGTCAATATTCCTATGAAGTAAATCAAAGCAGAAAAAGGCTGATGTAGGTAGAAGCGTTTCCATCTGAAAATGAATAACCTTGTCTAGAATCCATGTCTGAACCATGCTGGTGACCCAGCCAAAGATATGGACTTCATGACTGTTAGTTTTCATATAATTTTCTTTGCCTTAGTTCCAGCAAGGACCTCAAAAGGAAGGTTACATAGAGAGGAACCTAAAACAGACAAAAGTCTGGGTGTTGCTTCTAGGAATCTACAATGCTGAGTTACAAAATGACCTATCAAAGAAAACCAAAGAGCCAGGAACATTAGGGATTTGGGACAGCCAGACTGCTGCAGGACAAAATCTAAACTAAACAGCAGGAAGCACTAAAGAAAAGTACGCTTGAACAAAATTTTTACCTAAACTTGGGTGCTTTTTTCTGAACTGTAGAAATCAGGATTCACGGCCTAAGTCATGTTCTTGTTTGTGATATGTGTACAACAGTTGAACATTATGGTTAGTAATTATTATTATTATTATGGATATTCATGTAATGTAATGAGACTACTGTAAATATTTTCAGGGAAACAAATCTGTCATACACTTCCGCAATTAAGTTAAGAAATATCTCACACTCAGAGACCATATAATTGCACTGTTTGTCTCCAAGATTTTTTCCTTTCTTACTATACAAAATGTTTTTTCCTCCTAGTCTTAGAGTCTTGGTTTCAAATCCCATCTTCCACAAATATTTTTTAGTAACTTGAATAAGGAAAAAAACAGCAAAGAGACAAAGAATGTGCTTTTTAATTTCTTTTATTACAGAAATATGCAGAAATAAGAGACCTAGTCCATACTCACACTGAAAGACAATGTCAGAATTTTTAGCAATCTTTGAGATAGTGTCTCAAAAAAAAAGTGAATAATAAATAGCAAACAATAAAAAGCATCTAAGTGTTTAAGTCAATACACAATTGTTTGCAGACATTTCTAAAATTTCATATTCTCAAGCCTACAAAAGAGATTTCTTTTGAGTTTTTAAATAGCAAATTATGTTACTAAATTGATAACTGAAAAAGGTGTATTCATTTTACAACATTCTTTTATAATTGAACTCTTTTGTCGGAGTTAAAGCAGTGAGGATGCTAATGGTAGTTTCAAATTAATAAAATGTTAAAGGAAATGGTCAGATTAGCAGCACAAAATATTCAATAGTGGTTCAGTATAGAAATCCAGTGCAAAGAATAATTATGTCTCCACTTGAAGAATCAAGAACTCTCCCTTAATTCTTATTTTGTCACTTACGGAATTTTCCAATTTCTCTCATTTAGAAGGTGTACCCGACCTGCTGATACCAAAGATCTTATAAATGTTGCTAAATTTACAATTACATCCTAAATCAGTAATTATCTCTGCTGTTTGTTCATGTTAATCTGCACATCCCAGTTAGCACTGGTGAAGCATACCACTTTTCCACACTAAGGATCTGGCCCTCTTTAGCAGGGCTATATAATAAAATTTCTGTACAACTTTCACCCAGACTCATAAAAGCTGGTAATGTCTTGCACAAAAAAACAAAAGCTTTGCTATCCTGTGGAAATTATTATGAAGCAAAAACCCCAAGAAATAGTTTAAAGTAACCTCTGAGTTCATAGCCTCATATGGTTGCTTGACTTACAAGGATCAAAGGTAGGAAATAAGAAATCATTTCCATTAGAGGAGAACACTCTCCTTGTGTGTAGCATAGGGTCAAATGAGGCCTAAATTTTTATCCTGACAGCAATGAAACAAGTGAAGTAATTGTTTTTATGATAAAGAACATCGCTGTGAAGGATGAATAGAATCTGGAATTTATTTCATTGTCCTTTGCCAAACATACATCCGTTAACCATCGGAAGCACATTTCTATGCTGCAGAGATTAAAAACATTCCAACCAAAAGCAGCTGCCAACCAGTTGCAAATCACATCTTTCATAACTACACTAATTCAGCTTGAAATCCTGGCGACTTATTTCCAAAGTAGTTGACTTTAAAATAAATGTCCATTTCAATCAACAAAACTGAAATATTTTACATTGTTGCAAAACTGATGAGCATACTGAAACATTTGCTACATCTCCAGACTGTAATAGGACATTGTGTTGCCACGTTGAGTTCTCATGACCACATCAAATCTGCCTTCTGTGGTATGGCTCAACTTTCTTCATGATGATGAGTTGAAGGCAAAGTCTACTTTCTCTTCAAAGGATTTGATGGCTTGGGACTATAGTTTTAGGAAGAGGGCTTCCTATCTATGAAAGAGATATGCTATGGAGTAAAAGATGGTTACCCCAAAGTTTAAGATGAGTTCCCACAGGAACAGAGGGATCCTGTACTTCTCACTACAGTCTATGAACTGTCTTTTCCAATTTAGGCACACATCATCCAGGGTATACTGCAAAATGAAATAGAAAAAAAGAGAAATTTTAATACTTTGGTAATGCAGGAAGTACAAGAACCAATAAAAAAAAATCATTTAATGACTCCTGCAAAAACTACTGACTTTCAGATGACACATAGAATTGGAGCAGCAAAAAAACCCCAAACAAACAAACAAAACAGGCTTATTTGAAGACAATGAGTCTTGAGATTTCCAAACCATTTAAGATCTTGAGATTTTCAAACCATTTAAGATTGGCCTAACTCCACAGCTAGGCAAGTTGATTGAATACCCTCTTAGCTTGCAACTTCACTGGCATCATCTAGAATATTTTTAACAGCAGTCATTAACAAGAGATTCATATTCCAAAAATAGTCTGCAGTTTTGTAATTTTTAGTAGTTTTGAAAAGGAGAAGTCAAATGATCTTGGTATACTCAGCAATAAATGGAATGAGACTGTGTGGTCAAATTTGCAGAGCATTCTGAGCTTGTTCTTATTCTCTTCCTGTAATAAGAAATCTTAAGAAATTAAGGGAAGAAAAAGTAAAAATTAAGAGTAATTACCCCTTTCCATTTCTATTCTATAAAGTATATTTCAAAGGGGGATTTGGCTCTCAATAGTAATATTATTTTTTTCATTAATTAGATAGATGAAGAAAGCAATTGGAAACACACCTTCAAATATTTTCATCTCTTACCCTGAAAGCATATCCTGTGACTTACATGAAAACATGATGCATCATGCAAAAATCCTGTCATTAACTTCTTTTGTTTCTTTAAATTAAACTTTCAATCTCCTCAAAGGGGTCTAACACAATCACACCTGAAACAGTAAAACTTCACTTAAAACAAAAATAGGAGAATTCACTGATTTTTTTTTTTTCAGAAACCTCCTTGGATTTGGCATAGCAAGCACTGAACTGGAGACAGTAAGCCTGGTTGGATTCAAGCTGAGTTGTTTTTGATCCATACTGTCCAGGGAATTTTATAACCTCTGCATTGCTGGAAAGACACATAATTCAAGTTAATCAGTATTTTGGATAATTGATAGCTAATTTTAAATTTGTTGAGATACATTATATTTTAGAAGGCATGGCTCAATCTTCATGGAATGATTTGGGTAGAAAGGGATCTTTAAAGACCACCTAGACCAAACCAGCTGCTAAGGACAGGGATACCTTTCACTAGATCCTGTTGCTTAAAGCCCCATTCAACCCAGTTTTGAATACTTCCAATGACTGTGCACCCACAACTTCTCTGGGCAAGTTGTTCCAACCTCTTATTGCCCTCATCATAAAATATTTCTTCCTTATGTCCAATACAAACCTACCTTCTTTCAATGAGAAGCTGCATTTCAATGAGAACTGTTCCTTGTTCTGTCAGTACCCATAAAGTCTATCTCCATCTACGGAAATCAGTACCAGCATGAGTATCGTGGCTTATACATTTCTAATTCTCTGGAATGTAATAGAACTGTTATTGCTTTCTACTGCCAGATAACGCCTGGATATTTCTTCTTTCCTACCTCCTTATCTAGTCTTCTGCTGAAATACACAGTTTTTTCTATATGCTTTCTGTGACAAGTTTTTCTACTTCCTGTGTTCCACTTGACTGCTTTTTTTTTTTTTAAATATATTTTTGGTTCCTTTCTTTTGAAAAACGGCACAAGCCACTGTATATCCGACTTATTCTTCCTCATCCTCAACCCAGTCTTGATTAGAACATTAAATGAGATATAGTCCAAAAAAGTGTGTCTGGTATATTTTTTAATTTTGGCTCAGCTATCTGACCAGAAGTTGAAGAATGGAAGGATTGAAGCCATCTGGCAGAAGCAGTGTGAGGAGATACTGCTGTTTAATTTTTAATGGTTCCTTTTAAGCTTTGCAAACTGCTTCATTTAAGTTACTCTCACAGCTGCGGCTAGATCTTTGGCTTCTTATCTCCTTACACCACAGTAAAGGAAGTACGAAATCATTAATTATGAAATCCCACTATTATTGATTTTTGATATTTATGGCCTCTTTTCATATCTGGCTGCATCAAATTGTATGCAGGAAATGAGAGTATTCTCTTCTATATGTCTATTTTATCGGATATAGTTTTGATCTTAATCATAGACATCTATTGAAATCTAAAATATAAACCAGAATAAGTTGAATATGAACTAATTATTTAAAGAGGATTATCTTTAAAATGAATAATTTAAATGTGTGTTACTTCTGTATACCAGGAAAAGAGAAATTTCCTTACTAAAATTTACTTCTACATTAACTTGACTGTGTTCATTTACTGAATGATTTCAACAAGCAGTAGAATAAGTAGAATAGTCAACAGAGTTCCACGGACTTAGTCTAAACTAGTAACTGTGGAGGCCTGCGAGCCTCAGGCCCAAGGGGACAGCACTGTGCCTTGGAGAGACAAGAGCTGCTCAGCAAACACTCCCCGTTAAAGGAGACTTAGGGCCATTCCTATGGCTCCAGTTACTACAGTTACCTATCCTCTGTTCTGTTCCTCCCTCTGTCCTGTTGGCCAACCCATTCCTCCTCCCCCTGGGTGGGTACCTCCCTGCCACTCTTCCCCAGGCACTCCCCCATCCCTAGAACCTTCTCCCTTCCCTGTCTCACCAGTGGCCCCTTCTCCCCAGCCACTTCCCTGCCTCTTCCCTGGTGGTTCCCTGGCCCCAGTCCCACCTAGGCACTGCCTCTTGGCCCTCTCACTATTGATCCTGGTTACTCTCCTCCCCCTGTACTTAAACTCCTGCACACTCTGCTCAGGGTGAATTCATCACCAGCACCATCTGTGTTTGTGCCTGGACCATTTCACAGACCTTTCTGCAATAAACATCACTGTGGAATGTGAAGGCTCCTCCCAACTCTTTATCGTCGATGTCCATATTGGTTAGGGCTTGTTCCTTGAGAAGGGCACAGCATTTCCACTTGCTGAAGCTGAAGAGGATGTCTGCAGCTGGATGCTGTGGGCCACGGGCCACCCCGACTGTGAAGTGGCATCATCCTCTTCTGGGAAGGTTGGGGCACTTCCGCACCCACATCGGCCCGCAACAAATAACAGCTCCTGGAGTCTCCTCTGTTCGTAAAGGATCACCTAAAGAAATACTCTAACTTACAAGTGTTCCTAGTGAAATTAATTCTGGTGTTGGAAGAGTGGGGGTAGGATTAATTTCAATGAATTACTGCTAGAAAAAATGTTGACTTTTCTAAATGTAAGCTTGTTGTCTCATTTGAGACACAGCACTGATGTTATGGAGATATCCACACCTGGCCAACAAAAATAGGGGAAAGAGAAATATCTCTGCCCTTCCAGAAGAGCAGATGGTAGCCCAACAGCATATCCAAAAGTGTCTGTAACAACACTGGGTACTTATGCCTGTAGTAGACCAAATTAATTTCCCTGTCCCAGTGAAAGCAGGCTCATCTTCACGGAGTGATTCGTCTGAGACAAAGATGATCCTGTCTCGCTTCACTGATGCAGGTGGAACCAGAAGGAGTACCTTGGCCAAGATGGACAACTCTGAAACACATGAAGCTAAGCAAGATCATTCTTGCTTGACTTGACTTCACATCACTTAATGGTATTTGGTATAAGTAAATGCTACCAATATAAAATGATATATTTACCACCTTTTTTTCCCCACTTAGAAACATGTTTTGATCCAAGGTATGACTAAAATGAATAATGTTTATATATTAATGTAGAAAAGAGTCAACAGACTCTTGTATTAAGGGTAGGAGAGAAATAGAAATATGGTTGATGATGAAAAAAAGAGATGAAAAAAATCTCTTTTGTTGTCTTTACTGTGGAAAAGCAGTGACACATATCTTTCATCATTCATATTGAGGCCAACAATGCCTTTGCTATCTGTTTCATTGAGAGAATGATCTAATATCGATTTTTTTTCACAAAATATAAAGATAATTAGTCATTTGAAGCTGTTTAACATATACCTAGCAAAACTTCAGTGCAAGTAGAAAGAAACTTTTATAACTTAAAGCACAGATAGTTCTTGTGGGTCATCTGGCAAAACACCTGAACTAAGAAAAAAAAAGTAGGAAAGAAAAAGACACCAAAAAAAAGAGAGACAGAAAGAGAAAGGAAGGCCTGTTTTTAATCTCCATGCCTGTCATTTATTTCTTTCACACAAAAAGTATGGGACACAGGTGGCTGAATGTCAAAGATCGTACCCTGTCTGCATGCTTCATAAGGCGTGGGACAAATATATGAAACAGCCTGGGTGAAGAGAAAAATCACAATAAATGGGTACCTTTTTAGTGACCTAGGTCAAAGGTTGCACTGCTTTTGGTGTTTTACAAATGTTTGACAGATTAAATGTCCGCCTCCCATGGTTAAGAAATAAGCTATGCAAGTAAGAGTACTCATAAGAAATAAAACTTCGTTCAGTATCCTTATTGTGAGGGATCAGGGTCAATTAGGCTATGTAGCACATTTAAACTCTGAGTACACATGCACACTCCTGAATTATGTTGGATTTTGGAAAACACCTATTAAAATAATCTGGTAATGGTAAATTAACACCCTGGTAAAGGATTAAAAAAGGATCTTAAAACAGATTAATTAAATCTCAAAAAGTATTAGCAGTAGGCAGATGGGATACTTAGATATCATTATCAAAGAAGATTATAATTATATAATTTCCTATATACGTATTTGGGTGTGGGATAACTTTCTGGAGTAAAAGTCTGTTTAGTGCCATTTCTCCTTTGCATTGCAATGGAAATAAGTAAGAATAGTATGGAGACTGAAAGCCCTTGAAGTTTCAATACATCATGGTCCACAGAGCTATAGCAATAATTTTCAAATTATTTCTTGTTAAGGCAGCATTGTATTCATCCTTGTTCCCAGTAGTCATGAGTCACATGGCAACACATGAAGTTCCAGGTAGGCCGTGAGAATACTGTAAATGCACTTGAGGATCAATGAACTGTATATAAACTGTTTGTACAAGTATGGATCCTTTTGTACATCTGTTCTGTGGCAAGGCATCATTTCAGAAGAGATTGTCTTAGCAATATTACTGTGACTCTGAGATTTTTTGTTTATCTATATTTTTTCTGTATAAATGGCTATTAGAATTATCTTGTCCAAGAATCCACACTGTTTTACATCTTCTCAATCTGTGGTCCTTACTTTAAAAATGCTTCTGAAAGTAAGTTTTTAATTTTTTTCTCTGTCCCTGAAGACTTCCGTAGGTAACTGGGGATGGGATCAAGACTGAACATCATTATATGCTAGCACAGAAAAGGTAGGATTTGAGGCCAGATTTGATTATGGCTATGGAATACTTTCATTCTATTATTGAAGATTTTATTTTATTTTCCTAAGAGACCAAGGTGTACGAGGTCGTACTTACTGTCTATTTTTTATTCTCTTGATCTGTCTCATTCTGTTCTTTCCTCCTTAAACCAAGAAAATTGTAACAGATTTCAGTCAAATTGTACATAAGGGAGTGGTCTCCCAGACTAAGATGTTTCTTTAAGTAATACAGAGCTAAAGTGATGAGAAAAGATATTAGACATGTTGATGACTCTGGGTTGTTGCTTGCTGCAGCTAAGTCTCCCTGTTACTGAATACTAAAGAAGCCACATGGAAGAGCAAATTTCCCCATAAAGTTTCAAAGCTTGCAGCCAACCAGGAAGCAAAACCATAGAAAATCAGCCTTCATGAGTTCTGATGCTCAAAGAACTTACTGTGTCAGTAAAAATGATTGAGTTTTTTTCCTTTGTTAGGCTTTGAAATAGAGGTGTTTTATCAGGGCTTACTTAATTTGACCGAATTACACTGAAAGATATTTCAACCGGCTTTGCAACTTTCTCTGAATTACTTAATGCATTTCTGCAGCATTTTGCTCCTGAGAAAGTGTTTTTTGGTTCATGTCTTGAGTATTGCTAATTCTGAAAATTTTCTAAGCGGAAGTTGCAACAAAGGAGAAATGTGAATGTGTCCTCTCTATAATTTCAATATGTTCTCCATGTCAGATGAATCCTATGCTTATGTCTATGATCCATGGAAAATTGTAAATGAAGTAAGTTTAACCTCAAAAATATACTCCAGATATTATTTCAAGATGATGTCACTTTTTGCAGCTGTCACTGAAACAGTGAAGAAGGACCTTTGGAGAGCAAAGGCTCGTGAAGCAGCAAATTTCAAAATCTGGTAAGCTTAGGTAACTGGCTACTGAGAAAAGAATAAGATTTACTATAGTAAGAAGACTGGATAACTGCTATTATTTTTTCTCCATATTCTTTACCTGTTGGTTGAAATATGCAGGAGTAATTTTATTTTTTAGCTACAGATTTTACAAAAGAGAAAATGCATATTCACACTGCTCAGAACAGGGGGTTGGGCATATCTTCCTGAATGTTTGTGTTTGTATTCATGTATATATTTGATGCATGTATGATTTGTATACATATATATGCCTTTTATGTGCATGAACCACATCAAATTTCAGAATAATTAAACAGATCACAAAGAAACTGAAGGGTATTTACCTTACTGAAGTCTCATTTTTAAGGCATACATTGTGACTTTATTTGGAAAAAATCTTTGTGTACTGTTCCTTCCCCTAATTTTGGATGTGCATGTGCAGAAGGGTTGAGATTTCTGTGCTGGCAGATGAATAGGTTGTATTACATTTGAATGTAAATCTTTAGGTAAAAGGAGTGTAGAATTGCAACATTTCCTCTTGTTGTCAGATATATTTGCTGCTTCTTTTCAGGGTACTGACATGGAATGACTGACTCATTGGGACTCTGGGCCTCAAGTCCAGGTGTGAAAAGAGTAAGATTTCCCAGGTGCCTCTCCCTGTTCCCACATTTTTTATGCTATGCATAGGCCACATGCAGCCCCTCAGAAGGCAGCAGCCACACACAAGGCCTACCCTCAGAGAGCTGCTCCTAACAACCATTCCGCTTGGCTCAGCTAAGCATCTTCCTGCCTAAGTGAACTGCAAAATCACCTTTACATTTGACAGCAGAATAACACCTTTTAACAAGCTGGAATTTCTGCTTAATCACATGCAAAGTCTAGGCTGACCAGCGTCTGGCTGTTGCAAAGCACTCTTCTCCTCATTGCTCATGGTGCAGACGTGGTCAGAACCTGCTACATCTGCCTCTCAGCATGCTTCCTCAAGTCTTCTTTCTATCGAAAGGGCTAAGAGAAGCTGTAATATGTACCTTGAATTCTCCCCAGTATAAAGCTGGGGTTCATGGGATGCAGTTACAGTGGCCATTTGAACTCAGAAGTTTGAAAGTGTTCTGGCTCATGTTTTAGCCCAGCCTTTCTATCCCTCCCTCCGTCCAGGTGTGCTTTTCCCTAGCAGCTGATCTATGACAGGGTTTACCTACATTTCCCAGGTAGCAGGATCTCCTGCTAATCCTGGAGACAGATGGGCCATGGATCTAAGCCTATGAGATATTTTTATATTCTTCTGCTAAAAACTTGTGGAAACTGCTGTAGCTGGGTGCGTTAGACATGTATTTTATGTAATAGAATTTTAAGACAACTTCGTGTGAAGAATTCGAAAGTACATACTTGTTGAAGCAAACCTTCTGCTAGATGATTGTTTTACCCCTCAACTAAAAGTAGCTTCCAAAAATTATATTACAAATTAAAACCCTCCCACACTCAGTTTAATTCTTGATACATCTCTAGCTCCAAAATTCCTCTCTTTTGCTGCTCATTTTATCTTGGAGTTGAAACAATATAAAAAATTCTAATATACCAAGATTCAAAGCATTTTACATCCAAATGTCTGGAAGTGAATATAAATAACATACTGTAATAACATGCTGTGTGATTCTTCAAGCAGCAAGAATGATCACTGATCCATAATGCAAGACAAAAAGCTTTCATGCTAAGCTGAAGAAGTGAAATCCAAGGAGACAAGACCACTCCCATATTTTAGAGGCTATGGCCTCTCCTGGATACAGAACTGCAAAAAGGAATGAAAAAGAGGGCAATTGAAACTCTGTGATATTCTCCAAATATAGAACAAGGGCTATGTCTTAAGATAAAATACCTATGTGAAAGGTCATGGTAGAATGCAATGCACTCACCTTTCAAACTTATACATGTAGGAGAAAAAGCTTTTCAAATGTGTCCTTTTTAAGGGGTGTCTCATTTTCAGAACCAGTATATGTAGTTCACATAGAAAGAAGTATTGCCAATATAAACACATTTTTTTCTCTGATACAAAAGCCAATGAGAAAATTATTCACATAAAAACCAAATAAATCATTGGTGTTTACTACTGACTTTGAAGTGTTTGTTTTCTTCTGAAATTTTTATATGTACATATACTTGTGTGCTTGAACATTTGTGCATACCCATACCCATTTGTGCATATCTGAAAGTAAGGGATGACATATTTTTGTATTAGTATTTGAGTGATAGTGAAACAAAGTTATCCCACTATGGCTTGAAAATTGTGCATTTCAGTGAACTCCTGGTAAATTACAAATTTTTCTTTCTCTTAAACACACATACATATACTTCTCAGGCTAAAACATAAAAGGTTAACTGAAAGTCAGCAGGTCAAATCTTCTCCTAAGAACTGGACTTTCTTAGACCAGGTTGTTCTGGACCATATACAGTCAAGATCTAAATACCTCCAAGTGACAGCTATTACAAAATTTCTTCAGACACCTTGTTCAAAAATTCTTTCTGTGAATTGAAATATTCCTTACATTTAATTAGAGTTTCTCTTGTTCCAGCCTGTGTTCATTTCTTCCTCTTCTGTTGCTGTGAACTTCTGAGAAGGATCTGTCTCCCTCTTCTCTCTGCACCCTTGTGCAGTAGTTGCAGACAGACATAAGGTCTCTCATGACCTTGGTCTTCTCCAGGCTGAACAGGCTCAGGTCTCTCTGTCCTTCTACCACCCATTCCTGATTACCTGCGTGTGTCCCTCCACTCCAGAATGTCCAGGTCTTTCCTAAAACTGGGATCCCAAAACTAGACCCAGTAGACCTGAAACTCTCTCTGCAGCTGGACACTCTGGTAGCTTGTGTTCACCTGGTTGTTCACCAGCATTACCAAGTGTTTTTATCCAAAGCTGCTTTCTAGCTGTGCAAACGGGCAGTGTTCTGCCTTTCCAGATGGAGGTTCTTGCATTTGCTTTTATTAAATTTTATGAGGCTCCTGTTAGCCTGTTTCTGTTGAATTCAACCTGTTGAATTCTCTCTGAAAAAGAAACCCTGTGCTCCAGCATATCAGGTGCTTCTCCTGCAATGTGATATCTGTGAATACTCTCAATGATCAGTGAAATAATTTTGGTTTAGTTTAACAAACTAATGGTCCCATCATGTTTTTAATGACTATACACCTCTACTCAGTTCTAGGTAATCAGGGGCTGCAAATACTCAACACCACTTTTCCATTGTGGGTGTCAGTTTGCGTTAACAATGGAAGAAGCAATAGTGCTACTGATTAATAAATCCATGAAAAAATAGTGGCTATTTATAATATACTATAATAACATAACATAACATAACATAACATAACATAACATAACATAATATATAAAAGAAGTTCCACTCTCAAGTACCTAGAAGAAGAGGAAATTCTCATATGCTCAGGGACTCAAGTGGTAAAATTCAGGATGTGAGAAACCTAGATTCAGATCACCCCTCTGCATGAATTGTTTTGATAAATGCTTGCCTTAACTTAAACTAACATAAAAGGGCTCTTGCAATGTCTCCTGTTGACACAGTTCATTGCATATACTCAATTAAATATTTACTGGAGAGAGGTGGTCATGTGTTCCCATCTCCTGAGTAAGTGTCCTAGGTAGAGGACTGGAGAGCTTATCTTGTTCTCTATCTCAATCACATTTTGAGCATTTTATCTGAAGTGGAGCAATGTCAACAGGAAAGGTTGAAAGAAGTGTCCTAAGAATGTCTTGTAGCCTTACAGTTCACACCTTTGTCTAATTCAGAATGGGGACAGAAACAGCATAAATAACCTTTCAGGTAAATTTCCTAATCATCAAGTATTTTCAAATGTCTCCCTCAATTTCTCTGCCTGGAGTAACTTTATATAGATTGCTTAGATACAGATTGAGATAATATATAGTAGAATGACTCTCTTACCTGAAAGTTGAGATGTTTTCAAGAGAGATTGCTATTCAAACCTCCTTGGGCAAAGGAAGAACTGAGGTGGTAAACAAGATATTTCACAGTACTCATTTTATCACAGTTTGGAAAAAAATAAATATATTAAAGATCATTTATTTCAGAAAAATAAATTATCGTGTATAAACCGTGTGCTCCCTGAAAAAAACAGGTTTTGTCATATATTTACTGTCAGAACATAAACCTGTCACATAAATGTTTTTCCACAGGTGTAGGTGCCTCATACCCAATTACTTCACATCATGAAGTTAGATTTACTCTGCCTCACGCGAGAATCTAGAGCTGTATTTCTTGACCAGAAATATTTTCAGTTTCAGTCTTTAACTGGCACCTTAGAATTTTTTCTGGGTTGATGCAAATTGAATGATTACAGGAGATTATGACAGGGAAACAAATCTGCAAAAGAAACTTTGTGGATATTGTGTACTCTATCATTTTTGAGAAAGGCCTTGGAGTTTTCCATGCCTCTCGTGCTATTAGCAGCACCAGATTAGTGGTTTTGTCTGCAAGCCAGACTATAAATCATCATCAGTGTTAGGCATGATATTCACTATTAATGCCTTCTTTTCCCTACTGAAATATCTTTTCATGCTTATTTTCTCTTGATCCTTGGCATTCTGCTGACCATCAATCAAAAGAACAAGTTGGAAATTCCTCTCTGTCTTGCCTCAGTGAACCCCTGATTTTCTTGACCATTAACCACTCTCTGGAATGTACATTTACTGTTGGCATCTTTAGGCCCCCATATTCCCCTCCCCCGGCCATGGTCCCTTCCTGGCACCAGGTTGCAAAGCAGTATTTCCCAATACTGAATGAAGAGCATGCCACAGGCTGTTTGACATGGTCTGGGAGCCCACAGAAAACCACTGATGCACAAACCACTTTTATTCCACAAGACTCTGGGAGCCCAGAGGAATAAGCAGCCTTTCTGCTACGGTGAACACGCCTCACACACACCCAAACCTTTATTCCTGCCTTTACCATTTAATAGGTTTCATATTCATGCAGAAAAGGATTGTGGAGTGACGTTTATCAAAAATTGTATCTTGAGAGAATTTTTCTTGAAATGTGTGATTTCAAAAGCTTGATTTCATGCACCAGCTGTTCTCTTTCTTTACAAAAATGCAGTGTTTACTGGAGTGAGGAACAGTCTTCATTCATTATTCAGGAGCACGGAAGTTTTGACTTTTTCTTGAGATTCTGCAAAACCCTTCAAAGGAGAGGAAAAGGAAAATAGTTCAACATAAGTTCAGTTAGATGGTTGAATAATTTGTAGTGGTATTTTCCAGAAGGCTGCTAGTTCAAATACTTTCTTTTATAATACATTTTTGTCGATAGGCCTCTTTTCCTTATTGGACTCCTTGAATTTGTTTGGGCTGAAAGCTAATACATATTTTATCCTTTTGCTTTGAGACAGGGAAAATGCATACATATATCAGTCTGCAGCTTTATCATGTTTCTTTAGCACTAAAATGAATCAACTATGCCAAGCAAGAGGCTGTGAAAAGTTGAAAAGATTCATTTTTCAAAGCCTTCTAACTCACTCATGATACTTCCCTGTCCATACTCTGTCAATACAGTGACAGTCGTTCTGATAAAGATTTGTACCTTGATACTAAACGTAGTCTGTGGTTCTTTGTATGTGTACTTTATTACAATACTGCAATCTAATGAATTGACTTTCGTATGTAATTCATTTGGCATGATGTAGCTAACAGCAGTAAGCCCTGCAGTACTAGAAAAGCCATGGCACTTCTTGCTCAGAAAGATCATATTTCTAGCTATGCAATAAAGTGCAACTTAGCTAAAACATACTTGAATTATGTAAAAAAAACCGAACCAAAACCAAAAATCCCAAGCCAATAAACCCCTGAAATTAATTAGAGTTAAGGATTGAAATAACTTTTATTAGTCACATTACACTAGTAAAGAGGGAAGATGGACAGATGAGTTGCCACTACTAGTCCTGCAGTTTATACACCTGCCATCTGATAACCATAGTGGTACCTTCTCGATTCTTTGTTCCACTCTGGCAATGCAAAATAACCATAAACCTGGTTTAGCTAGCCTGTAAAGCTAAGTTTATGACTGTGTAGCATTGGTAGAATTATAAGTAGCAGCTGTCATGTAGCTATGAGATTGATCTGTGCCTCCTAGGCCTCTATCTCTCACATTCTGTGATTTAAGGGAAGAGTGGAAGGGTGTTGGTAATTCTACTAGAGAAATCTCACATACAGCTGTGGCAGGGGCTAGGCCCATGCGTGAAAGTCAGTATGTAGCCAAAGTAGCTTGTAATTTAGAGTGGGATTTCTATCTTTCAAATTTAGATATCTAAGCATTGAAATCTGAGCTCATCTCCTTGGTTTTCTTGTGTAGTGAGTGGAGAGAAATAAACAGAGGTTGTTCTTATACCTCTAACTCTCTATTTTGGTTTAAGCAGAATGGCCTTTTAGATTGCCTATTACATGGAGCTTGTATAAATGAATTCAGACTCTAATTTTTAGGTACCTGAATTTTAGATTCAGTATTACTGACATGCATATTTACTGAACATAAAAGCCATTAAATGACAGGTACTAAGCTGGATGAAGTGCAAGGTCCTCTTGCAAGGGGAAATGTTTTGCACCACAAGATTTTTCTGTTTTCTTCTCTTTACTTCTTATTGAGGAGATTTCGTCCATAGAACAGACAGTGGAATTCGTCCAGCCTTTATCTCCATCTATATCAATCCTGCTGAGAACAAGACCAGCATCTCGGTTCCTAGCAGGCTATGAGAAACAACTGAGAATCAGGAAGTTCTTACATGGATATAGTTATTTAAAGTGTAGATATTTTCAAAATATTTTTTAATATTTTTAATATTATCCTTTTCCTCCTTCATCAGATTTTTCTTTATGTGGCGACTCATATCCTCTTGCTCTAAAATCCCTGTTTTCAGTGATAATGCATTAAAAAATACCTCTCATATCTTTTTAAAAGTTGTATTAATAGCAGAACATAAAAGAATGACTCAAATTCTTTTTATATACACAGAGCTTTATCATCATTAATGAAGAAGGTTTCTACAGATTACATTTTCTTTTAAATCCAGTTTAATTGGAGAAAGTTGAGTGCTGTTAAAGATCTTGGGGGTTTTTTGAGTCCAGGAAAGACCATATGAATAAAATTTCCAAGAATTTCTAGGCAGAGTTATTTCCATATAAGCCAGATGCATGTTCTTTCTTATACCACAGATTTGTCAACCTATTTGAATGTAGACAAAAGATTAAACTAGCAAAATTAGGTAGCATTTACTTTTGGGGTTTTTTCCCATTGCAGGAAGTAAAGTTGGTGGTTAAAATCTTATGTACTCTTTTATAAAATTCTCCATGTTTCTTTAGTTTTCTGTACAAAAGATCTTGATAAAGAGAAATCAGTGGAAGGAGGGCATTGTCCCGCTCTACTCTGCACTAGTGTGGCCTCACCTTGAATGCTGTGTGCACTTTTGGATACCACAATATAAGAAAGATGTTCAGCTACAAGAGAGCATCCAAAGGAGGGCAGCGAAGATGTCGAAGGGCCTTGCAGAGAAGCTGAATGAAGAGCAGCTGAGGTCACTTGGTCAGTTCAGCCTGAAGGAGACTGAGGGGAGACCTCACTGCAGTTACAACTTCCTTGTGAAGGGAAGAGGAGGAGCAGGCACTGATCCCTTCTCGGTGGTGACAGTGACAGGGCCTGAGGGAATGGCCTGAAGTTGTGTCAGGGGAGGTTTGAGTTGGCTATTAGGAAAAGGTTCTTGACCCAGAGGGTGATTGAGCACTGGAACAGGCTCCCCAGGGAAGTCACAGCACCATCCTGACAGAAATCAAGAAGCTTTTGGACAGTGCTCTCGGGTGTTATTCTTGGGAATAGTCCTGTGCAGGGCAGGGTGTTGGACTCAGTGACCTTTGTCAGTCTCTTCCAGCTCATCATATTTTGTGAGTCTGTTCTCTGAGAGCTCTTTAGTAGATCTACACTATGAAAAGTATCCACTTGGAGAACAGTCTCTGGGTCCTATGCCAGAAAGGTCAGATCAGTTTGCATCCACACTGCTGAGTGACGGGCCCCTATAGTACAGACTGATTGTGTTTTCCTGCACTGGAGCCACGTAGCAAGACCCAGAGATGTAACAGCAGTTTTCTTTTTTTGTCTTGTTTTGTTTTCTTTTTGTTTTCTTCTTTGAAATACCTGAAATTATGTTAGGAGTCCCAAGAATAATGTTCTGTAAGGAAGCAGAGCATGTGTTTCATGTTTTAGAGAATGGTATGAGGGTACCTAGGGGTGCTGGAGCGTGAAAGACCTGCTAAGGTCTTGGTGATGTTGGGTGACTGATAGCGTAGAGGTGAAAAACTCCCTTCTACTTACCAGATATAGTATGTGGAAAAGTATTTTCTTAAAACAAGGTAAAAACTCTAGGTTTTATCCTGGAGGAAAACTAATTGGTTTATTCTAAGAGAGAGACCAGGAATTAAATTGTCTGTGTAATAGGGAAGATTTGGGGATTAGGATCTGAAGCACAATAAAGAAGAAGGATAAATTATTTGCCTTTGTGGGAACAGCTGTTCCTCAGTCTTCACTCCAGGGAGGTAAATAAAGTTTCAGTACTGAAAGTTACATGTCAAAAAGGAACTCCAAGTAGAAAGATCTATTGTTATTCCTCAGTGTTAATTTCTCTGCTTATGCTACTGACACTGGACTTCACCTACCTGATATTTTCACTGCATTCCTCCTTTTTGTTTTCCATTTCTTCTTTGCTTTTTATGCTGAAAACACAGATTCCAGTTGGTGAAAAAATTGTTAAAGGCAAATTTTTATGCTAAAAAGTCCCATAATGTCTTCTGAATTCAAAGCTGAGTAAAATATATCAGTCCTTCCTGTGGCACCAAAAACATGCAAGCCCAGGAAGTTGTATCACTTATTTCAATCTCATCAAACACCTTTGATAAAGGTGTGTATGATGTTATTTTTTGCATAGACTAAATGGGCACTGCTTACATTTCCTAGGATGGTTTGGTCAACTTGTATGCCAAAACCAGTCCGTTTCCCTATATCACCGTGGCTCCATGGGTATTCCTATGTAGATTGACAACTGAGCATCCACCTGAGGAAGACTGAAATTTTGATGAGGGGTAGAGGAAAAAGTGGACCCTTTGTATTGCAGTTATGTCATGTACACAATAATTTATTGGCTTATTTTAATCCTAACAAAAATTAAATCATAGTAATAAAAAAAAAAGTCTAAATTTTTGTCCAAGGTGATCATCATATTTCAGAGATCTATCTTAAGGGGAAAGAGATTGCTACTTTGTTTTTCTTGTCCTAATCAATGAGGCAGAATAATCTCAAGAAGGCAAATGTGCAAAATACTTCATGAGCCAAATAACCAAACATAGTAAATTATTCTGAAATCCATGAAAGATTGAGTGAGTAAAATGGCAGAAGGTGGCGCCAGGTTATGGCACAGATTTCCCCCCCTGTCCTAGGAAGCCAAGGACCTTTCTAATAAATAAATCACTTCATGTATCTCCTGTTAACTCTGTCTTATTCTACTGAGATAGCTTGCAAACCAACATCTGGTAACAGCCAGCCAACTATCAGATGTACCTGTATTAATTCATCTAAGTTGTTGATTATGAATGACAAGAAATAAATTTTAGGAGGTCTGATGGAAAGTTGTTTTATACTAACATTGAAGCTCTGAATGTCCAAAATTGGAAATATTTATGTGCTTTTAAAATATTAAAAAATAATACTGACATGAGGTAATAAAATCCATAGAAATGAACAATTTATGACTAATAAAAGGGGACATTACTCTTGAAGACATATAGTCCCCTAATTATGCTTTAAACATTGAGCTGTTCATTGTTTGAGTACTTTCCATTTGCCAGTGTGTTCTTGGCAGACCTTTCAGTAGTTTCAGGAGAAAAGCAATGAAATGAGATGAAAAATGTTAAAAATAATACTCAAAATACTATTTGGGAATGTGATCCTCTTATGAGCTTCACAATGAGCTATTAAAATACATTCACTAACTGCATAACAAAGAGGTAACAGGCTTTATCAAGAAAAGGGGATTTTAATGTGGTCAAATAGCTAAAGGACAAAGGTAAAGATTTTAATTCTTTAGAGTTCATGTGTAAGCAGCATTGAGGAATTTGGCTTTCTAAAGAATATCTACTGAACTTGCATTTGGTCAATGAATGGTCTCATTCTCCACTGCTTTATAACTGCAGCAGTCTTTTAAGGACTTGATAGGGTTTAACCTACTGCTTTATTTTCCACAGCTGTACATGGATGCATTGCTGTGTGAGAGACAGTAACCAGCTCTTCAGATTATAAGAAGACAACATTTTCCAATCATAGAAATATGGGCAGCTACCCTCACCTGTTAAAAGGATGTCCCCATTCCATGGGTCTTACCACTTCTTGTCTCTCCCCCAAGTAGCCCAGAAAGGAATCCCATGAACTTCTGATTTATTTGCCTGGGTCAGAATCCTGGAGAGTACTCTGTTAATCAAAAGCCTTTTATGAAGAAAAGGGAAAACACATCTTATATGAAAATCTTAGAAGTTATTAATGATATAGTTGAAATTTTAAATTCTAATCATGGAATTTTTATTAGTCCAGATCTAGTTATTACAGAAAAGGAAGGAAAAAAAAGACCCAAATATTAATATATAGAAGTTTATTACTGTTATTATTATTACTACTACTATTACTATAAATATGGGTGGGGTATAGTGAATCAGAAGCATCCTGATTCTTCCACCAGGAGGACTATGATGTTATTTTCGTCTTTCTTACCCCAGAATCCACTTTTTATATCTGCTAACATTGCTTTACAGCTTTCTCTATTGTCTTTTGCTTACAAGTTGGTGGTGAATTAAATTTTACTCTTTATGGTGCATTTTACATAAGTAGACATTTGTTCTTTGTTCTGTGTTGCTACTGTAGTTGGATTTTTTGAGCTCCAGACCTGCATTTTATTAAGTGATACTGCTGGTTCATTTAGAGCTATGGGGTCCCCAGTATCTGTCTGTACCCTGACTCCAAACATCCTGTGCCTGCACTCCACTTCATCTTGTGTCCCTACTTCCCAGGCATCTGCTCTCATACCAGGCCTATATTCTATATTACTTTGTTAGAGTAATACCAAATTCTCCTACGTAGAAAGATTACTTTTACCTATACAAAGCTTTGGTTATTCCATATGATAAGTGAAAACTCCAAATTAAGAGTAGCCACCTCATCATTAGGAAAATTTCAGTTACAAATAAACAAAGTGGAAACAGAGTTACAGATAAGATTAGAAAAGTTCAGAAAAAGGAAAGCAAACAAGTTTCAGTCCTGAGGCCTTGCAAAGTCACTACAAAATTGGTAGCCTCCTACCAGCAATAGCAACAGACTCTTTTCTGGGCTGCAGGATGTAGGTACAACATCTGCATTCAGATCTTTTAAGGAAGTCAATAGCATTAGACTTCTACCTCCAGCAAGCTGTTTATTTCTTTAGGTGCTGGAGCTTGCCTCAATTTAATGTGGTAATTAAGTTTTTAAGCTAAGCAGAATGAATACCAGCCTTTATGCTCCCTCAGTGCCAATGTGACGACGACAGGAAATGAATAGCAAGGGATAAAAAAGAGAGAAAATCTAAAAGGATTTTGCAAACAAATACCAGATTCTTTTCAAGACAGTGCTGTGACTTGGCTCTCTTTAAGGCTGAGATCCTTGATTTCTCGACTACTGGCTGCTACTTGTGCTCCTGCTTGAGTTCCTAGAAGAGCAGGACCATAGCAAGCTGGAATGAAAATAAAGCAGTGGGGAAAACTAGGAAGTATTTGCCTTCAGCCTTTTTTATCTGGAGAAATATTGCTAATTTGTAAAAATAACATTAATTTAATAATCATCGGTCTCACAATACCTTAGTGAATGAGCTAGACAGGTTTTATGACACCTATTTTTCATATGTGCAGGTAAATGAAAGGCTGAATATTCAGAAGGTAGTGGGTAAGTAAAGTCATGTGCCTGTATTGTGCAGTGGAACCATGCTTCTGTGCTTGGGCCTTTTTTCTGGCTGGATAGGGACCTCAATCATGTTTGTTGTGCTGCCCAGTCAGTGTGCAGCTAACCAGGTATGGGCAGATGGCATTTGGACCTACCTACAAAAGCCTTCAGACACTTAGACCTGTTCTTAACTTGTAAGGTTGAGGTTAGGGTATGTGACAAAACTCATCTAGACACTCAAAGGGATACTCAGTGAGACCATGGAAGGAGGGGGAGCCCAAATTATACTCTGCCAGCCTACTCCCAGGAACCTGTGGTCCCTCACATATTAAACTGAGCAAAAGATACAAAAATGTTCATGTTCTTATAAAAAAGCCTACTGTCCCTCTCATAATACTTCTAGATTAGGAGAATTTTTAATGATCATCCTTGTTTTGTGAATACTCCTCAAATGTTTATTCCTATCTTGATAAATTCAGTGCTGTAAACAAAAGTAAAAACAAAGACAACCAATTTCAAAATAGCAAAAAGCCTCCAAAAAAAAACCTTTTGAACCACAATAATTTTTGACCACAGAATTAAAACTATATTTTATGTTATCTGATTCAAGTCAAAAGAGGTGATTATTCTGCTGTATTGAGCACTCTTGTGTGTGGTTCTGGGCTCCGTGATTTGAGAAGGATGTGAAGGTACTTGAATGTGTCCAGAGGAAGGCAACAAAACTGGTGAGGTGGCTGGAAGGAATGTCCCAAAAGGAGCCACTAAGGACCATGAGTCTGTCTAGTTTGAAGAAAAAGAAGCTAAGGGGTGACTTCATTCTCTCTTCAGTTTCTGGACAGTAAGTGGAGAGGGAGGTGCTGTTCTCCAGAATCCATTGATAGGATGTGTGTGAGTGTTCAAAACTGCATCAGGGAAGTGCAGACTTGACATTAGGAATAATTTTTTTTTACTGAGAGGGTGGTAAAACCCTGGAACAGGCTTCCTAGAGAAATGGTTGATTCCCCATGCTTGCCAGAGTTCAGGAGACTTTTGGACAGTGACCTTAATAACATGATTTAACTATTGGTCATCCCTGAATTGTTTAAGCAGTTGGATTAGATGCTAATTTTGAGTCCCTTCCAAACGAATTAGTCTAGTCTATTCTAATGCAGAAATTCAGGAAAAAAATTTAAGTTTGATTTAAACAAAGAGTTGGAAGAACATAAGAGGAAAGAGATAAAGCCTTCAGAAGGGCAAAACCTGAATTACTTAGAAGTTCCATGATACCATACAAGAAGTCAACTGTGCCATCTTAAAAATAGGGTAATTTTTATTTTCTCCTCTATGTAATCTTTTCCTCATATCACTAAATATAGCGAAGGGTCTTGCAGTGACTTCAGTGCGGTGAGGATCAACCAGATTGCAGCCAGGAATTTCAAATTACTTTTTTGAGAGTGGGAATTGCGCTTGGAAGTTAGGTAGCAATTGTTTGGGATATTTTTAACGTTTTTTTTAATAAGCTGTATTACTCTTTTTTTGTAGCTTTCTTTTCTTACTGCTACATCTTTGTTGTCAATGCAGTGTAAGTCTGAGTTGAGCTGTGTTCTCTTATCAGTTTCTCTGAAGGTGGCTATTATTCAGGGGTAATCCTATTTATTCTAATAGATATTCTTTCACAAAAAATAAGTTTCCCCACCTTCCATTAATTTGATTTCGCACTCTTCCATATGCAGCTGGTGAGAAATATTGTCTATATCACGTTGTTAGTTTCAGTCCATTATGACTTTTACATATTATGAGTAAGATTCCATTGTTTCTAGCAATTTATTCTACCAATTTATATTTGTGCATTTGTTTTACAAAACGTTTTAGCGTTGTGAACAACTTAGAGGCCAACAAATTAAAAAAAGCCAGTCTGAAAAAGAGAGCAAATAATGAATGGTTTTGATTAGGTGTAAATTGCTTCTCTTGTTGCCCTGAAGAAGTCTGAAATCACTGTTGCACTTATCAGTGTGGACAAAGGAAACATAGGAGAGGAGATCTCAAGGTCTGGTTACATTCCAAGTTTACAAGTAAAAATCACTGTAGGAAGTATTGTGGAAAGCTCACTGTGAATTTATAGGTCTCCAATGAAAAGGGATTCTGTTTATCCAATCTCTAAGACAAAGCAGATAATATGTACTCTTTACTTGCTCTGACTTGGCATCCTCGGGAACCTGTTAGGTTCTTGAGAAATTTAGATTTGCAGCTAATGTGTGTCCCTGACTTAAATCCCACTAATATTGAGGAATCAACAAATGACCTTAAGAAAACCCCAAGTTCTCTAAAAAGATGTATAACTTAATTTTCTGAATATATGTTAATAAAACATTTGTATATTCTTCATAAATTCAGGAGAGGAATATAACCACTACTAGCATATAAATACCATCAGTTTCATAACTTTCAGTCTCAGTGATAGTTGACAAAATATCCTAAGCAGTTGAGATGGGGTTGGATCTTTCTGCCCATCTGAACCCTGCGATCCAAAGGGGCCCAACTCTCTATTTCATAGTCAGACAATATTTATTTCCTCATCTTCCCTTCACATACATATGGCAGCGGAATGTGAGAAAATTAACAATGTGTGTTACAAATTACAACATTATTCGGAACCTTCTGAGGTTGTAGTTAAATTTGTCTCTGGCAAAATGGAAGGTGTCTGGCTTTCTCTACAAATGTCTAGAGCACATCCTTCAGCAGTTTCAGGAATAGACTTATTTTCACACAAAAAAATTTTATTGATGGCTTGGCTAAATCTTCCAGTAACTTAAATGCCCCACATTTTAGTAATTATGTCTTACTTGAAAAACAATGCTTTAAATGACGGAAAATAATGTTTTCTAAAATAGAACAAGTTTCCTGACATCAAAACCTTTGAAAATAAGTTCTAGAGGGTTCAGAAAATAGTTCTAATCCTCTCATCCTTAACACAGCTTGCCACACACTAAAATATTTCAACACTCTTACCCTTTTCTGCCAGCAGATAGGAAACCTGTAGTATTTGTATCTGTCAAGTTTATATTTAACTTTTTCTTTTAAGTAAAATGTTTAAATCCTTTTATGTAGATTTTAAGGTTTTATATGAGGGATCAGAGTTAAGGAGAAAACTGAACTCAGAAAGGATGAATAATTTCCACTTAATGGAAAGGAGGATTGCTCTTTCTCCACAAAAATGTATGTTGATCCAAAACCACAAACCTGTTGAATATGAAAACAGATCAATAATTTATATGCCTGGGTTCGCTGGGATCAGCTGAAGATTTCTGAAAGACTTTTGTTTCTTTGGAATAGAGATATTAAATAGAAGACAAATACTTGCAATTGAAATCATGTTGAGATTTGCCTTATAATTTGGAGGAGGAAAGTTAGGATTCTTTTATATAACCTTCTGTCATATAAAATGTTTCATCTAGACAGAACTATATTTCCTGTCAAAAATCTGTTTCACTGTCTCCAAACCAGTTCATGTGGCTCAGTCATCAGTAGTAGAAATATGGGACTTTTTATTTATCAATGTATTTTTACTTGAAGGCAAAGATTAACTTTTAAGAATATCAGCTGTATAAATCCTGAAGTGATTGCATATTCATTGCAGCTGAAGACGGATTGTTAGAAGTTTGATCAACAATTTAGGTCATAGAGAGGTTAAAATTCCAACAAATCTCAGAGAAACAAGATTGGAGTAAAAACCTGCTTGAGACCTGAAGTCTACAGTCTAAATTAAACTTTCAGTATGTAACTTGGCCAGAAGAAACCATAAAATGAAAATCCTTTAAAAATTTAAAGAAAAATTAAAAAACGCAAACAACCAAAACCAATGAAAGGACTACCCAAACAAAACAAACAAAAAATCCCCCAAAAACTCCAAACCAAAATCAAACCCAAAAAACCCCAATCAAACGAAAAACAAAATCAGATTTATCTTTCATTCTTTGGCTTCTTTTTAGTAAGACACACAGTCCTGAAGGTTTCTTCTGACTTTCTACAGTAATAGAGTAGTGCTCTGCACTTGCCCTTTTTTTTCATACACAGTTATAAAATGCTTTACAAAGACAAGGAATCCTGAGTGGCTTCGCTCTACAAGGAATGCACTATGCTGCATTTCAGTCTTCTTGCAGAATGAGCTGAAAATCTGTGTGTAACCATTTCCCACTTGTGTTATTTGTGTTTCCAGCCTGTTGCATCATTGTTTGTAGGAAAGATTGCTTAGTGCTGTTCCTTTGCTTGTCCCCAGGCCCTGTCAGACATGGAAAGGCTATTTCTCAGTGGAGTTCTAGGGTTAAATACTTTAATACAGCAGAAATAAAATTAAATGAAAATAGCCAGGCACAGGAAAAAAGCATGGTGTTTAAGAAAAAAAAAAGATTACATTTTACTGCACTTTTTCAGTTTTTTTCCTAGGATCATCTTCATCTTTCAAATAATTTCATTATTTATGTCTCAATATGAACTCTTACAAGAACATGTAGCGGACGGAAAAATCTGTCTTTTCCCAGTTATTAATACAATTTCTTGGCTTCTTTTTAAAATTAGTAATATTGCTAATCAATTCCGGCATACATATATATATGTCTGGAGATACTACAGTGCAACCGGGACTATATAGATTGTTTCATAAACCATGTAATATCAATGTTTCTTATGACGAATTCTCAGAGAAATTTGAGAAAAAAGATTCAAGTAATTTAAATTTTGTAGCAAACTATCCTCAAGGCTAAATATGCCCCAGTCTCCCCTTTTTTTTCCTATAGGAATTTGAAGTGAAAATAGAAGTGTACTTTTAGCACCACTTGATAAGTATCAAACCTCTTACTAAACTACTACTCAGTTTGATAATCTAAAGATGTGATGGAGTAAAAACCTTAACACTTACTTTCAGAAGTACTCTAAATTTTAGAATTAAAAAAAAATTATTAGTATAACCCCATATAAACAGCTTTTCTCAAAAAGATTCTTTTCTTTCTTTATTAGGATGGAATTATTTTAATTTTAAATAATGTAGCAATTGCTTTTTATTGCTATATAGAGCTTTATTACTAATTAAGCCCAATCGTCTGAAGGGATATTTTCAGAGATAAGAATAATCATGAAATTTTGAAAAAAAAGTCTTTTGATGTGGTTTTTTGTTATGTTTGGCTTTCATTTTTTTTTCTACAACAAAAAAGTTGATTTTCTTTTTTTTCAATTATTCTGGGAAAATGTATCTTCCACAGAGAAATAATGCCTAAACTGTTTTTCCCTCACCTCTTTTTTCAGCATCATATTAGTTTTACTCACAGCTCAATTTCTGTATGACACGAATGGTTCAGCATTGTTCCCAAGACAGAGGTGATTACAATGTTTACATGTTGCTATCTTTGATAGCGTTTATCTCAGGAGCAATCTTTTTGGAGATAATTGAACTTTTCTGTTATCACCAAGGATGCTTGAAGCATCTTTAAACACAGTATGGCATTCTTCTGTTAAAGACCTGCTCTTACAGTGCAGCATTGCAGTTCTGGAGGCTCTGATTTTGTGTCAACATACACACACCTGTCTACCTGTGGTATGCAGCCCTTTCTTTGTTACTTGACTACCAGACTGAAAAGAATAGTAGCAACCCCTTGCAATCACATAGCTAGCAGCACTGAACAATTTAATGCTGAAGCATGGCCAAATGCAGTCACTTTCTATGTATATTTAAAGGCTGAAATATATATGTTAAGATTTATATATATGTGTGTGTATGTGGATATAGATATATAAATATATAAACAAAAATATTTCACTATATTCACCCCTAAATTTTAATATTTCACCTCATTTTTTTTCCAGCACAAACTGCCAGCATTTCATTTTTCCTCAATGCACATAATTTCCAATTGATTCCGCTCTAAAGCCTAAAAAATATCCAGTCTATTATTTTAATTACAAGAGTAAAGAGGTCTTTTTCCGCTTTTGTCAATACTTTATCCAGTGATGTATTGCTTCACCATTAAGGACATTGTGCATAAAAGGATTGACTATTTTGGGTACAGACACCTGTGCTGTAACTGTCCATATGCAACTAAACGACTAGAAGATAATGTATCAGCATTTATAACTCTTTTTGTTTTTTTTCTGTAGTGTTAAGTTCACTCAGTCATGGACTCCGCAGCTTTGTTGTTTTGACACACTTTGGAATCAAAAAGCAACATTCTGGACCTCCGTTCTGTCAAACTTCCTCTACAACATGAGTCCATTAACTGTGCAGCTGGCAGCTACCTGGTAAAAGCCATGATGCAGAAATCTCACAGAGAGAAAGGAGCAGGTTAAATTCAAAGCAGAACTGCAAACATTTAACATGCTAAATATTCCATGACAGTTTTAGTAGTTACAACTGCTAGTCTTCATTTCTATACTTGAACCAAAATTTTAAGGATTAAAGTAATACAAAATTCACCAAAGGATGGATTCAGAATTGGTGAAAATTCTGAACTGTTTTACCCAAATCATTACCAATCCCTAATTTCAGTTTTCAGTCAGGGACGTACTGCATGCCTCTCCCCTTCCAGGAGCAGTATTGGCCTAGTACATTTAACAAAAAATTAATGCAATAAGCTATTTTTTGACTTTTTTATATTTGAAACAACCACTTCTCTTTCTTGTCACCTACCCCACAAATTTGGTGGGACTCTTAAAAACTGAAGCCAGAAAAGATACTAATTTGCTCAGACATAACCATTACAAGCTTCAAGCATAGCTTATAAATTGCATATAATTTGAAAGCTTTACTGGGATGATATGCACCTGCAAATTGTTAACTAACACCCACAGACACATTTTATGGCTCATGCTCTGGTCTTTTAACAACTCACACTACAGGCAGCTGGAAGAGTCTTAAGAATGGTGAATGCTTGAAATTTGTCCTAAGTGGTGTTGACATTACGCTGACTGAAAGATGCAGCAGTTCCCCTTCTCCTTAAAAAGTTGCCTTTTGTTGCTTTTCTTTTTTTTTCTGTGGGTTTTTTGGGGTTTTTTTGAGTTTGTTTTATGTTTGGTTGGTTTTTTTTAAGGAATAGTGCCTCGTATCTGACCCAACAGAAAAAACAAAAACAGATAAAGGAGTATCTCTGGGGCTGCAAATCGTAGCCAACAATACAGCTGCAAAGTTATAAAACAGGCCCGGAAGGACAGATGATTATCATTACCTGGCCTCCTTCCAGACTTAATGGCCTCCTCCTCACTGAAAAAATGAAAAGCTAAAATGTGTTACACCATTGTTTCTTTTTGGATGACTCCAGTGTATCTGGATGAATGGAGATACTGAAGCCGTGGGGTTTTTTGGGTAGGTAACCACATGCTAGAACAACAATAAGACTGAACTACTTAAGAATTTTACTTTCGTTTGCATGATAAGACTAAACAAAAAATTGTTCTGGGTTCTGCAGACAAAGAAACTAAAAAAATCCACAATCACTTATTTTCACATAAAATTTGAGTGCTTTAAGGTGATAAACATCTATTAGTATGTTCCCATAGAAGCAGTCTATTAGAAGTATGGGTTCCCAGATTTTTTCATGTCATATCTAAAATGTAGTAAATAAATAAATACATAATAGATAGGACTTTTTTTTTAAACTGTATAAAACCAGTAGCAGATCTGACTGCAAAACTCCCACAGATTTTGTTTTTCATATCTGTTGAACATACATTTTGAGTTAATTTGGACATAGTCATTCCATATGTATATTTGCAAACAAAAAATATCATAGAAAAATCTTCCAGAACTTAGTAAAACTTACCCACCTTGTCTTCAAACAATGAAATAGGAGTGCCTTATTTTTTTTCCTCAGAAGTTTAGGACTTAAGTGTATTTTAGAAACCTTTAAACAGATATCTAGAATTTGAAAGATAAATAAATCACTTTTATTGCATGTGATAGTCTTAAAGATGCTAGAAAATGTTGCAATTATTTCAAGCAAACACATTTTTCTACATGAGAAGTATTTTTGTCTCATAAAAAGATAACTCAGGAATATGATATACTGAATAGATGACAACCACTTGGAAATGCAAGAAGTTCTGTGTGCATCCTACAGAACCATCTGAGACAGAGCAGAGAAAAAAGTGGGAAGTAAGACAGAGCAGATGACAGCCCATTTTGTTGTAATGTTTCTGCCTTCTAAGGTATATTCTGTGACAAGGGGCTGAGTGTGTCTAACATATGGAAAACTTTGGCCTTCCCAACATTTTACATTCACGCCACTGAGAATCTCTTGTGCCACTAGTACTTCCAGATGAGAATGAAGTAGTAACCTTCTGCGATTTTTGTTTGCTTTGTTGGTTGGGGATTTTTTTTGTAACAACTCTGGAACTGGCAGTAGCAGGAGGTTTGCTTTATTTCCAACTTGTTCTAAATACTCTCTCAATTTGTTATGTGGTGGGACATAGTTTTGTAGCTTAAACACACTTGGCAAATACTTGCCTATCCTTTCAAATTGCCTCCTGCCCACTACATACAAAGCTAACCAACGCCAAGCAAATACTTCCAACTGTCTTCATACTGGGCCAGAGGTCATCCCAATCGGAAAACAGGGGCTTCAGATGGCATTTCCTTTACGCCAGCTAATTGCAACCATATGCTTTTCGTGACAGAAAGGGAGGTATGTAAGTATCAGACCCATTAGCCAGGTTAATTGCTTCTTCCACAGCTGATGCTCTCTGTGTAGCTTTTGTCCTGCAGTTTAGCATAGTCTGTGCTGCCTGGTTTTAATTATTTTGTTGTTGCTTCTGCCCTGGTTTTTGTTTATTGCCAGCAGTGATTTGTAAGCCCTGATTTGGGGATTCAGCTTTTTATGGCTTAAAGTGAGAATAGTTTTCTTCTACCAAATCTTGCCAAGCTTTTTCTTGGCTTTTTCCTGCTGTTTCCTTTGTTAGGATGGATGATTTGGAGCATAAACAGCAGAGAAGCCAGGATGATCATAGGAAAGACATAATATGCATTCAATTAGGATGATGAGGAAGAATTTCACAATTCATCACTGCCCTTGGCCCACTCAGTGAGGGAAATCTAGTGATCCAGATGATAACTTTAGTGTAGTTGATGTGGACGTCAAGGAAATATGACATTCCAGAAAATGAAAATTATGTCTGTGAAACCCATACTGAATATCAGCTTCAGAGTGTTCTGAATTTGCCTGTTTTGTTGCTGGTTTTTCTGAAGACACTTCCTGGCTTTGGAGAGGTATGGACTTCCCATTTTCCAAACTATGAATGCCAGGAGGACTCACAGGATCAAGGCAGGCAGGATTTGCTCTACAGCAGTAGCCTCATGCACATGAAACAATATCCACATTCTTCATCTTGCCTTTTGCTACCTGTACTCAGCATGCTGTCATGCAGTCATTAACTTAGAAAACTAACACAAGCCAAACAAAAACCTCTAGAATAAATGAGTTGCCATTAGAAAACAATTAAAAAGTCACCTGTTGTGAAAAAAACATATTTAATCTAACATGGGTAAAGAGACCACCCAGGATTAGCCAAAACTTCTGTTTTTCTTTCCCCTTCCTCTCTACAAGCCTGTTACTCGCAATACAGGTGCATTTATATGAATGACTTATTGTGAAGGGCTGGAATGATGATCTCATATCAACAGATTTGACTGTCTGGATATTACATAAGATGATAAACAGTGATTAGTTAACAAACGTTTTATAATAAATTTAAAAGCAGGAGCAGACAGCGATGTATTAATGTGTTAAAATTTTAATTTATTTTAAACCAACCTGTAGACATCGAAATGTGAAACATGATTTCCCAAACCAATGTGCACAAAATTATCCAGGTAGGTAAAACCAGCAAAATCCTGTGATAGAGACTTATAAAATTGTCTTAATCACAGTAGGTAAGCCCAGCACAATTTTGTGATAGAGATTTCATGATCAAGCTCCTGAAAACTCAAGTCAATGTCAAAAATTTAGTATCAGGACCATAAACATTTCAGTAATAAATAATTTTTGGAAGCTAACATTGTAATAATGTCAAATGAAATTAATTTTGTTGAAAACAAAGACTTACTATACATTGGAAGTCTTTAAAGATACATTAGCGTAAAACTACAATTTTTTTTTTTTTCCTCCAATATTCATGCACTTTTTGTGCCTTCACATATGTATGGTCTTCCACATGGAAATAAAAATTACTCTGGTGATCCAGTGAATACTTTATGAAGGTAAAGTGTTGTCCAAATTTATTTTCTTGTCTAGAACTTTTGTTGACAGCTCATCATAAAGACTGTCCTGCTGTCCTTAAGTGCTGGGCAGTTTGTTAGCTAGAAGTACAAATCTAGTTAATCCCTCCACATTTCCATATATATTTCACTGAGCTAAAGCTTTGTATGCTATAGAACAACAAATATTTTCTAAACAGATCTGCTATCACTACTTATTCCTGGGTTTGTTCCTCAGTTTCCACCAGAAATACTCCCTTTTAGATGATTCTTCCATTTCTAGTTTCAACACTTGAAGTAAAAATTCTTATCTAAGGTAATTTTTATGGAGTGAAAAAAAACACCAACAAAACAACAAACCCACCTTCATTTATTTCTAAGAATAACATTGGGGTCAACTATGTGTTCTTACAAGTCTGATAAACTTCCCTCCCCTTACACCACTCACACCGCAATTTTTAAATAAGCACAGTAATTAAAATCTTTGCAATATTCTTGTATCTTTAGTGATAAGGATCTATCATTGGGCAAAAGGATCATCTCTTTTAGACTGAGATGGGAGTTTATAGTGAGTATGTCAGAGAACTAACTTACTAAATTTAGATGCTTAAATTAGAGCTAAATTTATTTTAGCTTAGTGTTTTTAATATTTTCAAGATGTCTGTCATTCTCCCTGGGGATGAGCAAGAATTTCCTAAATTTTCATGAAGAGTGGCATATGAAATGGTAGGAAAAAGCTTTCTTTCCTGTGCTGATGTAGTGTGGAGAGAAAGTCTGTTTACTTCATACACAGCTGGGACAAGAGCCACTCTTGTGGCTGTAATGGGAGACTGAGGCCAGTACAAGAGGGAGATCAAAATGGTGAATGGAGGAAATGTCAGGTTGTCTTTTCAAGAAATGAGACCCAGGGAGAAAACCTACTCATCCATAAACAATAAATTGAAAAGAAATGACATCTCAAAGGGAGACTGCACTTCTCCAGTCATATTGATCCAAGAACCAGTAAAGTCAGGATAAGCTGGAAAATGGAGATGGAAAGGTGGTTTGGGGGAGTCAACTGAATTCAGAAGCACAAAACATGAAAGAACAATGGGAAGTGGGTGGACAGTTCCCACATGGAAGATGGTTGTAGTTATCATTAAAAGAAATGGAGACGATCTGCCACTGGGAAGTTCAATCGAGGTGAAGAGAGATTGTACTGGGAGGTCTGAGCTGGTTTCAAAAAGTCAGTGCAGAGGGGAAAACACAGTGAGGACCATCCAACTTTGTAGAAGTCATTGGAGGACCCTGAGTATCCCATGGAATACATTATTTCCTCAGTCTCTGGTAGACCAAGACCTAAATTCCTAAATATGTAGAAGTTTCAACCGTATTCCAAGCCTCAGTCAAAGAATGTGGTTGAACTGCAGAAAACTCCTGGGCTTAAGAAGAAATTCCGTATTGGACTCCAGCTGCCTCAAAAACTACTCACTGAAAATATGATTATTATTGATATTTTTATTTATTATTTTATTAATTATTATTATTTATATTTTTATATTTATATATAATTATTATATATTTTATCATTTATAATATTATGTTTGTTTATTCCAGAAAACTTGTATATTTGAGTAGAATTTTGAAGCGTGTAAAAAAAAGTTAGGGTGAACAAAATATAAACTTTCAGCAACAGAGAAACTAATCATTTTGCTATAGATTACGAAGTAAATAAATATCAGGCAGAACCAGAAATGGACTTAGTTCTTCAGTCATAGAATATTCTCCTGCAACACTGAATTTCCTTTAACAGCTTGAAACAAATATCAGGAGAGTTATGATGTTAATAGATAAGAAAAAACCTCTTTCATTGAAAGTAACTTGTACAGGTGAACAGTTCAGAAGGTATGACTTACAAACTTCACTAAAAATGTAAATATTTCTGTTTGTTTTGTATCTGTATAAAAAGAGACTCCTTAGACATTCTTTTCCCACCTCGCTTTGGAGAAAAAAGATGCATCCGCATCTCAGACAGAGGCTGCAGTTTTGAATGGTCTTTGAGCCTGAGAATTTGATGTGACAAAATTTTTACCATAGACTCAGGTGGTGGTAAAACTGCATTTACTTTTTCTGTAAATGATGACATAAATGGCAAAATGCTCCTTTCTAGCAGCTGAAGATCCAGCATAAGATGTTTCCATGACTATTATTTATTCACTTAAAAGTCTTTCCTATTGCTTAGTGGTGTTAATTTACTGGATATGTTCTGTTTGAATTGAAGTGGGCTGAGGAGAGACTTGCCTTACCACTGGCGAGGTTCACTACCATTTCTGGATAGAAATGAGCCAAATGCAGAACTTCATATCCAAATATTTCTAATGTCAGAGAGAAAGGATCAAATGTGAACACTATGTTCTAACCCACGGCTGTGACTTTGATCCTGGGTCAAATATAAAATTAGAATGGGCCTTTAATAGCTCCAATTTGGACACAACCAAATTCTGTTTTCATCAGATTGTGCTCCAAGAAGGAAGAAATTCTGAGTTTGCCACTGTTATGTGTGAAGACAATCTCGCAACCCAACCTTAATTTTGCCTCAAAGCCAAGCTCTAAACCATACCCCAAATTAATGTATGTTTGACTCTGCCTTCCTTATTTTACCTGGATCCACTGCTCATAAAAGTGTGTTTCTGAATAATTATTTTTGATTTTGGAATACACCAGATTACATCTAATTGTTAATACCTTTTTGCAAAAAAATTGTGAAAATAATCCCCAAAGCCATGTGTTGGAATGCAATGTGATGCACACATGTTAGCGATCCTTCTCACTCATCTCTAAGGCACCCAATTTGAACAGTGTCTAAAAGAATAAAAACAAACAAAAAAGTCCCCCGCACCTATTACCCCTTCCCCCAACAAAAAGGATAAGAATTTAATTTTTCCCCCACTTTGCTGGGAGAGCTCCAAAAACCAGAAGCAAATGAGGGAGAAGTAGCAACAGAGACCACCAGCAAACAGCAGCTGCAATGTGAAACCACTCATAAGAAGAAAAAGGGCTGCTCCTCCCCAGTAAAAATCTGTGCAAACATGAAAGCAAACCAGAAAACAGTCCCAGCAAAGTAAAGATTGAACCCAAAAGTAGTGAATAACTAAAGAGAAGATGGAGAAAAATCTGACTTTGTGACAGCAATGACCAAGATATTTTATTTAACTCTCCTGAAATTTCGAAGAGAGGGAGAACAATTAATGTCTTTCAGTTGCAAAGACATTGTATTGGTAAACATGTTAGTGTTATTCTGCACTGAAAATACTTTCCATATTCTAGAAGGAAATTTGTGCTTGGTCAGAGGATTGTTTTCGTCATGGTGAAAGAATAAAAAGAATAATGACATCACAGTCTAATGAGAAGCATTTATTCAGTAATGTCCCTCTATCTGAAGGAAAATTAATAACTAAACCCCAAAATGTTCTTAAACTTGATATATGGGCAGTTTATACATGAGTACTGTTAAGGATGGAGTAAAAAGAAGACTAGTGCAACTGGTGGAAACCAGGGTTAGCTACAGGAAAGACAGAAGGTGGCTTTTCTATGTTTTTATTTTTAAAGGCATACAAATAGTTGGAAGATTAGAGGAGCAGAATTAACAGTACCTGCATTACCACTGTCAAAAGCTGAATTTGATCAAAATGAGTATGAAACTCTTTTAAAAAAAAAAAAAAAAAGCAAGAGCTTATGGCTTCATGAAGTTCTGTTAAGTTTTTGCAATTAGAGTGAACATTGCATTCTCTCATAAAACAAATTTCATTTATTTATCGTTGTACAGACTGTGGTTTCCCTTTCAACTGGCCAAAAAACAAAACAAAAAAGAGGCCCGCTGACCAAAAATATTGTTATGATGGAGCTTTCTCTGAAAACAGTGCTTTGGAAGGTGTTAAAATACTTCATGGTTGCTTCTGCTTGTAAATTTGTTTTTAGATGTGATTTTTATTTTTGGTGGGTGGTGCATCACCTTATTAAAATTCTCAGGCGTACTCTACTTTTAAAATTCAGAAACAATTGCTTTCTCTGGGAAGTTTACACCACAACATTTGTCACTCATTCTATGCCTCCTTTTGAAATTGGCTTCTGGTGTTGCTACATTTATTTCCGTTCTTTGATGCTTTCCACTATTCAAGTGCTCTCTGAATAGCTGGATCATACATGTGACTCTGCAGTTTGTTCACAATAAAAATGTAACTCTTCCCATTCATCCAAGAACTGATTTAATCTTCCCCACCATCATTTTTGTACTTGTCTAAGGAATGTGTTGAGGCTTGACCCGCCCTGGTGTATCTGTGCTGCTAAGAAATAAGGGAGAAAACAAGTTGGAGTACTGGATTGTGATGTTTGTTTGTAGCTCATATTCTGATGCTGTTCTGGACATCTCTGGCTCTTCCAGAGGGCCCTGAGTCAGTACAGGGCAGGAGGCAGTCCTCAGCAGCCCAGCTCCAGCTCTTTGCCTCGTGTGTCTCCCCGTGCTCAAGGGTGAGCAGCACTGCTCCTGCAGGCTGATAGGACTGCTCAGCCTGCTCCGCAGAGATGCTGATTATGGCTAAGTTTACATGTACCTCAAGACCCTCTTCTCCTGCTATGTGCATATTTTTTTTCTCCTGCATGTTTTCTTTTTATCATCAGGGAAGTAATTATAGCTATAATACATAGAAAATGAGTGAGAGAGGATTACAAAGAGTTCTTTCTCTCTGCTGTTTTCCTTTATTCTTTTCATCTATTTCATCTAATTCCTATTGTCCTCCAGGCATCTCTGAATTTAGAGGTGTAATTAATGATGAAAATCCTTCCAGTTGTTACATGCACGTGGTCATGCACACACACTTCTGTTCTCTTCAAAGGAAGAACTTTGATACAAATATGTATATATACACACACACACACAAATTTGACTAGCCTTCCTGCACCATTTTTAAAAAAGGTTTATAATATTTAACAGCAATTCAAATGCATAAAACAGAACATACCATATAACAGTCCTAAGAATGTGACACAAAATAGCTGGATAAAGTGGCAATCAGAAGGGGAAATGAGTTTTTTCCAAGCAGGAGAAGTGTTACAACTAATGTAGCTCAAGGGCGGATTACTCACCTACATTGCTTCCTTCAGGACTGTTTTGAGTTTTGGTTTCCTAAAAGGGGGTTTCCGTATGGAAATTCAGTAGAGGGTAAATAAAAACTAGCCAAGAAGTTTAAGAAATGACATGATTTGAATTAATAAAAAATATATACTATTCAAATTGGATGACAAGTTATGTGAAGATATGCGTTTCTCAGATTAAAAAAGTAAACTGAGCGTAACGTGTTCCACAGGTATGTTTACGAGCATGACTGCATCAAAATTATCTAGTGAGCACAAGCATCTTCATAGAAGAAAGAGATACTTTAATGAATGATACTGCCTTTGTTGCGTACTCTTATTAGAATCATACACTATTAATTGACATTATTCTGTCCATTTTTCATGTGTTTATCTAATACGCACTATAAAACTCTATAGGCTTCTGCACCTGGATAAATGTTACTTGCCCAGATACACTGATACAAAAATAACTTCTTATCCCCTCATCCATTAAAAATAAGGCACATGGACCAGCTGAGACAGGTTGATGAGTGTTTAGCTACAGGGAACCCTGATTTCCTGGGCTGTGCCCGCTGCAAGAAATGCCTCAAATTATTTTTCAAGCTATAGGATCAGCTGACTGATGGCTTGGCAGGGGGTTTTGGAGTGGCAGGGATGGGCCTTAGAGGTCTCTCTGGCTTTAGGAGCCTTGTGACCCACAGCATGGGGCAGCCACCGCCGTCTTTTGACCTGGAGACCCTGACATCTGTGGTCTTGGTAGCCTGTCACAGTAGGCTTTATGAGGCAGATTTATGGTTAAATAGTGTTCTGGTGAGTACTTTACATTTCCACTTCTCTAATTGGCAGGGTTTCTTTCTCATAGTTCGTTAAAAACCAAAACAATAAAAAATTCAAAGTAATTGGCATAAACCAACCAAAACTCTTTACCAAGTGCTGCCTAATACGTGTCCTGAATATAATATATGAATATGCAGACATGTTCCAAAAATTTCAGCATTAACATCTGGAAAATGCTGCTACTGCACCTACTACAGGGACCAGGTGTCAGCTCTCTGCATTTGGAAGGGTAATTATTTTGGAAAATGGGATATGCACAGGAATACACTCCTTGGAGGAATTGGCTCCTCCTCCAAGGAGGCAAACCCAAATCTAGTGACATCATTCTGATCCTCAGATAGGCACATGTATATAATTTTTTTTTCTGATTTAATATAAATATAAAATAAAAATATAAAAATATTGAAATATAAATTGCTTCGTTTTGTATGTGACTGCATGGGTACACACCGTGATAATTACGGTATGTAGGGCTTTTGTGACTCCTAGTCCTGAGGCCTCAGATTTTAACAAATATATGATTGATTCTCATCTAATACACTGGGAATTAATTCCTTCAAAATTCCAGATGTATGGTATGATGATTAGCTTAGTGAAAATATACATATAGAATGGGAAAGAAATACAATGCTCAAAAAAGTGTACTAAACTAAATCAGGCCTTCAACTCCTTCCAGCCAACCAGCAGTCTCCATGGAAATTCCTACAATTATGATCCTTATTGCTTAATCATTTATTGTTGTTAAAACAGCATTTATAGCTAATTTATGATGATTAGCCCATGAAGATTTCAAAAATACAGGTTTGGATCTGTGACTGACAAACTGCCATTTTTCCTTTAGATGTAGGATAATTCTTCTGGACAGGATATCCTAGAGAAGCACTGAAGACAGTTGGATATTGTAGTTAGAAGTCAAAGTGGAAATACTTTGAGAAGGAGATGGGAAATTCCTCTGCTCCTTGTATTTGCACCAATGGGACATAGAAGCTGCTGAGTCAGAAAGAGACATAGCAGAAGCAGCTCAGAACAGGACACCTGAGTAGGGTGAATCTGAAGGAGATCAGTTGATATTCTTTAAAGGTGTGGAATTTGCCCTTAAATGTGAGAGAAAAGATGTGTTTTCTGGAGCAGTTAAAGAAGAAAGAGACATTTCTTTACATTTTCTGATATAAGAAACAGTTTGTACCCTGATAATATCTAGCAGCTCTTCACTGCTGAAATCAGTCAGGCTTGTGGGTTTGTTGCTTGCTTTAGAGTTTTTTTAAATTATTCCCATAACATTATGATACTGGACTCCTATGCTGAGAATTGTAATATGGAAAAAAAAAATCTAAAAAGTCTTTTTTTACTGAAATCTGTAAATATGAGAAGGGGAAGGGGAGAAGCCATGCACTTCTGTGACTTAAAATACAGGGCTGGAACTGACTCACTGTGCAATGAAAACCTGTGGTACGATTGTTTCACATTTTTCTTTATCTCACTAAGATAAATGTCAGAAATGTTGGACGCAGGTAATTGTTTATACCTGTTAGTCCTGCGAAATCCAGGTTGGTGCATTCTGAAATCCTGAACAGCTGAAAAAGGGGCATTTGTGAAACTTTAAGGGGATCATCAGTGCAAGTTCTTCATTTAAATCTTATTTAACACATCTGCCCAAAATGACAAATATAATTCTTTATGGAACCATTTACTTTTCTTTGTCATTGTTGTTTGGCCAAGGCTTGTTGGTTACTTTAAGGATTTATTTAGTGTCACTGCTGTCAGTGTCTGAACTCTGAGTGTTAGTAATGGGTAGAAAATCTACATGTAGCTTTGAACATTTCATTTTATTTTTTTTCCTGGTCATGAATGGAGCTCAATTTTTAATATGCCTAAATGTCCACAAGCCTTGCTGAAAAGCAGTATTTCAAATGAAGTTGTTCTGGTGCAAAATCACAGCAGGTTCCATTTGGATTCAAAGATGTTTGCAAAGTGATACCTTCTGCTCTGGAACTGAAGTTTCAAGAGTTTGAATTTGATTCTGCACTATCACCACTTCTATTTTAGAAAAAATGTGCACTAATTTGGGAGCTCTTTATTTCCCTTCCCCTCCATCCCTCATTGAAGTCAAAATTCTGAATGTACCATCAATGGAATATAAGTTCCTCCTATGAAATATTCTTTAGGAATAAATCTAGAAAATTGTCTTTGGCAGCTGAGTAGGAAGGGGCTACCCACTGCCTTACCTGTTACATCACACTGACCTAAGCCTTTAGCTGTAAATGTATAGAATGAAAGTGACTGCTTCCATGGGTTGATATGTTGTGAAGATGGGTTTAGGAACACCAGTTTTATCTCCCTAGCGAAAGCAGGGAAATCCTGAATGGAATTTACCAATCTCTTATCTGGAGGGAAAAATGTGGAAAGCTAATGGTTAAACTGAAATTTATTCCTCAACAAAGAGATTTAGGTAAATGCCAAGTGAATATTAAGTGCTTTCAAAAGTCCTGCATTAACCATGTGAGGTTTTAACCATTCAAATTAGCCAGCAGTGTTAAGGTGGACACTTAGTATCTTTGGGATCCAGTCCTCTATCTTCATACAAGAGGGCTGAGTCCAAAATAGTGACTGCAGAGTTATTTTATAATGGATAGCAATTGCAATACAACTGGAAAAAAATATTAAAGATGACGAGTTTTTGTGAAGGTATTTTATTTTTCAAATAAATGCTGTTTTGCAACCAGGTTTATTTACTTAAGTGATCATATATGTCACAAACTGGTTTTGTTTTTCTAATAAAAATAAATCCGTATCTTCCATTAAGTCTCTGGAAAAGAGAGCAGAACATTGAGTACTCAATATCTGCAGTGCTAATCTTCTCCTTCTCCTACGTGGTAGTCTCAATAAATGATTTTGTCACAGGCATAAAACAAAATAGGGTTCAACATGCAAGTGTTTTGCAGAAAAGGTTTCTAAATGACAGTGACTCATCTGTTATTCTCTGCTAGTTTCAGAAAGACTTATTAAAATTTACCTGTACCTCAGGTTTTAAAGTTTCAGTGCATCTAGCTGGTCATAACTTGATGGGTCAGTGGTTTGATTAATTCCAGTGTTGCAATACCTTTTATTCTCATTTTTCTTTCTGGCAGTGTAATTATTAGTTACATTATAGATGAGCATGAGTGGTTATGTCAACATATTTCAGGTTGTAATGAGGAAAATATATAGGGGTATAATAAAGATAATGTGACTTCAGCTATACTTTGTGAGCATGTCTCTTGATTTATGCTGTTTTTAAAACCACAGTGATAACATTCTTGGAAGCAAACATAGTGAGGTCTTGTTATGCTCAATGTCACTCTGAAGACATATTCCAGTTGGCCAGAGCCTGTGGCTGCAGCTGTCTCTACTTCATTACACCACTTGTAGCACCTGCACCTTTAGGAAATAACTAAGATTTTCAGCTGACATCTCCCAGGCATTTATTTATGCTGCGACTGGAAATGATTCAGTCTGTGTGCTAGAGGGGAGTGTTCTTTCATTAGGGCAGAAACTGATGGGAAAAAAATGTGCCCCAATAATGAAAAGTGCTAATTTGTATCACTCTACACAGGAGAAAAATGGGGTTAAACTAATGTTAATCTAACAAGCAAAGGAAATTAATTTCTGGTATTTATATGATTATTTTAATTTATTCTTAGCTTTCTATTTTTGGAGACTGTTAGAAGTGTTCAACAAACATCGCAAGCTACTATATGTCACACTGCTGTTTGCATTTAAACACAAGATAATAAGTTAGAGATAGTGTCACTGTCATACTTTAATTAAAGGTCTGATTTCTCTTATTGTCTGAATTCTTGAAAGAAACATACTTTTCTGACCTTTCATAAATATAGCCTTATGAAAGACTCATGCCTTTCAAAAATATATTCCCAGCTTTAGGAACATGAACAGACCCACTGCTATCTGTATCATGATTGAAATCAACCAAAGCATAAGAGGTATTTGGGAAGGTGGTACCTCAAGATTAGAATGCTCTACTGATTTTGTAGATAGGGTGAAATGAGAGCCAACACAGAATTAAGCTCCATTATATTTAATATTTTAAAAATATTGTAGTAACTGTAGCCAGCATTCTAATTCACTTTAGTACTTCACACTTTAATAAAATACATGGTCATAAAAAAAAACATGTTAGCAGGATGGCTTTACTCCGGACTACTACAGCACAGGGTAATTTGCCCTTTATGAATTTATTCTTCTCAAGGATGACCCTAGTTACAGGTGTTTAATAATCAATCTACTAATACCTGGAAAACTATTACAAGGTTATTCTAATGAAGAATAGGGTGTAACCTCTGATATATATTAGAGGAGATAATTTTGTCACACTATCTTCAGCTGTAGAGTGTTAATGTCTGTATTTCAACAACTTTTTTCTTTCTTAGATTCAAAAATTGTTTCCCACCAGAACTTCATCTGCTGGATTTTATGTAAAAAGCAATCAGTGTCATAAATGTGGCAGACCCTTCACATGTGGACTTGGGAGAAGATGTAAATAAAAGCTTAAGATGCAAAAAAAGTAGAAGAAAAATTACAAATTACTGTGGCAGGACTACTTGCCTTAGCAGGGATACAGCAGCTCAAAATTTATTGTTTATAAGTTATTAGTGATGAGATCGAGCAAGAACAGTCTTCTCTTCTTAGTGCTGAAGAATGCTGAGATCAGCTTGAGCAAAGTATCAAACTCACCACGAGGACATGCAAGACAGATTCTCCCTGAGATTGGCAGCAGAAAGGTTGTGCAGACACTGATGCAGAAGGGAGAGTCAGAGAAGTTGAGCAGAACAAACCAAAGAGCAAGTAACACTTTTTTCAGCTCAAAGCTGAAACACATTTTGCAAAATACATGTTGTTAAGTAAGCCTGACAACACACAATGTAAGAAATGCATATGACTGACATCTTATGGTATAAAAAGCCAGTCCCACTTTTGCACAGCAAAGTTTTGTAGCTTATCTCCCTAAGGTGTGTGAAGGTCCTTCCCTCAAATTTACTCCCTGAGGCTGAGTGAACGAGATTTGCCTACAGTAACTGATATGGGTGAGGAGTATTAATCTCTACTTAATAATTGTTTTCCTAGTTTTAATATAATTTCTATAACATAATTGCTTCAATAATACTTCAAAAAACAGTGCACTACACTTGAAGTTATAGGTGTTCATGCAGTGTAGTAAATATTTCTGATTAAGCTGAATTTACTTCCTACTCATTATCATTATTGTAATCAATTTAAATATATAATTCATTTTATTTATATAAATTTATTTGGTTTGTCATCCTTGATCCTGAAGGAGAAAGATGTAAAAGGGTTCAATTACACCTGTATAATCCTCTAGACATAAACCATTAATGAAATCTGGGGCCAGGATTGGATCCAGCCAAACCCAGGCTCCTCTGAGAAGGAGTTTAGAAAACAAGAAGGTCCTTCCCATACCTTGCGACTTAATGGGATGGCTTCTCTAATAATCTTTGAAGCTCTCACTCTGCTCATGACTGTGACTACTTAGACTATTTTAAAATTTCTTTGTAAAAATAAATCCACTGAACCACTGGGGAAAAAAAAAATAAATTGTTTGACAGAAACCTCGAGGAAAATTTTGAAATTTCTGAATTAACAATAGATTTCAATTACTTAAGGAAAAAGCCCACATGGCTATGTTGATCCCTTTTAGGCATTAGCCCTTCTTGAAACAAAGGTTCTCCTAGAAGGTCTTTTGGGATACTTTCTAACCAATATTTCTATGATTCCATGAGAATAACATGTTTATAAGTAGCTTCATAAAGTATCAAAATATAAGATTAAAAAATATAGATTAAAACTGAAGACGAATATATTAAAAGTGTAGGAATGTCTTTTCAAAAGATTGAAGTCTATTTTGGATTCCCTGTCTATACTAACAATACATTTACCAGTCATATAGACATTCCCAAAAGGAAATTTATCCTTGAAAATAATTATATCTATTATGGTATCTTTGTGATAATTCAGATTTTCTGTGTATTTATCTTCATTATCTCCAATATTGCATTGCAAAAGCCATAGGGTAATCTTTAGTTGTTTCATAAACAATTATAAACTTTATTAAACATTATTGTGCAGTTTTGTGCAGTGGTTTCTGGGGATATGTTTCCTGAAAGGCAAGCGGCTGTGTGATATTTCTCTCTGCTACAGGAACTGGGCTGTATGAAAATGGAAGTATCATATAGCATTCAGCCAGAACACATGTGATGTGTTAATTAAAGACTTCTGTGAGTTTCAGCAGAAAACTACAGCAGAGCAGAGGTTGGAAACAATTTTCGAAAAAGCACACAATCAAGGAGGAAGGACAAGACTGCATTTCTTACACCGCTTTATTTCTTACTGAAATTACTAAAAATGCAGGAATGATTTTACTAAGCATAGTTATAAGAAGAAAACAGTAGGAAGATCTGTATTACAGTATGTCATGTGAAATGTGAAAATTATGCAGCAATTGGTGTAGCAATCTAGAAAGGTAAAAGATTGTTTTTGCAAGGGCAGACTATGAATTTTGATAAGTAATAGACTGAATCTTTACTGCTGAAACTTGGAGAACCCTTTGAATTTTCAAATAGTCCTATATTGAAGGTTTAAATTCTGTGTTAACACCCAGTCTTCTAAATGGTTTCTTTTAAAATAATTAGGAAATCTTTAAACTTCCTTTTACTAATGACCCTACTACCCATTCTACTTTAACCTTTCTCTTTCATTTCATTAATTTCAAAATGAATGTTTATCTTGTTTAAGGAGGCAATTTTTTCCCCTCTATTATCCTTAAAATAGTCATATTATGTTGCATGAAATTTCTCAAAGCCAGTGTCTAACCTTGTAAAGAATTTCATCCTAATGTCTAACCTAACCCTCTTTCAGGTTAAAATTATTCCCTTTGTTTTATCACACAATGGTCTTGTAAATTGTCCCTCTTCAGCTTTCTTTTAGACCCCTTTTAGGTACTGAAAAGCTTCACTAAGGGGAGCTAAAACACCCCAGCTCCCTCAGCATTTCCTCACACAGAAGAGGTGCTCCAGCCTTTAATCACCTTTGTGAGCCTTCTCTGGACCTGCTTGAGCAGCTCTACATGTTTTTGTGCTGTGGGCCTCAGAGCTGGTTGGAATACCCCAAATTCAGTTTCACAAGAGCAGAGTAGATGTGCAAACCTCATAACTCAATTAGGAGCCAAGTTTAGATGTTTTACGTTGCGGCAGATGTCTCTCCCTGTCCAGTCACTACAATGAGAGCCTTGAGAAATTAATCCAATCAGTAGAAGTCATTTTTCTTAGTTATGTTCTCTCATTTCCTTTACAGTAGTAGAGAGTGAAATCCTCTTTATCTGAGTAAGATGAACAAAAGTAGAACTGTAGAACTATAGATATTCCCTCAAAGACAATATAACTTTAAAAGCTTGAAAGTGGTTGATAATGTAATGTAGATCATATTTACATTCTTTAACCATATTTTTTTGTCCTTCTCCTAAGCCCTAGTCTAATGAGAAAAAATTGAAACGTTTTAGCTAACTTACTTTGACATTAGTTTTGTCATTATTGTTTGGAAGTACAGGTTTTTTGTAGCATTTTCAAGGTAATAACAAGAAGGAAGAGAAACATCAAGTGCCGATTGTGATTACTTCTTGAAATGTGGAAATGCTTTATCAAATATTTGGAGGTTTAACTTCTGGGTTAGAGAATACAGTCATGCTGCTAAAAAGGATCTATCAGTTATAAGAGATCACAAGATGGAAATGATCAAAAAAATTTGTTTACTGTAGAGATTATATACACAAAAGACAAACATCATAATGAAGCACATAAACATTGTCCACATTGTTTAAGTGACATATGAAGTAGTTAAATTCTGTTTGGCTTTGGTTAGGCCTCAGATTCAGTATTATGACCAGTTTTGGGCTTCATTCTTCAAGAAGGGTACAAACCAATTGGATTGGGTCCAAAAGAAAATAGCAAGAATGGTTACAGGTCTAGAAAACATAACTTCTGAAGAAAAATTGAAAGATTCAGGATTGTTTAGTCTAGAGCAGAGCAGCCTGAAGGCAGCTATGACAGCAAGATACAGAAAGGTAAAAATAGGAGAGAGGAGACAGGAACAAGCAGTTTTCCATGGCCAGCATGAATAACAACAACGAAAAACAGATTTTGGTGATGTTAAGTCTAAACATTATAAAAGTTTTCTAGCAGCAAGGCTATATGAGCTCTGTAATAGCCTGTGAAAGAAGAGTCTTATTACCTCCTTTTGTGGAAGTAAATAATAAAAACACTTTGTGGAATAATTCAGGTACACTATATCTTTGAGTCCAGAAATGAATTGCATAAATCCTTGTGATCCCCTCCGGCTTCATTGCTTATGATTTTATGATTATTCATTTTGCACTCTTTTTATAAGATGAGATGTGGAACGTATTCTGAACAACATATGTAGGATTGCATGAGAAAAGCTCACATGCACACCCAGAAAGGAGTAGAGAAAACAATGGCAGCTGGGGGAGCCAAGGCCAATCCTAGGGCCAGCAGACCATCAGAGGTCCATCTCCACAAACCCAGAGGAATACAAAGGCCTAAAGTCATGTGGGAACACAAATTAAAGACTTGAGGAAGGAATGTCTGGATACCTCCCAGAGCTGTCCCATGAGAGCCTCAACCCCAGTGACCTGGCAGGAAACCCCTCAGGATGGGTCAATGTCAGAGCATCTTCTGGGTTGAGGAGATTGCTGCCTGGGGGATGGGACATATTATGGCATGCAGGGGAAGGGTACTTTGTGTCACATAGGACTTTCTATGGAATATTTAAGTGATGAACCAAAGACGGGAAAATGGATGGTGTGAGATGATTTGGGGAAGTATAAATGTGGGAAAATTGAAGGGTAAGGAGCCAAGAGATGCCAGTCTTACATAAATGGTTACTGGTAGGTATATTTGTCTGGTCATTCCCTGTGCCTGATCAGTGGAGTCTGTCCTACCCTGTTATTAAATGTCTTTTTAATTCTTTTCCTGGGTGAGGCCTCTGTATTTGGTATGAGGGGATTTGTCTC